>JACBWW010000006.1:36138509-36431503 GCA_020086605.1 Lanius collurio
GGGGGATCCACATTACTAGCCTAAAGGTCAGTTTGGGCAAGGTTTCTCCCCTATAAAGAATGATGGTACCTATTACCACCACACTGAAGTTGCTGTTAAATACACCCTACCTGTCGGTGTTTTCATGGGACAAGAGCTCAGCATCTTCTGACTCTGACTTAATCCTTCAACACAGGGAGCCAATGGCTTCCCAAGAGTGACTCCTACAAAGTCTCGGCAGCCATGTGGAAGCAAATGAAGTCTTCTGTTTAGAAGAAACATAAGAATGAAGTAATATCAGAACAAAACTAAGCTTGCACTTTGATATGACCTGGTGGCTAACATTTCTAATTGCCCCTGCTCCACTTCAAACTGAAACCTCTCCTTGTTGCAGCATTTGCTATGCTGCTGGGAAGCTGCCCAGAGCCCTTGCTAGATGATATCCCTTTCAACTGTCCTGCAAGAAGTCTAAGCCATCCTCTAAATCACTGCTGACAGGAATGCAAGCTCCCAAGCTCTTAGTGACAGCATTTCTTGCTGTTGCCTAGTGCTAGCCATGGCCCACACAGTATTTATGAGAGTCCATGGCACCTGAAGAGTTAATAGTGTCTTGAATGTTCACAAATTTAGCTCTGCTGCACTGCTTCGGCACAATATGACATGGATTTCTATGCAAGGCAGGGTGTACATAATTCACATTTGCCTAGACCAGAAAGGATTTGCTTCACAGTAAAAAGACAGGGAGCAGAACTGTCTTGTCCTAGAGACCCTACAGTGCTCTTCACATAATGAAACAAGTCATCAGGTGAGTCCATCAGAGCCAGGATTTAAGCCAGAGGAAGAAGTCATCAGAGCTGACTTAAGGACAGCAGGAAGGATTAAACTCTGCCCTCACCATACTTGAGAGCCAGGATGTCCTGTGGGACTGAATCAACAGCCACTGTTGGAGAGGAAAAAAATACCTCCATGTATAACATAAGGCAGATCTGCAGCTCCCGCCACTTATGTCAGATAATAACAAAAGTTGAATTTTCATGACATGTTCATCAGTGCTCTTTCTAGTGCCCATTTAGGGATTTTAACTCCAGGGTCAACACCAATTAATATGGGTCAGAGTACAGCCTCTCTCTCTATTTTGCACTAGAGCTTATAAATAAGTCGGCAAGTAGGACTCTTAAGCACCTTTTTGATGCTCACATAAGCAGCCCAGACACTCAGCTGACACGAAGTCCCAAGTAAAGACAAATGCCAGAAGGTTTTATAGCTAAATCTACTCCCCACCTATTTCTGCTTCCCTTTATGTATATAGCAAGGCATTTTCTCCTCCCTTCATTGCACAAAATGGTCATTATAACTGGCAATTACAGCACCAACACTAAAAACTCTACAGAGTCATAGAAGGTAGTGTCCTCTCAGAACAAATCTTGTTTTTACCAGGACAACACAGGAATGCAGCTATAGTCCAACTACTTGCCTTTAATTGTGAATGCAGGACTTCAGTCTCCAGAGCAGAGTTGTCAGCCCTGCACCTTCCCTCATGCCCACTTTCATTTAGCTGTGCTTAAAAAATGTATGCTTGAAAAGCAAAGTTGAGTTGTCTAAGTGCAAAGGAAAGCTTTTTAATTAGAACTCAAATCAAAAGAGGTGGGGGGAAAAAGAAGGAAAAGCATAAAGTGATTCAGCATTTCCAAGTTAATTTCCCCGACCTTTTCCCCGCTGCCTCCACCTCTTTTATTTTTTTTCTTTTTCCCCTGAGTCTACCAAGATGACAGCCCCTTTTGGGCCATTTGGATTGAAGAGTGTTGTCTGTAAAGCACTGCATGGGGACTGCCAGTTCATTTCACCCTGGTGGCACTGATTTATACCACTGCCTGGTCAAGGATTAAGCCCTTCATCAAATTTTAACAGCCCTTGTCCCTTTAACAGTCCGATTTCAAGCAGGAACCCTTCTTAGACCCTGGATATCTCTATGGTAACACAACAAGATCTTTTTGTTCTAGCTCACAGCATTGTGTGCATATTGAAAAGCACAGTTAAGATATTTTGAAGTAGAGAGTCCAGATCAGCCAATTCCAAAGCCCTGCAAGAAAAAATGATTATGCAAATTAAACTCCTAAGGGTGAATGGCAATGAATGCTTTCAACAAAGATGGTTACAGTATGAGAAATGAGAGCAGCACAATCAGCAAGGTGCCTTGCTCAGCAGTACAAAACACACTACACCAGTTGCCTTTCTTTTTGCTTATTTTAGCAAAATGGTCTGAGACAGAACAGGTCACCAACAAAAGCATTTCTTGGTTTTAGCTGTTGCTGCAGTTCAGCCAAGACTGAGCATAGCTCCTGCAGGCAGAAAACAAGTCTCCAGGAATCGCAACAGAGTCCCTCTCTCATCAAGGGAAAGGAAATGAAGATGCATCACTGAGTTCAGGACCGGACTAGAAGAGGCAGTAACTTAAAAGTCTGCTCGATTCCTGACTTTAGAGGAAAATTTCCCCTAGTGCAAATTGACTTGTGGCTGGCAGCAGACTGTGGTATCTCTCATTTACCAGCTTCTCCAGAAAGTATCACAAGAGGAGCTTGGTCTTACGGAATACCGCAAGTTGGAAGGCAGGAGAATGCCTCATGCTGGAGGCCTAAGGAAGTTACTACTTCTTTCATTCATTGTTTCTTTTTTATTTTTTTCATGGCTATCCCTCACCTGCTCACAAGGCCAAGTGCTGGGTCCTGCACATTGGCCACAACAACCCCAGGCAGCGCTACAGGCCGGGGGAAGAGTGGCCAGAAAGATGCCCAGTGGAAAAAGACCTGGGGGTGCTGGTCAACAGTGGCTGCACACAAGCCAGAGTGTGCCTAGGTGGCCAAGAGGGCCATCTTCTAATGGCATCCTGGCGTGTGTCAGAAATAGAGTGACCACAGGAGCAAGGCAGTGATTGTCCCCCTGTACTCAGCATTGGTGAGGCCACACCTCAAGTCCTGCGTCCACTTCTGGGCCCTTCACAGTAAGAGAGACATTGAGGTGCTGGAGAGTGCCCAGAGAAGGGCAATGGAGCTGGGGAATGGTCTAGAGAGTGAGTCCTATGAGGAGTGGCTGAGGGAGATGGGGGTGTTTAGCCTGGAGAAAAGGAGGCCCAGATGTGGCCTTACCACTCTCCACAATTCCCTGAAAGGAGGCTGTAGCCAGGTCAGGATCAGTCTCGTCTCTCAGGCGACAGGAGAGGAGACAACCTTAAGCTGTGCCAGGGGAGGTTCAGGTTGGACATCAGGAAGATGTCCCTTTCACAGAAAGGGTTGTCGAGCATTGGAATGGGCTGCCCAGGGAAGTGGTGAAGTCACCACTCCAGAGGTGTTCTAGAAACAACTGAATGTGGCACATTGAGCCATGATTTAGCTGACAGGGTTGTTCAGTCAAAGGCTGGATTCAATGATCTTGGAGATCTTCTCCAGCCTAAATGATTCTGTGATTCTGCTGAGTGCCACAGTTGCACTCAAACCCTTGCTTACAGATAATAAAGAAACAAATATTATATGCAAACCTAGGAGTTTACTGTTCATGAAATTGAAATCATAAAAGTTTAATTAACAAATACTATTTACCTAGACCTAATTATTAGAGGCAAAAAAATAAAGACTATTATCTGGAAAAAATCTGAGTAATAAAACAGTTGAAATCCATTTCCACGCTTCCTGGCAAACATTCCATCTTTCTCTTTGCAGGGAAGAACATAATGCTGATATATTCTTCCTCCTCCATCTAAGATCCGTATGGAGTACGGTTTATACATTTTTTTAAGCAACATTTTATATTTCACTCCTCTTTCTTTGGCCTTCAAGTCCACACTGCATTCAGATTTACTACATATGGAGAATTTTTACAGATATTGAATGTTGTTATTTTTTTTTTCTTTTTTAATACTTGTTTTGTCCAGCTCTCATGTCCCCGTTTCTTTATCTCATTACTAGTGAGCTGTTTGTAGAGCTGATGTCTACATTGGTATCTTGCACCTCTTTTGTCATCACCCCATGCATCTCCTCTGCACTGCATCCTCTGTCCCTTTTTCAAGGCCTCTGTTATCATACCATGCCTGCATTTCCCTCTACTGTATCAATATGAGGAGCAGGGAGCGCATGACCTCATCTGAGTTTATCTTTTTGAAAACAGGGGCTCCCAAAAAGATACAAAGTAGTAGCAGTTGTGGGCTGGTCAGCCAGAGAGAGCGTGTTCTGCTGGGGGAACACGGAATACTTCAAACCCAGCTAGAGGACTACAGGGTATCAGACTTACAGGAAACCAACTGGAGTTTTCAGTGTGGTAGCACAGATTCAACTCAATTTAGCTAAATTAAGCCCTTAATAAAAAATTCACTTTTTTCTTCATCTGCCTGTTCTTCAAAGGCATGTGGATCAACCTATGGGGGGCATCATTACCAGTGGGCCCTTGGGTGTAACTAGAATATGAATATGAAATAATTCTGAGCAGTCCTAGTTACTGCCCCCAGTGTTGTTCACTTTGCCTAGAAACATCTGAAAGTGAGCACAGACCTGAACCAAGTTTTTCAATTGAAATTCTACAAAAACTGTTTTTTCCCTCACATTGCATCTTTTTGTGAAGAGATTCCAGTTCAGCTTCTATATTTGAGCTTCTCAAATATAGAAAAAGATTGAGAGGCTTTTTCTTAAAGCTTTGAAGGAAAAGTGATGTCTGTGAGACAACTAAGTTTAGCAAAAGTAAACAAAAAACCAAATACCCCTCACTTCAAAAAAAATAATTAGCAAATTAACAATTTCAACAGGGTCAGCATTTAATTCAGACTAGATTGCTTGGACCTCTGACCAGTCAATTCTTCAAAATCTACAAGGACACAAACTCCAAAACTTCTCTGAGCTTTTCCGCTAATTGTCCTCAGTAAAAAAAGATCTACCTCCATTTTCTTTATGACTTTCACATATATATTGGAAGACAGGTGTCTGTTCCCCTATCCCCTCTCCTCCAGGCTGAAGAAGCCCAGCTTACCAAGCTTCTCCTTGTTTTCATGTGGGAATGAATCAAGGCCTCTATATTCCTGCACCAACCAGTACTTGAGCTCAATCCGATTTAGTCAGTAGAGAATGAAAAATCATCCAAATAATCAGAAAGCTTATTCTGATAACAGGGCATGCTAACCAAAGCAAGTGTTCTCAGAGTAGTATCTGCACAAACATAGTTCAACAACTTAAAGTGCATGAAGGACAGGAAAGGTCCAAATAATTTCTCTGGACATACCACCATTTGAAAGATGATGCAGGTACTACTGAATTTGGTACTGGGCTTACATTTGTGTGTAAGGTTGTATTTACTGGCATGTAAAGTTACATTTGAGCACCTCCTGTGGCCCCCTGATCCTCTCTCTAGTGGTTCAAAGCATCCTTTTTCTGAAGTTATCCTCCCCCATCCAATCAACTCCCAGTTTAAGACGGCACAGATTTCTTCCGAGTATAGAAATACCAGCTCCAGTTACCACGGATACTATTTTCTATAATGACTTCCAGGAGGTGTCATCTCCAAGGATGAATCCCTCTCCCAAAAGAGAAAAAAAGCAGCTGGCTTTCTCTAGGAAATCAAACAGCTACAAACCAGACTTTTCTGAGGCATCTCATAAAATGGATCTGGATGTTATGATAGAGACAAGAACACAGTCCTTATCTATACCTGGATGCCAGAGTGACTCAAACTACACTGTTGATTCTCTCCTCCTTAGTCCTATTTTCATTACTGACGTGTTGCTAGTAAGGAAATCAGAGGACTATACAATAATGTATTCATGTTGTTGGATTGAAAGTTTAAAAGCTTCCCTATTTGATTAAGTAAATGCAGCAAGTAATGTGCAATCAAGGGCCAAAATATTCCTTGGCCTGCAGCCCAATAAATGAATCTTTAAGGAGCTGGCATCTCACTTCCACACAAATATAGCTCTCTGCTCATTACTAATCCAGTCTGAAATACTGGGGAAGGCTACAGGAAAACAGACACCTGGCAGAGACACTAAGTTAGTTTCCTGCATATTGATTTATGCAGCGATACTTCCGAAATCACTAACAAGGGGAGCACAAGCTCTGCAGGGAGCAGCAGCCCCAAGATGTGACAGAGGTGCACAGCAGAGCTCCTACAGAAGCCTTGCAAGCCCTATAGGTAGGACAGCAAGGTCTTCAATGCCATGACAGCAACATGGGGTTTGGGCTGACATCCACTTCACAGTCACTGGCAGGGGGTCCTCCCCCACAGTGTAAAGGGGCCGAAGTCCATTTCGAGCCTGTTCTCCCTAGGCTGTTTGATGTTGAGAGATGGGCCCCCAGCAAGGGCAGCTAATATCCTTACAGGAACCAGAAGCTCCAGCCTAGCTAGCTTTCCTCATCACTTTGGTCATGTCTACAATAAGGCACATTCCTGACTATTCCTGCCTGGGATAGAACTCTCCCTTTACAGGCAAATTCCCTTTCTCTTCTATAGTTCTGTCTTACAGTTTCAGCTCACCAGAAGGCAGGAACTCACACATCCCTCATGAGTAAAACTCTGGTGACCCTGGCACCCAAACCCCACATCATCTACAGCATCACAGGACATCTGCCTTTGCAATACTTGTCCTGCCCTCTCAGCTTATTTCACCTTGGAATCAAACTTGGCCTCCATGAAGCAATGTCTGCAAAGACAGAAACTGGGACATTTATGGAAATGTAGTCATTAAGCATGAAAGCTTCAATAGTTCAATATTTCACTAGTGAGCAGGATTGCCTCCCAAAATGGTCTCAACATTATTCAGGTGTGCTCTTTCTCTTTAACATTGTACCTTTATTTCTGTACTTCTGTTTGCGTGCAGCACTGAGCACACTTTGGCTGACATTTGGGTTTGGTATTCCTAGGCTCTACAATTGTAGAAATAAAGTATGTGATATGCCTAATTGAAGGTGTGATCCAGTTCATAAATTATACAGTCCTGTCAAAACTGAATTAATCACATACCTTTCACTAACTCAGCTGTACTCTACCCATTAATCCATCCTCACCAAGATGTATTCTAGTGTTACAAATAACTCACCGGTTTCAAAGGCATTTCTCCCCAAACTATCCCCACTTAGGACAGACAGGATTCAGATTCAGCCTTGGGCAAGGGATGTTTTTCTAGACACAAAAACCCTGTACAACAAAAACCCTCTCATCTTTAATGCCTGGTGGTTGTGAAGGGATAGAAATAGGAGCCTCATGCTATTAGGGAAGGGCAATTCCCAGCTGCACAAAAGGGACAGGAGTCCTGAAAAGACCGAGATTTTAATGCTATGACTTTCTCTGCATAGAAATGCATTTGAGTAATTTTTAAATGATTGCACAGCTAATTCCTTTTGAATTCTACACAGTTGGATTCATTGAAATGGAAGCTACTTCGTTCACAGTAGTAGTTTGTTGTAGTTGTGAACTCTTTAGGCTGTAGCTGAGACAACTTTTCCAGGGAAAGGAATTAATTTTTATTAGATCAGCTAAGAGATGAAAAAAAATATATCAGATAAAAAAAAGAAAGAATAACTGGATCTGAACACTATGGAGCCAGGGAGGAAAGAATTCTTCCAAACAACATTTTTAATTCACTACATTATTCCAGGGTTTTGGGGGCTTTTTCCCAGCAGCTGGTATGCAACGGGCTAAAAAGTTATCAGAGTTTTTTCAGGATGAGCCACATAAACAAGTACTTCAAGACACATTAGTAACAACTCCCTTGTCAATTCATTCCAAAAAAAAACTTACCTGGCATGCAACTTGCCCTCACCACATACCACACCACAGCAAAGACTTTTCAGCCTACAGCTGGCACCGGCAGGTCACTCTTAACCAAGAGAACAAGCAGTTACCTCCAAAGAAAACCTTTGCTGCTGGAGTTTTGTTACTTTCTTTAGTTGGTTGAGTTTCTTTCCCTAGCTGTTTCTAAAAAAATAAAACGTAGAAATTAATGCAACAAGTGATGACACGAAGAGAAGTAGTATGTACTGAAGAAGCTGAAGAAAAGCTAAAGCAGAATGTCACAGCTTGAGCTGGGAGCAAGCCAGGATTGCCAGCCCTAACTTCCACAGCAGTTGGAAAGTACGTAACATACACAATTTAATGTTTCTCCAAAGGAGAACAAGCTCAGCACTCCCTAGCCTTTGGAAGAAGCAATACGGGCTCCTCCTTAGGGTTAGTAATGGCAGGAAGAGCAACACTTGTTACAGGAACAATGTGCCGTTAGGAGGGAAAGGCAAGAGATGTTAACTTGGGAAGATCATTTAAGTGTGCTCACAGACAACCCGAGCCAGAAGTTTTTTGGTCTCTTCTGAACATAAGATATTAGCAGTCCCTGCTAACTTTCCACCCCTTGAGCTCTATGGGCATCTTAACATCACAAAGAGGGGAAGAAAATCTCTCATTCAGTATCATCTTTGAGCTGAATTAAACTCCAAGAGGCCCACTGGAGACAGACAAAGGTAAGATGCAAAAATCACCTCCCTCAGTGCTCTAGACCTCACAAAACTTTTCACACTGACTGTGAAAGCACTGCCCAAGTGTGGGTCTTAGATGGCCCTGCACAGGCTGGTTCAGACTGGCCACCAGTGAGTGTCAAATAGGCGCTGTGAAACAAGGCAGAGCAAAGTCCTCACTAGCACATGGAGAGACAAGGCACTTACCCATCCTTTACAGAAGCAGATAGTGTAGTAAACCTTATCTGGGATGGAAGAATATCAAAACCTCATCAAAAGAGTCAAGCCCTTTAAATTTTTTTTTCATTTTTATTTCTTTTTAAGCAGACCTCCTGTCACCACATGATGGCCCAATACAGTGTCACAGTTGGCACTGTTTATATAATAACAACCATCAGCAAGACTGCAAAGAAAATCTTTGAGGTCCTTCCGCTTGCCTCTATTAACAGCATTTCCTCATTTAGCTGTCACAAGTTTCCTAGCAACATCCTTGTATGCACATTAACACATTCATTAGATTTTGCACAAACACCTGTAGAATAGCCAGAGCTGAAAAACTTTGCTTTCATGTTGACTCACAGGGGAAATCAATTTGCTTCAAGAAGTAAACCCTTTCAGGGCAGCAAAGGCTACCAATACACTTATGACATGCTTGTGAAGCCATGCAGCTCTTAGTGAAGGAAGAACCCACTGCATTCAGTTTCATTATTGGCATTTTCCACGTAGGAAAGCAGTGGGTAATCCTCCCCCTGCAGCTTTCAAAGAAGGCAAATGTCAATACACAGCATAAGGCTCTGAATAACACAGAAAAAAGTCTGAGTAGCCAGACAGGCAGACATTGGACAAAGGGTCAAAATGTGCAATAATTCACTGCTACACAACCTGTGTCAAACTCTCCATGTGTCTAATATCTGCCTGTTCAGGCAGATGATGCTACCCTTTTTTCTCACTGCCCGAGACAGTGGTTTTCTTGCCCATATGCAGTTAATCGACTGATTCACCTTCCCCAGCACTGTCTCAGTCAGTCCATCATGAAGGAAGGACTTGTCCCAGTCTGCCAGGTGGGTTCAAACTTCACACTTTATGCACCCGCAATGTCTGCCTACCAGGGAGATGGGGATTCACCAAGTTCCCAGAGCGAAATCTCAGTAACTATAGGGAATGAGAAAATCATCCTTGATAAATCTCACTTGCAGCAGTGCCACAGGGAAAAATAACACCCTGGGCTGGGGTAGGGTAGAAATTTTGCCAAGTTCCTCATACCATTAATGTATGCCAGCACCTCCCAGGAGTAGCAGCAGCATTTACCTACCACATTTGCTGTGAGAGTAACAGAGAGCTGCATGACTGACTTGGCCTGAAATGACTTGGAGGAGCCTAGAAAAACAAGGAGCATTTGGTACATCCCTAGAGGTG
The DNA here is from genome assembly GCA_020086605.1 of Lanius collurio. Taxonomy (NCBI): domain Eukaryota; kingdom Metazoa; phylum Chordata; class Aves; order Passeriformes; family Laniidae; genus Lanius; species Lanius collurio. Next base: position 36,148,382 of record JACBWW010000006.1, read on the forward strand.
ATCTGGAGGGCTTGGAGGTCAGAAAACTCCCAGTCCTCCTCACACTGTGCTTCCACTTCCCTTCTGTGCAGCAGTAAGTTGAACTGCAATTTTTCACTTGTCTGGAAAGTGATTTGGAGCATGCTTTCAAGCCCAAGTGTACCCCATATCTTGCCCTGATGAAGCTTCATGCACTGGAGACACGCATGGTGCAAGAAAATTGCCTTGAGCTAAAATGCACGCTTTGGGGAGAGTGTTTTGCTTTTGAGGCAAACACAGCCTTGTTTTGCCTGCTGCCTAAAAAAAGGGTCATGAGAAGCATCCCAGTTTCCTGCTGCCTTTCAGATGAGATCTCCAGCCCTGGTAAAAGCCAGTGCACAGAGCTCTTCCAGACTCAGAGGGAAGCTGGTGCCTTGCAGGGCTGTACCCCACAGCCAGGAAGCAGCAGGGAGCTGGAGCAAAGCCACTGCTGGGAAGCATGCATCTCTCTGATTAATGCTCTCAGGCTGCCTGTTGACAAAAGCAGCAAGAGGATTTGTAATGCCTAAGCTTATCATCATCATGCTCCCAGAAAATCTTTCTCCAAGAAGCAGTGTAAATAAGTAAAGTTTTAAAAGTTAGTGGGCCCTCTTAATTGAGTAGCCATTGTAAATTAATAACATTGAAGTAAATGTGCAAAGACTTTGCTGACTTTCTAAAAGATGTCTAATAAGGTCCAGGTTTACTAAAGTGCCCAAAGGAGCAGGTCTCTAAACCTTTTTGTAATTTGTTGAGACACTAATGATAGTTAACTTCTAGTGATTTATTCATGAGCATGAGTATGAGGAGAGCAGAACCATCAGTAAAGTCTTCCCTCCAGACCCAGTCAGGTGCCAGTCCTTTCATTCCTACCACTTGTAGTCCTACAGGAAAGGGTAGGGGTGTCTCTCCTTCCTTCAAGTGGGCCCAGTGAAAACCATCCTTGGAGCCCCTTTCAGAGCCAAAGTGGAAAGCCCCAGGAGTGTCTTTGTGTACCACTGTTCCTGCCTGAGGGCTTCATATCTCACATCTTTCCATCCCGAGCAAACGAGTTTAATAGTTCAATCCCAGTAGATAAAACATGAAAAAATACTTTATTTCCATTTCCACTGCACTTCTTGCTTTGCTTTCCCCCCTTCCAGACATTAACAGTTGGTTTCCCTTAGAAGAAGCTGTGGTTGGGTGAATAATGCAGGGTGAATATACTTATTTATTTCTTTCAATGAACTTTCCCTTTCTTTGTTCATGAACACTGACAGTAGTTCCTGCTACTGCATTGACTGTTTGAATCTGTTAGGTCACCCACACTATATTTATTTTGACTTTAATGGCTGTGAATACTCACATGTCTTCAATCATGTTTCTCAAAGCCTACCTACCCTTAAAATTGTGCTAGTGTAATATGCATTTAGTTGAAGCCCCTCCCAACTTTGCTTGTACACTACAGGATTGAGAAAAGCTTATGATGATCCAAGTTAAGTCTGTATGGAAACTATGAATTTAGAAGCAGAGGTAAAACACATTTAAATTAACATGAGAGACCTCAGGGAGAGGACTGTGATGCTTTAACTAACCCAGGGTAAGGCTGTGAGTGAGAAAGGCCTCAGGCAATGAAGAGGTGCCTTCCATCAGATTCAGCCATGCCAGTGGAAGAGCAGACATACTTCAGTATCTCCTCCTTGACCCTGCAGAGATGGAGCCTACACAGTACTGCTGGGAGACCAGTCCACAGGAACCTCCCAAATCTGAGTTATGGATTCAACACATTATTTGAAGCCGTCAGAATGGTGGGTGTGAGCTAAGTTTGAGGATTTTGGACAACTTGAAACAGGGAAGGAAACTTGAACAGCTTCCCCAGCAGATTGTGCAGGGCTGGCAATTTCTAACAGGGCAGCAATGCTGGTGCGTTGGGGCAGCCATCTTTTCAGCACCATGGGGCCCTTGTGCTTGTGTTAAAATGACTTAAACTGGCCGTCCCTTTCTAAGTTGTGGGCAGTCTTGGTCAGAGAAATACACGTAATTTGTGCAAAAAAATACCAAAGCAGATCTTGCGTGTGCACCTCTCTCAGCATGAGACAGCCTCTGCTCAGGCAGTGGCTTGATATGTACAGAGAGAGCCAGAGGTGAATTCCCACCTCCTGCAGCATGATCAGCACCATGCAAACCTCTAGGATTCTAAACTAGCACCTCTTCCAGGTAGTATAGAGAACAGAAAATGAATGGACATGGGGTCAGGGACTGATATCTAAGCCATGTTTCTCACAGCCCTCAAATTCCATTCCCTTTGCCCCCTTACACCTTGAATATGTGCAGTAAGCTTCAGATCAAGCCCAAAGTGAGAGAGAAGGGTTTGTTTCCACAAACCAAGTCTTCCAAAGCGCAGCAGAACACCTCTCTTTGCCCTGACCACAAGACAGAGAGAGAATAAGCAATGCTGAGACCTTTTGAGGAGTATGGAATAGGATGGGGTTGAAGGACACAATGCATAAGGCCTGTTCTCTCAGGGACAGATGAGCTTTGGCTGACACAGGGCAACCACGATGCACCAATTGCTGCAGATCAGAAGGGCTGTCACTGACCAAGAATAGCCCAGCTTTCTTTTGCACAATTAGGTATAGCAGGCAAGAGACCATAACTGTCTTGCTGCCTCCTATAACCTCCTGGCCTGGATAACTTTGTGCCTCGACCAGCCTCTGAGCTTGGAACTTGCTGGCACAGTGCAAAGACCCTGACAATGCAGAGAAGCTACTGTCATCGCAGCTACCAAAATGTCTGCTGCAGGCAGGCCTTTGTCCCTTAAGGTGTGGCATGGGTCTCACAAAACCATCCTTCTTTTTCCTCCTGTCTGTTCTCCTCTCTCAGTCCCTAGTCTCTTCTCTGCTTCTTGGTGCAGCACAGCTCATGACTCACTCCCCAGAGGAGTGCCAGAGGAGCACTCCTGCACTGAGCCCAGCGCAGAAATCAGGAGTGAGATCTCCAACACTGCAAAAGGACGTGCAATCCATGTGTTCAAAACAGAAGATTAATATTCCTTTTACACTACTAGAAGCGAAACTTACTTCTGAGATTCTCAAGCTAGTGATACCATGCCATGGCAAGGTCTTGTTCTTAATATTTAAATACAAGTAACATGCCCTTGGCAAGTAAGTGCCTGTCTGGTAGAACAAAGAGATTTTTTTGCCAATCATCAAGCAGAGGTGAAATTTGACTTGCATGCATCCTTAAGACAGCACAAAAAATGCTCCTGAACTTTGGGCCATATTTAAGCGCCAAAGCCAGTTCCCTGCAACTGCAATTCTATTCCGGGCATGTGGCATCTGCAGACTTACAAGCTGATGTGCCACAGGAGAGCACAGAGGAGAAGATGTTCATACAGGGAGATATATGCACTCACAATGCATCCACATTGTGCAGCTGCACTGTGTATTATTAGACTAGCTTCTCATTTTATTAAATCAGATCATTGCAGAAAGAGCTCAGATGTGATGGTCTAATGAAACATCAACATATAAGGGAAAAAAAAGCATGAGAGCTGCTGATAAATCCCACAGAATTGATTGGTATATGAAAATATTCAAGTAAATAGATATAAAAGTGAAGGGAATGGTGAGAAACAGCTGCTAAAGGTGCTCATAGATAGAATAAAAGAAGATAAAGAAGCAACTCAGTAGTGCTTCTCTCCTCCTTGAGGGGCTCAACAAAGCCCCAGAGCTCCTCACAGCCTTACGCTACAGGTAACCAGGATCCTAAGACAAGCCAAATCCCAGAGCTGTCCTAGCTCTCACAAAAGCCCAGCCACACCATTTGCTCATGGTTAGATCTCCTGCTTGGCTTGTTTGGGTCTTTGCTGTCCTTTTGGTGGATCTCAGTGCAAGGGGACTGTGGCAAGAGCATGTGAGACAGGTCAGCCTCTTCTGCTCACAGACATCCAGTTCCCCACAGCCCCTACCAGGAAAGCAAATCAAACTTCACCAGGAAAGTGAGGCACCACACTTCCTCAGTTTTCATGCTACCAGCTGGTCTAATTTCTCTTGACATTTCTTCCGTAACAGCAACTGCAATGTGTCAGGATTAATTAAGCCAAGCAGTGGGCAAGTCTCAAAGGAGAACACACATCTGCAGTGACCTGCCCCCACCTAAAAGCCAAGGAGTCTTTCCTGCCATGGGGATGGAAGAGAAAAGGGAGAAGGAAGCAGGAATGATGAGGCATCATCCAGTGGAAGAAGCACAGTGAGCAGCCTTGAACCACCAGGGTTCAGATGAACATCAGCACAGCTACAACACTCCCACTAGAGAAAGCGCCTTCTGCCCTGTTATTTAGCCATTCAGATAGACCCCAGCAGATTTTGCAAGGTGTGCATCAGAGGTCTGGCAGGCAATTAAGGCTACTTCTCCCCAAATCTGAACATGGGATGGAGTTTGTTGGAAGACTATCAGTGAGAGGGTCAGAGATCAGTGTGTGTCTGTGGTCTGGAGACAGGGCTGGCCTTCCATTCACAGCTCAAATGGTGGCCTAGCAGTGAGGAGCACAGCTATGCTTCCCAGTTTCAGGCTGGGAAGGAAAGTGGATCCCAAATACAACTAAACTAAGAGATTTTTATAAGTAAAAATCAACACACCTGGTAATGATAACATGAGACATTAAGTGCAGAGCAGCTGCTTTTTGTGAAGTCACCTCTCCTTTCCCGGCTGTGGCCAGCAGAGGGGCTTCCACCAGACTGTGTGCAGCAGTAAAGGATGCTCCTATCTCCAGATAGGTACAACTGCCAAGCAGCAGCACAATATCCACTTCCCTGGGGCCCCTTTCCCAGCTAGAAGGCGAGACATGGATCAGCCCCTCAGCTTAGTGGGTCTCAGTGGCAGTCATCTTGGCCACTAACAAGAGAATATGACAGTTGGAAATGCTGGGACGTACTCACTTCCCCTTCTCTTTAGTTGCTTTTTTCAGTTCCAGCCCCTCTGCCACACCTTTCATGTTTCCAGTAGTCAGATGAGGTGCCATAGGTAGTCTCCTCTGTGCTTTCAGCATTAATTCACACAAGCTGAGCTCTGTCACTTTCATCAAGTGGCAGGTGGCTCAATCATAAGAGACATTCCCACAATTATCATAATGCTTTCAGGCAGGAAAGGTATATTTTAGTTATAAAAAGAAGCTGTCTCAATAACTGGCACTACACATAAGATAGAGATGTCATAACATCCTCTACAGACATAATTACCTAAATACCAGTGTTGGTTAATTATCAAAAATCCTGATCCATGAATCAGCCTTCTGCTCGACTCAGTCTGCGTGATGATGTTGTATGTCAGTGTCTGGATAGCTGCAGAAATACTGGGCTGAATATCTTCTAATTTTAGCAAAGATTTTAACACCAGTATATTTATCATCATGCTTTTAAAATTAATCCTCTCATCAGAGACCACCAAGACAGATTGCTGCATAACCAAGGAGGCCAACTACAGATAGAACAACAAAGAATGCATTGCAAAACCTGGAACTTATTAGTTAAAATTGTTTATTAATAACTTTTGAGAAAAAATGCTAGGAGAAAAATAGGATTGAGACACAATTCATGCATAGAAAAAAGGAGTGTTATATAAGCACTGTGCCATTGAGTCCACTTTACTAGGTAGTAATACCACAACAACAATCTCTAAGCTGTGTTGTACAGATGTTACAATGTGGGGTGTTAAAGGGTTTGACCTTATTTGATATACTCTGCATTCTTCAAGTGCTAAGACGAAGTCTCAGATGAGATAGTCATATTTCTGCTCCTTTTGTATCAAAATAAGCATAGCTATTTGGCAGAAAATACACCAATCAAGCCATGCTGGGTACAGAAAAGGATGGGGCTTTTCTATACATGCTATTCATGCAAACATCCGGAGCTGTTGATTCTCTCTCTGACACACTCTTGATGTATACTGGACTATATATTATGAATACAGATATTATAATGGTGTATACAACCCATTCCAGTAAATCTCTCATGCTCAAACATCTCTAGATATACCTGGATTGCAAAATTCAAGTGTGGCTCCAAATCGAAGTCCTTCCTTGCCCCACCATTGATGAAGAGCTCCATGTCTGTCTGGGTTCATAATGAAGAGGCACTATATCTCCAGAGACATGGCATACAACCCTCAAGGTCACTGTTTGTCCTTACACATACTCCATCTGCATCCACACCCCACAGCTTATTGCACTTTAAGCCTGTCCACATGGTAAGTGCTTTTCTAATACCAGCCATAATTTTGCACCCAGTTGGCATGTGGAAAGCTATATTAAGCCCAGACGATTAATGCTGTCTTTGCTGAGAAGCAAGAAAATAGTTTCTGTGCTATTATACTTTGTCAGCTTTCCCAAACACTTCAGGCAACTAATTCTGAGGACTTTTTGACTGAATTGACATAAAATACATCCTTCCCCTCTTGTTGCTTTTTAGATGCTTTAGGTTAATTTTATACCGCAATTTCAGAGGTCATTGGCAAGAGCATGTTCTGCCACCTACCAGGCACTTGAGGAAATTTATGAAAACAGTCAGGTCCCATTTCTTCTGGTCATCCTTGGTAGGTTTACATGTCAGCATAATCTGTATGAACATCAAATTGCTGTTTGTCATGAGAAGCTCCCCGGGTCTGTCCATGGGGAGCTGTTTTGGAACAGATGTAGCAGTCATTGCCTTCAACAGATACAGGAAGAAAATGTAGTCATCACTAGATGTGAAACTGGAGAGAGGCCACCTGGAAAGAACTATGAAAACTCTAGGAAATCCATCAGAGCAAAGTCAAGACAAGAAGTCATTTATAAGATAGACAGGGTGGGCAAAAGGTTTCAGATAAAGACATTTATATATACACTTATACATTCTTGACTTCTGGGATTGAATGTCTTGTGAACAAACCCTTCAGAAGGCATTTCAACTCACAACTCAGTTTCCAAACACTTTCTACATCCTTACCCTGTGAAATAACGTGGAAGGACTGGTCTTAAACACTAAACTGATATTATTCCCAGGGAATTGGAGGTTATTCTTTGGCAACCACCTTTTCCAGCTGCTTGGTATTGTTAATGACTGAAACAGTTCACACTAAGGTGAGGTTTGCAGCTCAGGAGTGAGAAGAACTGTGTGTACTCGCAGCCAGTGTGAGATGTGTCTATTTGGACTGCAGGTACCTACATGTGAACTTGGGGCCAAAATGTTTGCCTACAGTCAACAGAAGATGAGTTAATGTAGGCTGCAGGCTCTGGAGAGCCATTCAGCCCATCAGCTGTGTCTACTGTGTCTAACAAGCAACAAAACTCTCCAATCTGCACCGCCTGGATTGACTGGATCTCCGCTGACTGCATTGTCAGAACTTTCCACATACCCGCACTTAGGCAATGCAGCTGGAGGAAAATCTTGCTGTCAGTAAGAAGTTTTGGAAATTCACTCATTGCCAGATTCCAAGGGGAAACAGGCTTCAGTCACTGCACATCCAGTTGGCCTCGCCTTATTGTTGTGTTCTGGTTTTCTTGTAGCTTGCTCTGACTAACATTAGGTATCTGCCTTCAAAGTGTCAATTGCAAACATGACATGTCCTGATATCAAATATTCAGGTTATTCTTTTGCAGACTCAGATTGCTTTATAACATCATAATCAGTGAGACTTTAATTTCCCTGACTCATGTCATCCAGGTAATGGGGCTTCAGCAATTTTGAACAAATTCAAAGTCAGAGGGCAATCAATCAGACCATTGATTTCTATGCAGAAAATAAGATGTTGCTCAACTGCAACATTTTGACATCCACTAAGTAGGAGATGCAGTGGTATGGAAGTGAGAACTGAATGTTTAAACTCCTCATTGTAGATAAATTGTCTCAGCAGCATTTCTCCTGTCCACAGAGTTGCCATCCCTTAACCAATAAGCACTTTCTGTACGGACACTGCATTTTTCTGGCTGCCTTCCCACGAGATTTGTGAATAGGGAGTTCCAACGGTGCAAGCTCTTCACTTGGAACAGAGAGGGTGTTGATGAAAGCTGCTTTCAAATCAGTTCAATCCCTCTTGGATCAAATGACATTTTGGAGACAGAAGACCTTCTGTTACATCAGGCAGAACAAAGTTATCTGTTTTACTGTGGTTTACAATGTCAGCGCAGTCATGTGCAGAACACAACCAACAAAACTACTGCTGTTGTGCACCACCATTTCAACAGGAATACTAGAATCTGTGTTAGTTCCTTGGCACGTGATCTTCAAAAAGGCCAGTGAATAGGGGGTTTAAATCTCATCTCTCTGCATCTGCTCCTAAGTTGCTGTTCTTTGTTATGGAGAGACGTAGCAGCATACTTTCTACAGCATCCAAATGACTAAATTTTCCAGTCCTGGACAATGTAATCTCTGATAAGGTTGAGTTGCCCATGCAGAAAACAAGAAAAGAGCAGCAAAGATATCATTCTCTTGCTATGTAAGGTATCCTAACATCAGAAGTGATTGTGTACTCAGTCTTTCTCATTCCTGACACATTTTTAACTGGCAAAGAAGTCTAGGGCCCCATCTCCACTCTTGCTGGATTGCAAGGCCAACTTCTCAGCTCAAGACCTTAATGGCAGGAGCTCCTGGGGGATCAGGTATTTCGTGCCTGAAGACTATTGCCTTCACCAGTCTCATAAGTAACACAATAGGAACTTCAATAAGATAGATCACATCTTTTACTTCGGGCATAAAATCACACACAGTTCCATGATTTATACAAGTGCAGAGTAGCTATTTGCCTTGCAAGACAGATGAACATTATGGAGATCTTTTCTCACATGTTGTTGGAAAGCTGAAAGGCAATCTACTACACAATCGATACTAAGGCTTTGGCAAAAAAGGAGGAAATAGTCAGGCCAGACAGGATGGTTGAGACATTAGTATGAGACCCTCAGCACACACTGCACTGAATCTGCACTGCAAAACATCTGCTGAAGACAACAGGAATTCAGATATGAAGCAGGACTGGTCCTTGATATTCAACTAGCAAGAAGCTTCCAGGGTTTGGGCAGAAAAGGGCACTCTGTCTCATGCAAAGACACTGCAAAACCCTTCACTTAAATTACTCGATGCAAAATATCTCTGTTGATTCGTGCTGGAGCAGCTAAATTAAGTGTGTTACTTTCTATAAATCCTTCCTGTTGTCAGTGGGTTGCCTTTTACTTATGGCCATTGTCCCTTTTGTTGCTACCAAGGAAAGAAACATAGCAGAGAGCTTTTGTTTAATGAGCCATCACATTTAAACATCATTTGTCTCAGTTGTTTTCCTTTTCTCATCTACCTTTGCTCATTAAACTCCACCCTCCTTGGCTGTTAACAGCATAATCATGGGGAGCAATAGCATCACGAGATTCCTTGTACCAGCGTGACACTGCTACCCCTGCTGCTTTCCCCCTATTCACCAGCTCTGATGGGGCTGTGCTTGCCTAGCATTGCAGCCAGCGTAGCGGCAGCTTCAGAGCCAGCTTACTCCAAAGGCTGAACAGCTGGAACTGTACTGCCCCATATGGAGCAAGGTTTCGGATGGATTTTCTTGGTGCTGCCTGTGTTCACCTTGTCCTTCCACACATCTGTTGCAGCCAGTTGCCAGCCCTTTGCCTCTGCAGAGGGCATGTGGCAAGGGGAAAGGGACATCAGTCTGCTCTGTACAGATGGCACGTCAGCTTTCCCACTGGGGAAAGGGGACAAAAATAATTGAGGTAGAGGAGTGCATTTGTATCCCTCTGCAGAGGTGCTGCAGGAGATTCTCTAGCATAAAGGTTCTCCTGGGCTTCCTCCCCTATCCAGGAACTTCATCAATCCTAACTCAGGCAACCTAAGCCAAGCAAGCAGGGGAAGTAGCAGCCTCACTAATAAGGCAAGGCTCTGGGGTAAGGGAGTTGCTCACTCCAGTCATTCTGTGACTGCAGAGATCTTAGCCAGAGCTAGAGTGTCATTGCCACAGTTCTAATCTTCATGTGCATGGTCAAATATAATCCAAAAAAATTACCCTCACATCCATAAACTTCTTGCTTAGTCAGTTCTGGGGAGGAAAAGTACACCCATTGACTCTTACCATGACTCGTTTTTAGCATGAAGAACTACAATGAAACTCAGACTCAGTGTCTGTTATTTACCCCTGTGGCTTACACTGATCATCTCTTCTCAGCTGTCCAGCACAGGGACATTCAGGTCCTGACTGATGGCACTTGATACCTGTGAGGGCAGTGCTGGCACCAGGAAGCTGCAGCAGTACCCTGCAGTACCTGTTGTTTGTCATGTTACCTGTGAGAAGAAACACGTGGTGAGTTTAGCCTGCAGCTCACAGACACCAAGTCCAGGCACCAGTGGTGGGAGATGCCCACTGTGGAGCTGTCACTCCTCTGGCTCATGGGCAAACAGCTGAGTCTGGAATAGCCATGAATGAGACAGTGACCCCACAGTGCTAGCAGGGGCGTTGTTAACTCTGTCAGAAAGACAGGTCCTCAAAGAAAGTGGTCATGTCCTTCCATCACCACCACTGTTAAGTTTCTCACCTATACCAGCCCAGTTGAGGGTTTGCATGGGATCTCATCAGAGGATAAATCATACACTTTATGTTCAATAAAACAGGGAAGACTGAACATGAGGAAGACATTTCTGAGAACACGTTGTAGGATCAAATCCCTGCAGAGATGGTCAAATTTGAGTATTTTTCCCAAACCATTAGGAATACTCAGTAGACACTGTAACCTCCCACCAGAAAGTTAACGTCAACCTCAAGTAAAATCGACCTGCCAGTTCTCCAGTTGCTCAACCTTCCAGTGAGCTGAAGGCAACCACGACAGAAAATATTCACACATTCAGATTTGTATATTCCCATTCTTTACTAAGCCACCTAGTGCAAACAACTCTGCCTTGACCCATGGGTAACCCTGAGCCCTTTTTCTTGGGCTGAACTGGCCATTACAACACCAGGCTCACAAGAAAAAGTATTCCTATGGCAGAATGAGGAACCAAGGGGCAGCACTTTTCTAATGGACAGCAATTGTGCTTCTTTGTCAGCACCCTAACTATGCCACATATATATGCACACACAGTGCTGAGCCCATCTTTTCCAGTTATACAGGCTGTGGCTACTTTTTGCAGACAGCTCAGCCTCATCAAGTCAGAGCTGAACATCTACTTCTCCAAGGCTTAACCCAGTGAGCACCGTGAGTGGGGCTCAGCCTCTTTAAAGCACACCACTCCAGTCTTACAGAGGGGCAGAAGAGTTGCAACTCCTCCATACTCACTAGACGTTCCTCATCATCTCTCCTTTTTTTACCAACACAGGTTGGAAAACACTCTTCCAGCCTTGTTAATTATTCTGTGTACCTTTCCCTCTCAGGAAAAAAATGGCCCTTTCATAACATCATGTCCAACACTGGCACAGCACAGCTAATTCCTCTTTTATGAAGGGCTTGATCCAGAGCCAGTGAAATCTCTCTTGCTCCTCTTTGATTCTTGTCATCCAGACCCAACTTACTCTTTTCAAGCTAAGCTCTTTATTCAGCAATACCCTCTAGATTTTGTCAGTGCAGGGAAATTTTACCAGTTTAAACTAGGTTATGAGATCGAAAACTAAGTAGTTTTACTGGTGAAAATATGGATAGAAACTCCTCCTTTGTTTTAGTGATGTTTTGGAAGAGGCTTAGATTAAACCAAAAAAGTCATTTATTCTAAAAGAATGCCTGCAGGGGACATAAACCAATAGTGCCTTAATTATGCCTGTATGCTCATTTTGATTGCTTTAATGTTTCTAATTACAGTGTTAACACTTCTCCCATTTGACAAGCAGGGAAGACAATTTGGCTCAACCAAGGAAGCTGCAGCATGGGTTATGGGAGATGTACACCACCTTCCAGAATGGCTTGCTCCTGCCAGCTTGGAAAGAAAGGAAGCTCACTGGCATTCTGTTATTTCAGCCTGTTCTTCCGCTGGGGCACTGATGGGGCAGCATTTTCAATGACAATGTAGCGGCAGTGAAAATGCTGCTATTGCTACTTTTGGCAAGAAAACTTTGTGGACATACGCAGAATCATAGGAAACAAAGTAGAAAGAAACTGCAAAGAATGATCTCTGCTTTCCTTGTGGGAGAAGACAAGATTCAGTCTGTTCATCTGAACTTCTCTACAGCCAGAAGGCCTCGAGCCATTTATTCCTGTGCTTAATTACTGTACCATTAGTAAAGGCTTCTTAATGTCTAACGAGATCTTCCTTCTGTTTAAGCCAATTACATATTGTCCTATCTCTCTGGAGACACAGCACTGATTATTACTTCAAAGCACGGTAAGGCCGATACAAATTTAACAGCAAAGACTGGATTGTGAGTGAAGTATCTCAAGACTGATACTTACGTACATTTGGATGAAAGCCATAGCCTGGACAATTTTTAAGGGGTCTCCATAGTCAGCATGAGTGCTAAAAAACTTCACTAGAGAAAATTTTAATACAATTTGCTTAGATGGAAGAAAAGGATGGGAGCTTTTAACTACTGCCTGCAAAAACATGCTTCTCTTACATCCAGAAGAATGTTAATGCAGATCCCTTAATAACATAATCTGAACTATAATTTAATTGGTAAGAAATAGATGATATTTATATCTTAGTAAATTTAATCAATGTATTGAATGTGGGAAGGGCTTATAGTCTCTCAGCTCTAAGACTGAAGTGTCCAAGGTTTAGACATATCCTCATGGTTGGACAAGGGTTTGATCACCATGTTATTCACTGCTGAGCCAAGAAAGTCCATCTAAAACGGCAGCAAGGGCAAGAGAAAGGAAAAATCCAACACAGAATTTAATAGAGTAATGCTTCAGATAAGTGTATCACTCTTTTTGTAATCAGTTCCACCCCATTTTTAGTCTCAGATTCAGCCCCTGTGTGTGCTCAGAGCCAAAAATAAACCTTTTCATTTCCCTCTGAAAACACTGAACCTTTAAAGGTAAGTGGGCCAGCTCCTCTGAAGTCAGCACTCTTTCCCTGGTTCATTCTCTAATGCCCTCTTTGACCACATCGCAAGAAAGCTGCCAGTATCCATCCTGCCCTCTTCCACCCATCATCCTAGAAGATCACCTGTTTGCAGCATCCATCTGGCTCCCCCTGCTCCCAGGAGAGTACATCAGGTCTGATTTCTGTAGGCACCAAGACTACTCCTGATTTTTCAGGAACAGTAGTTATTCAGAGTCAGGTGGAGCACGCACTTCTCCAGTCCCTGCAGATTAGAACATTCATGAAAGTTAAGGTAAATTACCAAATATGTGAAATGAGTGCACATGAAAGCATGTTATGCCCTGTATGGATAATGGGAGATAAAGTAACCTTTGCTTTGCTTCTGTTTAATTGTCACCATCGTGAACCGTGGCCATTTTCCTTCTGTATCAGAGCCCCCTACGCAGAGGTTAAGTCCACTTCAACTTCTGCACATTACCTCACACCTCACACTAATTTGTCTTAACTCCCCATGTACAAACAAGCCCTCAGAGGACTGTTCTCCTCATGTGATGGTTCACTTTGTCACAAAGTGAAATGCATTGGAGAAAATCATTAGCAGGGAATTTTCCCTCAGTTGTGCCTGCAGTGACATCTTTGTCACGAAATGCTGCAAAACTTCTCTCTCTGCCTAAGCTTCTCTGTTTTTTCCCACGTTCACACACCTATATTGGAACAGCTTATAATTAATAAAGCAGCATCCCTCTGCCACGCAGAGAGGGAACTGCTGGCCTGGTCTATAGGTGAGGTACAGAGGTGATCTAGGGATATTGACTGCTGGGCTAAGGATTACACAGGCTGTCTACATCTGAGCATAGAAATCATCTAAGTCCAGACCTCTTCTGTCCCTGGAAACATATTTTCTCCTCCTCTCAGTGGATTTTTCCTCATTAGCAATACTCAATGAGCTTTTTCAAATCTTAGGATCATGCCAGTTTTGTGGGAAAGAAAAAAAACAAAAATTACCGCCATCTGCATGGCTACCATCAAGGGACAAATCTTTCACTCTCCCCCTTGTCTTCCATCCTCCCTTTTTACTTAAGAGCAGTAGGAGACCTTCACATTAAGATACTGAACCCATCACAGTTGGAATAGACAAAGTGAAAAGGGAGGTGAGAGGCTGAGACAATGTATTTTTAGTGATTTTGATGAATTATGGAGACGTGAAGTTGATAATTTATTGAAGAAGGGAGAGAGGGGACTCTATGTAAATGTTTTCAGATGAATAATTAATGTGCCTTTCTAGCATCAGGGGGTCTTTAATTAAAGCCTCTGTTAAACAAGGGAAGGCAGACAGGCCTGCTCCTTGCAGCAGCTAATTGCACCTTTCCCATGTACAGCTATGATTCAGAGATAAAGCATCATTTGCATCAGTAAAGAAGGCCAGATCCTACCTACGGTGAGTGGTGGGAGGCTGTGGAGGCCATCTGAGTGACCCCAGGGCTTGGGTGATCTGCATCATATTTTAAATTAGCTTGGCATACAGGCCAAATAAGGTGGTGTGGGAAAGAGAGGATGAAGAGGGTACTCTGGCCACAAGGCTTTGAGGAACGCAGAAAGTCAACTCACACCATCTGTGGATTACAGCCTCTTCAACAGGGGCCTACTGACAGGGTTATCCAGGGTCTTGCTGTCACTGTGTGATACACTTGCCTTCCAAAACCCAATTCCATACCTGCCTCTCTGTTCCAATGCCAGGGATGGGTTCACAGCAGAGGGGAGCACAGCAATGAGGCAGTGTTCACAGGATGGAGCACAAAGGCAAACCCGAGTCTTCTCAGTACCCAGCTTCTGTCCTTATGCCCAGCATCCTCCATAGGCACCACTCTCTCGGGTGAACTTCATGCCTGGACTCTTCCTTCTTTCAGGAGTTTCACAGCTGATGGAAACAGGATTGGATGAAGGTTCACTGCGGACTTCAGACAGAAGTACCTCCTCACAATCATGCCATGTGATGGTGAGACCAAAATGAAGCCTTCTGCCTTACAAAGACTGGGCCTCCCAGAAGGTCTGTGATTATTTTCTAAGAGAATGTATAAAAGCATAATTGTTTCAGGAACCCTTGAGAATGTTATCTAAGCTAGACACAGATTGACTAGTTTTGACACCGTGGCAAAAAAACCCAGTATCCCACTTTTTTTTGTTCATCTTTATCACCAGTAACATTCATGGTAACATTACAAATGATGGGGAAAGAGACAGCTGAAACTTTATTTTTAACAGAAAGGGTTAAATCTAAGGTAGGCTAAACAGGTTTCCAAAGCAAATATTCCCAAACACAGAAGCTAATAACGTCTCTTTCCTGCATTACCAAAGACTGGATTAAAGGAGACCTCGAGGGGTTTACCTAGTCTGTGCCATCTATGAAAGAGGTTTGCTTAACCTGTTGGAAGTATCTCCCCATTTTCTTAAGCCATACTTAAGGCACTCCCTTTTGGCAAACTTTGAGCACAAAGACAATTTGGAGAACACCCCTTCAAGAAAGGTTTCTCTGATTTCTGTGAACATCTCGGTTTTCAGGAAATCCCTGAATCTTCGAAATTGGGAGCATGTGTTTTCTGATGGTCCACACCAATGCTCTTGACAGGCCTGACATGTGCCTGAGAGCTCAGCGAAGGTTTACTGCTGTGCTTTGCGGAGGCAAGCGCTGCCAGAAGGTCTCGGAGGCTGCCGCACTCCGAGCCCCTGCGAGCAGCTACGAGGCTCTGCTGCTCTCTGCTGGGAAATGCGGGCAGAGCCCGAGCTGCAGGAAGTGCTGGGGGAAGAGCTGCATTTGCCAGCACACAAACACCCAGAGCCACCTGTACAAGCGCAGACACCAGGGTGCAGTCTCCTCCTCAATATCGCTTCCAGAAGCACCACCCACATCAAAGTCCGCTGGTACAGGAGCAGTTTGGGTGCAAATCAGCAGCCCCAGCCCCCTCTCTTCCCCGTGCACCCCAACCCTCTACCTCATGAAGGAGCTGGCTTTCTCCACTCTCTTGCACTAACACCTGCTCTCCTCACAGCCTGTTTTTTTTTTTAAACCCTCTAGATGGAGGGCAGAACAATTAACCCACCATACAGGTAAGGAACCAATGTGCAGGGCAACCTCATGACCCCACAGGGTCATCAGTCAGGACACAGATGAACAGAGATGTCTCTCCAAGGACCCCAAGCCTCTGTCTCACAGCCTGTTTTTTTTTGATCATTGCTCCTTGACCTAAAGTTGCTCTTTGCCCACCAGACCTCAGGAAGGCTTTAACTACATCTGGCTGCATCTGAACAAAACCACAGGTCAGGGAGTCTTGGGGCTGCAGCAGGCAGGGAACCGTGAGGCCCCAGCCATGGGTATTGACTGGGCTGCTGCAGCTCACAGATCGTGTGGCAGGTGAGCTCCCTGCTCCGGCCACCAACCTCAGCCCGAGGGAAACCCTGGCTTCTGACAGCAATTCCCACACAAAGAAGGGGGACGAATTCCCCAGCTTGGTGCTGACCAAGGCACTCTGGCCCTTTAAGCAGTGACATTTAAATTTGCTGATATGTTTCATCCCATGCATCTCATTACAATTTTCAAGTAATGGATGAGGCGGCTGGAATTTGAGAGAGGCATTTTCAGGATTTGGCTATTATATATGTATATTTACAGCTCAATAAAATAAGAAGAAATATTCAAAGTAAACAGACTGTGGAAAGTGATTTCTTCCAACTCTCCACTGCAGACTTGCAAGAAACCAATCAAAGACACTCAAGAGTGGTTTGAGCATAATTTATTAACCCAAAAGAGGCCGCATTGTTAACCAACATTATTTATAGTGAGCAGCTCAACCATCTCTACTGAACAACTGTGCGATACTGCAGGGACAAATGCAGTGAGTTACTACAGAGATAGGACAAAACCAGCAGCAGGTCTTTGTTACAGCTGTTAGAAAAAGCGTCCCCAGGAGACAGACACTGAATCTCTAATGGCTATCTTATTTCTCTGACAATTTATTTAAGTTTTAACTTAACAGCAGGAATGATAGCCACAGTTACACAGTGACTCCCAATAAAGGAGTGTATTGCTAAACTGCAGCTGGTGTTTTCTTATTTATTTCAAAGTCTTTAAGTTCCAGACTTAGCATATGGTGCCGTATAAATAATGATATAATAATACGTTTTTGCCTTCCATGTGCCTGTGTAGAAAAAAGCCATGTGATTTATCTTACATGAGCATTGTATTTAAGGCATTATTTTGCTCAGAATTTTTAATGTGTTTAAAATGTATCTTCTGCTTTTTTAATCTGTTCTCTTGAAAGAATAAACAGAACAGTGATGTTTATTTAATAGAGTCATTCATCTTACTTCCCTGTGCAAAATCCTGGCTTTCCAGACCCAGCAGCCAGATCCCTGCAGTAGGCAGTGGGGTTGGAAATGGAGAGATCTGCTGTTTACCAATGAGGCACAGATGAAAGGAACACATGGGGCTCGAGATTTACCCACAGCATGACACTATTTGAAGCCAGCAGGCAGCTCGGAACTGCTTAGTCCCGTCCAGTAAAGGATAGAGAGGAGAAACCCATGAGAGAAGTTCTGCAGGGAGTCATGCTGTGGAGAACACAGCACTGGGATGTCTCAGCACACAACCACCCTTGCACACAACTGATATCAAGATGCCGCCTTCAGCTAAAACTGCATGGGCAGTTACAAAAAGCCAGCAGTCTCATGCTGTCTGGAACCATCACTGTTGCATGGAAAAGTGGGAGAGGCAAGAAAGGCTCAGAGAAGTAATGACATGGCATCCCATGAGTGCAAACAGCAGCGCTCCACTGCAATGTGATCTGAGTGGTCAGTGTGGCTGAGGATACAGACAGCACTGTCATGAACCTGGTGCTGGACCAGTGGGGCAGCTGTTTCTCTTAAAAGGCCAATGGCATAACCTGAAAAACACACACAAAGTGAACTGCTCTGAATGGAAGTGACATCTGTAAGTTTAGAACAGCTTTTGAAGTCTTGTATCTCCCTCCCTCTCACCCCCATAAGCCCCCATGGCAGTTTCAGCCAGTTGTTTCAACCGGCTCTTGTCAGACTGAAGCATGAACTAGAATATGTCAGAAGCTGGTTACTGTGGTAACCCAGCACAGCTTTTATCTTTATTCCTTTCATCTCCTCTTTGGGGGAAAGTGCCAGTCTGTTTATTTACTTTTTCTGACGAAGTTCATCACGTAGAACACCAACTGTCTGGATCTGTGTAAAACTGAGGACAGGAGCAAGTACCTCTCACATCAATGTGCATGGAAATATTTTTCTCGGCACTCTACTACCCTACCTCTTCCCTGCTTCCCTTTACAAATTATTTGACATGTCCTTTTCCATCTGCCCCTCCACGCACAGCTTCCCTCTGCCCTTCTCCTTCAGGCCTTCTCACTATCGTGGCACTTACTAACAGGGCCAACAATAGCAAATGGCTACTCTGGGCTTTTCTGCACCCCTCACAGGAGCATGGCAAGGCCAAAAGGACTCTGGAATTCACAGAGAAGTAACTCAGCTCCCTGCAAAATGAGAGGCCAGTGGCAGGCTGGGCTATGGGTGACCTGCAGAACCTTCCCTCTGCCAAGGGAGCCCCCACAGATGGCTCACTGGCTCTGGCACACACCAGGAAAGCCCTCTGGCTGCTTTGAGGGGAAGAACAACACAGCTGAGGGGGCAGCCAGGACCAAGACCAGAACCAGGACCAAGTGCCAGAGCCAGGACCAGGGCCAGTGTCAGGTGCCACCACCAGTGGCATCCTGGCCTGTATGAGGAATTGTGTGACCAGCAGGAGCAGGGCAGAGATTGTCCTCCTTGTACTCACCACTGGTGAAGCCACACCTCAAGTTCTGTCTTACGAGTTGAGCCCACTTCTGGGCCCCTCACTACAAGACATTTTAGTTGCTGGAGCAAGTCCACAGAAGGGCAATGGAGCTGATGAAGGGTTTGGAGCACAAGTCCTAGAAGGAGCAGCTGAGAAAGCTGGGGGATGCTTAGCCTGGAGAAAAGGAGGCTCAGGGGGGACCTCATCGTTGTCTACAACTACCTGAAAGGAGGCTGTAGCCAGGTGTCTCTTCTCCCAGACAACCAGTGACAGAACAGGAAGGCACAGCCTTAAGCTGTGCCAGGGGAGGTTTAGGTTGGACATCAAGAAGAATTTCTTCACAGAAAGGGCGATTAGACATTGGGATGGGCTGCCCAGGGAGGTGGTGGTGTCACCGTCCCTGAGCATGTTTAAGGAAAGACTGGACAAGGCAGTTAGTGCCATAGTCCGGCTGCCATGGTGGTGTTCGATCACCGGCTGGACTCGATGATCTCGGAGGTCTTTTCCCACCGGTTACCTCTGGGATTCCCACTGCCCCCACCCGGCGCTCCCGCCCTCACCCAAGATGGCCGCGCGGCCCTCAGCGCCCGCGTGACGCCGGCGGCACCGCCCGCCGAGGCACGTGACGGCGGTTTCCCCGGCAACCGCCGCGGCTTCCCGCGCCCGCCCCCGCCCTCCGACTACGGCGAGCGGCGAGCGGCAGAAAGGGGCGGCGGCGGCGGGGGGCGAAGTGCCCCGTGCCTTTCTCTGCGGCGCCGGGGGCAGGTGAGGGAGACCCCCGGCCGGGATCTGCTCCCCAGCTCTTCCGTGGCTGCTCCGCCCCGCTTCGCCTCCCCCCGAGCGCCCCGGCCCGGCCTCCCACTGCCTCCCTTCCGCACGAAGCGCCTTGCACCCGTTGTCGCCAGGAGCAACACTCGCCTTGCCGATTGCGGGCGTGGGCACAGGTCCTCCCCCAACACCCCGCTTCAGGCAGCGTTGCAGCAAGCGGGACTCGGAGTGGGAGGAAGAAACAGGGCAAGACTGCCTGCAGTCAGTCACAGGTCTGGGAATGGGAGTGTGGGCATGGACACAGGACAGTGCACGGCCAGCTGCTCAAGGGGTAGATGGCTAAAGCCTGCACGAATTCCAGCTGCTGCTGTCAGGGAGCAAACCTGGAGCTGCACCAAGCAGGGAATGAGGCGGGAGCCGAGGGCAGCCACAGTGCAGGCAGGGTGCACATAAGAGGGGTCACCAACAGTCCTAGGCAAGAAGTCAGGAGTCAGGTCTGGGATCCATCCAAGGGACTTCCATAGAGACAAAACTATCTAGAATATACACTTAGAGTCACCCTAGGAAAACTAGTCAGTAAGTGAAGATCAGGCACAGATACAACTGCTGCATAGTTCAGACAAGTTCTGAAGACCTGGGCCTGAGCTTAAGTGGAGTTCCTGGGATCATGCAGAGGGTGCAGGTGGGGCCAGTCACAGAAATAAACCCTATCAATGCATGCTTTAAGTGTGGCTGCAGCATCTTTGCAGAAGAGTGGAATGATGTGCTGTGTCTAGTCTGTGGAGAGAGATGTTTAAAATGCTCTTGTTATTTATCTGCTAAATATTTTAGCAAGCGTCCAATGATTGTTCAGAATCTGAAGTGGAGGAATCTGCATACCACCAGCTGCTAAACCACCTGAGGACCACACACCTATAGCTGAACCCCCACCATCACTGGATGACTTACCTGGTGTGGAAACACCAGCAGCTGCAGCACAGCCATCTCTAGTGGAATTGATAGTGTCTGCAGACCAGCTGACTGTCAAGAAACCACTGGGTTCTGAGGACCAGTTCCTGCTCCTAGTGTAGTCTGTATCCAGGGAAAGCTCACCTGAGATCAGATCACCTGTGGGTAACTTCCAGGTTTCAAGATGTACAACTCTGAGTCCACACAGAATGGCACTAACACAGTTGAGACTGTGTTGACTGCAGCAGAGATTACATTTGAATCATTGGAGAATCCAGAGGCATTTGGAGACCCCTATCAAGTCGCCATGAATTATGTGGAGGAACATAAAATTCTGCAGATATTTCAGGTGAAACACATATTTCTCATCTCCTTCCAGAGGCTTACATGAGAAGCTTGGCCTAAAGTTAGCTTGAACCAAATTATCTCTTCCCCAGATCCCTCCTTGTCCTATACTTTCCTAAGTATAGACTTAAGAAAAAGCAGTAGAAAAGGACCCTCGAGCACCTTTGGTGTCTGAAAGAGATTTTTGCTTTTTAAAATGCAGATGGCTTTCGAGCAGGAACAGCCACTCATCTATCCAAGGATCAATAATTCTTTCCTTCTGTCTGTCTCTGTCTCAGGAGATCACAGAAAAACTGATGTTCCATAAGCCTGATGACCCCTTGCAGTTCATACTGCAGGAGGTATGGTGCCTTGCTGGGGCTCAGTGGGGATGGGGTCAGCTTTGCTGAGCACACCAGAACCAGGGTCAGCCCAGGACTGTTTCTCTGACTCTGTGTCTGCTGTCTTGGGAGAGGGAAAGCACAAGCAGCAGCAGAGTGCCGGAGGTGCAAGGGACCACGTGTGCTCTAAGAAGAGAGGGAAGAAAGGTATGGGAGGGTAGGGGAAGAGTCAGGGGTGGGGGAAGAATGAGATGAATGTGCCCTGGAATTACCTGAGAGGTGAGGGAAGCTTAATGACAGAGATGTCTCTGAGACCCTTCTCTAGCTGCCTCTGTCCTAAACTGGGAGGGAACACTTCTTCTGCCCACACCCCCCTATTCAGGAGAGCTGTCTCTGCTGATCCTGCAGGGTATTAAAACAGAGGTAATTCAAAGTCAGTGAAGAGAGACAATAGTTTAGGAGTGAGTTAGAAATGTGGGTTGTTTATTGGGAGAAGGAGGAGATTAGAAGAAAGAAAGCGAAGAAAAAGTGAGTCTCTTCCTTCATTGCCCTTTAGTCAGTCAGGAGAGGCTCTATCTTTGAGGTTTGCTGCTGGGTTCATGGTGTACTGAATGCAAAACCTGAGAGGAATGGCAAGGTCAGTTCTGGGCATCGGTGTGAAAGGAAATAAGCTCCCAAATGACCCTTCTCCTTTTCCTTTGGCCCAGGTGCAGTCCATGATAAATGCCAGGCAAGCAGAACCGGAGGAGAACAAAGATGTGTAGGTATTTCTGTAGAAGAGGGCCTGTGCACTCCTTTTGGCCCCTACTGACCTTGCTGTTGTGGTATTCCCCCACCATGCCTTCACAGCACTATGTAGTCATTGGCAATAACTTGGAAACATCTGCTTGACTGTCTCTTGCCTGGTTTCTCTGTTTTGTATGCTTGTGCTTCCCCTTGGGTTGAAATCCTGCAACCAAGTATTGGTTTGGAATCCCAAACTGAGATCTCAGCATGCATGGACCTGCATGCACATATGGCACATCTTGGAGAGGCAGGCCTACTGAACTTCTATGCATATAAATGCATAAATCCCATATTTAGGCCACTCCAGACTCTGCCTTTCTGTGCAGAGAAACCTCACAGCTCAGACAATGCAAGGACAAAATCAAGTAGAATTTAAAAGCAGCCCTGGAAAGCCCACGGCCTTCTTTTTTCATGCTGCATTGGTGGCTTACTGTGTCCAGTGATGCAGCAGCATCAATGCCCATCTAATACTTTGATAGTTTGGGTCTGGGCTTTCGGGCTGCCCCCAGAGCTCCTCTGATGCAAGAAGCTATCTCTCTGCCTCTTCTACACACTGGATGCAGCTGTCTCACCCTTAATCATCCCTGCTGGACACTGATCACTCTACTTTTTGGGGTTGCCCTGCCTCTATCACTGTAAGTACAGTGTTACAACAGAACAGTAAAGCAACAGTTGTACACACCCTTTATGCTTTCAGAAGACATTGTCACTCAGGAATGTGGGAGGTGAATAAAACCAAACAAACCAAAACCAAGCACTGGTAGCCCAGAGAATTAAGAGTCAAGGTACATTTCGCAAACACATCATTTGAACTGCTTTTGATTTTTGAAACACTTACAATCCTTGTTTTCATACTACCCAAGTGTCTGTTTCTACCCTGTAAAAAAACTTTTTCTTTCTTCTTGTCTCTTGCCTGACAATTATTGAAAATGTGCAACAGAGCATACTGTTATTTTGGCTTAATAGATTGTGTATGTGCAGTAGATGGCAGAAAGAGTTTTTATGTCACTGCGGGCTTTTCTCTTTTTTAGGCAAGTGCTCTAATTTCCTGATGAATAGTAGTGTATTCCCAAATGACTGTCTCTATGGCTATGAAGAGAGCACCATAAAAACTTCTATCTATCTATTTTTAAAAAAATAACGTATGATGATTAGGTTTTGTGATTCTCCACAGCACAGCTTGGGCACCAAGAGCCTGGGAATAACAGGGGGCAAGTATTTGGCATACAAATTCCATGTGTGAGATGAGCTTCCTTTCTAACTGAGTTTCTCAAGAAGGATCAGTTAACTCATGTGTTTTCAGATTGAAGGCAGGTAAGCACCCGTGTCATTCATAGGGCAGGGAGTTTTTCAAGGCTATTTGAGAACCTAAAGATGGCTCAAAATTCAGATTAAATCTGCATTGGTTCTATAAGAGTTTTAACGTAAACTTAGGCATCTAGGTCCCACTGCAGCAGTGAGATGCTTTTGAAACACCTACTTACCTCCAACAACTGGAAAAATCTGACACTGTGAATCTGAGATTGGTCTGCTTACAGATTCTTGACCAAAAATATATCAGGCTGAAAAACAATGTACACGTGTCCTGTCCTAATGTATCTCTGTGGAACAGGAAATGTATGGAAGATGAAGATAGTGTCTGAAGCCTTCTCATCTCTATGGTCATTTGTCAGCACATTGTCCCAGGAGATGGAGAAGCTGATATGTCTTTGAATTTTGTTGTAGAACAGGATTAGGGTGCCTTGGGGTACGGCCTTCACTGTATATTTCCTGCTTCTGTCATTTGGGTATTGCATTTTGTTGTTCTCTTTTACTTACAAGAAGCTTTTAATCTGTAATATGTTCTAAGACTATAAGTATATGCCTTCAACTTCATGTCAGCATTAAGGGAGTTATGCAAAGGAAGATCCTTAATTCTTCTTTCAGATAGGTTGAAATGAGCTGGAAAGCATTCTTTGTACAGATGACAGAAGTTTTGCAAGAGAGGCCGTACCCAGTGTTCCTCAGTAATCTCAGGGACACAGTTTTTCTTTGGTGGCCTGGCCACCTCATCTCATGCTAACAAAGTTGCTGTGTGGTAGCAAGAAGTCCTCCCCAGTACATGTAAGAGAGAGCATCTGTCTTGTCTGTTTCTCAGAAAAGAGAAACAGTGTTTTCTGTTACGTCCTTCCACTAGGGAGAGGTCTCTGTCCTTTGAGGAGCAGCAGTTGTATAGAAATGAATGAGGCTGAACCCAGGACAAGCTCTGTGGGCCTGGAGTTGGCATGGGTAGATGGCACGAGACTGGGGAAGGCAGTGAGCCAAGGACAATCCTTCAGCTTTCACAGGCTCGGAGGGGGAGGCAGGTACATATCATCTCTGAGCAAGGACTTTGACCAGAAATCTTGGAGAACTTAGCATGAGCTAAGGAGAAATGTCACTTCCTTCACCTCAAGCCTCTCAGATGATCAAACTTAATTTTATGAAAACAAAAAAAACGCATCCTCCAGGATGTTTGCAGATTACCGTGTTTAAGGTAGTGTCACACAGGTGTCTTTTTTGACCTACTTCAGAATTCTTCAGTAGAATATACTCTAGCTCTAGAAAAATTCTACTTCACATTAAGGCACTGCTGTTTGTGTATAAGAAGGCTTTTCTGTGCTGAAGAAAAGAAGAAAAGTTTGATTTAAAATGGAAACTTTTATTGTAGTCTTAATTCCAGAGAGACTGTCCCTATTCCACAATTGCTTTCCAAAACCATTGGATCCTTACTTCTTCATAAGTGGACATTTATCAACATGACATTAAACTGTCATTAAATTTCTTGCCTTGAGTGCTCAGAAGGAATTAGCAGCTCCTCGTGTGTAACCGAAACTATTCCATATAAGTCCTTATAGCAAACTAGTCACAGTACATTTGAATGCCCTCCAGAGTGCTAAGCAACATGACTAATAGCTGTTGTTTGCTCTTTCTCCTCTCCACAAGGGTAATAGCCATGCACTGAAGTGCATTCTTTCAAAAAGAGTGGTTTGGGGGTTTTTTTTACCACACCTGTGTTTTTTGGTGTACTTCTAGTGGATAAGTCATGAAGTGGAAGGTGTGGAAGTTGGAGGCAGTTTGTAGTTCCCAAGGATGATGCCTCTGTAGTATGAGCTGGGTATTGAGAAAGCACATTATTTTAAATGAAGAGATTTTTTTGTTCTTCCATGGACAGGCACAGAGGTGCAACACCCAGTTCATCTGCCAAATGGCATGATCTTATGGTGCCCAGACTGTTTCTGTTGTGAACCTCATGCTCCTCCAGAGGCAGAATGCAGAGGAGCCAATCAGGAGGAAAGTGTACTCTCTGTAAAATATGTCTCTTGCACCAAAACATCAGGGTTTTTTTCTGCCATCTCTGTATGGAACTTAAAATGACTCACCTGCCCCAAGCAATATTAAAGTTGCCTGTGTACTGCTTCTAACCAATGGAGGGGAAAAAAGTGTTCTAACAGCTGATTAAAAATCCTTTGAAAAGTTCACACAGCCCCTGCTCTGGTTCTTAGGTGGAGGGTGCAGGCAAGATCTCCTTTCAATGGGAAGCTGCTTATAGCATGAGGCATTTCATTGTGACTCACTGGGTATGAATCATTGCTACACAACACCAACTTTAAGCTAGTTAAATGCCATTGATTTCAAAGTTTCACAATCGTGTGGAACTCATAGTAGGCAGCAGCAACTGCTTTCATGTCTGAAATGGAAGAAAATAACCTCTGGGTAAAGTCCAACAAAAGAGCTTAGCTAAACAGAGCTCTGGTTGAAGACTGGAGATTGTGGATGTACTTGGAGAGGGAATATACCAGGGCAAATTGATCAAACCCTGTCTGACATGCCTCCAGGTTTTATTCCAGGGAAAGCTTCTCTTGCCCATTCTTTCATCCAGATGAAATGCAGGAGAAAATGAAGAAACATTCCCTTAAGGTCATTAATATCCATGGCTGCATTCCTTTTTTTGGGACTGTCCTTATGGACAACACTGATGTAGCAGCATCACCAAAAGCTCACAGCCATAGTTTGACATACAATAATGAAAAGAAGAACTTTGAGTTGTTGAAGAGATGTGGATTGGATGAGTAGTCATTCATCATCTTCTGGAGAAAGGTGGTAGGCTGTAATGTCACTGCAGAACAGAGGAATTTAGGTGAAGCAGATGCAAGAGATTTCTACATCTATAATTCAACACTGGAAATTGAGTGCAGACATCACAGTAGTTGGTCTGTTTTAGAAATTCCTGGAATGAATGAATGAATGAATGAATGAATGAATGAATGAATGAATGAATGAATGAATGAATGAATGAATGGAGTGGCTCTTCATCCTCAAGGCTATCATCTCAGTTCCCCATGCAACTCCTCTCACAGGTGGGAAGAGCTCATCCTACTTTGTCACAGACCTTATTGTTATCAAGCACTAGGAAGGACATCTCCATGGCTTAGTCATGCAGGGGTCCAGGGTCAACTATCTTCCAGGACAGAAAAGAGGAGAAACTGCTGGTGTCATCTCATAAACTGCAGTGAAATAATACCAGGAACAAAACAAACAATGAGATCAACTAATTTTCTTTTTGACATTGTTACTTTGAGACCAAAAATGAGCATCTTTTTCATTGTCACTCCTTGAAGAGGCAAGAAGTGGAGGAACATGGGGCTGCACAGAGCCAGACTGATGAAGGTGCACAGCTATCTAGTACAGCTCTCAAAATAAAAAAGGGAGCATTGTAGCTAAGGGAGTGCAACTCTGAGTTTACACTTGCCATGGAAACTTCACTATAAACTTACAAGCCTTTAAGGCAAATGCCTTACTTAGAATCATGTGGTCCAACCTTAAAAATTATTATTAACTAGGAGGCAGGATCCATGTTAGGGTCAGGGAGTTTATAAGGGAAAGAGGTGACCTCTGTCCTTCCTGCTTCCTGTCCCTCAGCTAACTTCTGGCATAAACCAGGAAACAGGTGAATAAAGGTATTTGTAATACTGCAGTTAATGGAAAAAAACGCGTGTCATACCAGCCTTTGAAGAAAAACAGTTCCCACCTTGAGGAGCTTTTGGAGTTTGGAAAGATGAGTAGACATTAGGGGGAGAGCTAAATTGCATGGAGGCAAAGTGTCAGAGACTCAAAGGTTTTTAACAGTGACTCAAATGTACATAAACATCACGAACACCACAGTCCCTTTGAAGAGCAGATCGATGCCAGCTCTATCCCACTATTGTTTAAGCATACCCATGGGTCTAGCATAGTATCCTGGCTCCTTGCAAGGAGAATCAGTGAAGGACAGTATTTCCAGTTTGCTGAAACGCCACAGTACTGAAAGCAAGCGCTGCCCATTGGAGAACTCAGCTTTTGGCCCCGTTGTCTGAATCCTTGGTAGCGTAACAGAGCTGTCTTGAGAGACTTCTTGACCATGGTGAGATGCCATGATACCAATATATGTTTGCCGTGGCAGATAGGAGTGCATCTGGGAGACGTTTGCCTGTTGTCGGGAGCAACAGCTCCCCACTTTTTGCCCCACTAGATATTTAAATCTTTGTAAATGAAGAGCAAAGCCCTTTAGAAAGGTAACACTGAGCAGGGTCCAGCACAACTACAGATAGAATAACTTTTCCTAGTTACCTTACATAGACCTCTTGTTCTAAGTTGTTCTAAGCCTTCCTGGCTTTTCAGAAATCACATGTGGCGTTTGGGTAGCAGGTTGAAAAGCGTCCTGAATTAAGAACACCAGAATGAAACGTAACTTTTCCTATGTGTGCCCATGAGAGGGCAGCACAGACCGGCTGAGCCTTCACTAAAGGCTGTTCAGAGGCATGAGTTTACATCCCGACATGGAAGTAGCCACAAGCAGAGGCGAAAAGATCCGTGTAGAAGGGCTGGATGGCCCGAAGCACAAGCCTATCCGTTGTCCACCTGAAACTAAAACCCAGGTACAGCTGGGTACAGGCTTGACTAGGTCAAACCCCAGGAGTCTCACCGATTTCTCAGGGCAGTTTCCAGTTAGGTACTGAAACCTAGAAGGAGTTTCAGTAGAAGGATATTGGACAGTGCCTACAGTCCTGTCAAAGCAATGAGTCGGTATGAGACATCAACCACACCCTTGCCAAGGCAGAGGCTGTCACCCCGGGAGCGCTATAAACTCGCCCGAGGCAAGTGCTATTTATTTCCATTGCAGTGTTGCGCCAGCCAACACCCCTCTGCTATTCCCCTTTCCTCCCGCTGCCAAGATTCTTGTGATGCAGCTTTAACTGACTGTCCTCCCTCTTTCTGCTGGGTGCTCCAGACCTCTGGCAGGGAGGATGGTGGAAATGCTGAGATAAATGAGACATATGCTTGCAGCAAATGTGTTGGAAACTGGGTACTGACAGGCAACCATATGTAGATGGCAGTGCTCCACTGCCAGCCCTTCACGGCCTCCTGCATCAGAAGCAGCTAATGCAGAGGAGGCACGCAGGTTTGGGAGGAATGAGGTATCCCCAAACACCCTTCAATAATAAGCTGGAATCAATTAATGTGAATTACTGTGAAATCAATGAATGTTTCTTTGGCCCCTTGCAAACAAGCAATAAACGTTCCCAAACAAGACCTCTTCTTTGGAGCATGTTGTGGTTTATGACTGACAGAGAAGATTGTGAAGGAGAAGTTTTTAACCATCAACAAGAACAGTGCAGTCACTAGATCCAGAAAGAACAGCTTGTTCCCAGTCTGTTAGGGGAAACTCAACTGAAGCAACATTACTAAAGGACCATCATAGTGCCAAGGCCATTCAGGATCTGGGACTGCATCCTAATGGCTGTATTGACACTGACATATGCAGTCTTTCAGAGGCCAGGAAGCCCTCAAATTCATAACCAAGAGCAATACAGGCACTGTCTAGCAGACCTTCCCTGGACATTGACAGCCTTTTAAAGAAGCTGTCTAAAAGACAAGCACAAAATTTCTGCTTTCTCAAAAGTCTTTTCTCTTGCTAAAGATCTCTGCAAATCCCAGGCAGTCCTTTGCCAAGGCACAATGAGATTTCTGTCCTCCTGTGAGCCTTCCCTGTGAGCTCCTCTCCTATGAAGACAGGCTGAGAGGGGTGGGGTTGTTCATCTTGAGAAGGCTTAGGGGAAACCTCATTGTAAGCTTCCAGTACTTAAAAGGGGCTTACAAAAAGGAGGGAGAGAGACTTTTTATATAAGCAGGGACTGATAGGACAAGAGGCAATAGCTTGAAACTGAAAGAAGGCAGGATTAGATTACATGTTAGGAAAAAATTCTTTACTTGGAGGGTGGTAAAGCACTGGAACAGGTTGCCCAGAGAAATTGTGGGTGCTCCATGCCTGGAAGTGTTCAAGGCCAGGCTGGATGGGGCTCTGAGCAACTTAGTCTAGTAAGTGGCATCCCTGCCCAGGGCAGGAGGGTCAGAACTAGATGATCTGTAAGGTCCCTTCCAACCTAAAGCATTCTATGATTCCCTGTGGCCAGGCTCCTCTTCAGAATGAGCTGGCCTGCCCTCATCTGACGATGAGATGCAAGAGAACACCATGTCCTATTTACTGGCCCCTTTATGCCATCAAGGGTGTTGGCTGTGGAGTGTCACTCTTGGCACGGGCTTGGCTCCCCGTCCCTGCCAGGAGAAACTCCTGCTGGTGGGAGAGGAGTCAGGGAAGGGCTTTACAGCTGTGCTCTTCCATGCTCCTCTGTGCTTATTTTATCTTCTGGGTTTTGTGCATACAAAAAATGTGACCTGAAGGTTCCTGAAGGACATGGGTGAAACCAGCAGCTCTAAGAGGCAGATACTTTGGTCTGGATTTTCCTTTGCAGAAATTCACCTCAGGCCTGTGTTGAAGCTCTCCTACAAGTTTCCTTTGTAGTCAGCAGAGTAAGAGACATACTTAGGGTGAGACTTAGAGCCCAAATCTCTCTCAGTGAGCACAAGAAGGCACCCTGAGGGTCTTCTTTATTAACAGTAGTATCAGCCAATAGAGATTAATCTTTATGAGAATCCACTACTTCTCTAGGCTTTTGGGTTGAGACCACTGAGGAAGAGAGCAAAAGCAGCTGGTTGAATTGTTAGCAGTAGGGTACCAAGATTTACTTTGTTACTGCCTTTACCCACACGTGTGAATATCACAATGTGCACTAGCCCAAACTCCCTGGAGAAGCATTTCCATGCCTGACCTCAGTTCCTTACCAGACGGAGCACCTTCCTCCAAGTTGTTTGTCATTTCTGCTGGCTCACATGTCAGGAGAAACATTCTCTTCTGAAAGGCTGGAAGTACAGATTTTCTTGCAACCTCATGATTTCAGTAGCTTGGGCTTTATGCAAAAAATTGCAAATTTTAATGGCAACAAAATACAGACATTGTTATAAGATCATAAATAAAGCTATCCTGCAGAATTAGAAAGATGAGGTTCATCCCTCTCCTAACCCAAAATATGAATAAAACCCAGTCCTTGAGAGTGTGCCCTATAGCACTATTCTTAGGAATGAAGAGTGCAATGCCATATTCATTGCTAAATGCAAACCACCAGGATTACCAGCATCACAAGAATGCTTGTATCTGAGTTTTCTGTATCACTCTTCGCCAAGGTAGCAGAGTTTTAGAAAGAAGTTACTGAGTGCATTCCACATCATACTAAATATGTATATACAGTTCTGCTTTTCAGCCTATATGTTTGCAGGTTTAGCTGGGGCAGCCAGCCCAGTGGCCTGGTGGTTTATCCTAACCCACTATAATTAGCCCATGGTTGTTGCTCCTGGTATGCCATTTGTCTCCCCACACTCAGCACTGTTTGGTAAACAATTTCAGAGACAGAGTTGCTCTCCCCTGATCTCACTAGGTGGTGTTCACTTATTTATTCTCTGCACCCCACAGTTATTCCTCTCTCTTGTGGTTGTGAGGTATAGAAGTGGCAAAAAAGGGCAAAAATGTTGTCAAAAGGGGGAGGCAGTGGTAGCAAAAAACACGACTCAATTGAGGAGGCAGGAGGCAAGGCTGGCAGGAGGCCAGGCCAGCTGCAAACCCAAGAGGCCCAGTGGACATCTGTCCCCCACCGCCTGCATCCTCACCCCGTGTGCGGATGTACTGAGATGGGACAGGAGGCAGCCATTAGGAATTCCCTTCTACTCCGGGGAGGAGCTGGCTCCCAGCCACGGCACGTGGAGGGCTTGGGTGGCAGACACGAGCCCCAAACCCAAATCTGGCCCAGAGGAGGAAGGTCAAACTGCGGACTGGGAAGCAGCTGTTCACAGCCCTCCTGGGAATGCAGGAGCAAAGCTGGGTGTCAGGAATTGGGGCTGGGGCCACTGGGAGCAGTGCCTTCGGGAGGAGGTTGCTGATGCAGCGAGTGAGGTTGGGACTCTGCCAGGAAAGGTGGTAAACCCTTCCACTCATGGGCACCACTTTTGCAGCATGCTGCAACAGGGATGCTTGGTTTCAGTCCCTGCAGTGCTGCTGTGAACTTGCCACCGTGTATTGGAAGGTCAATCATTAAAAAGTTCCCTCCCTGGGACAAACAGACAGTGTGTGTCAAGCTGAACCTCTGCATGGGAGCATGGCTTGGCCAACACTGAAGCCACACTAGTAGGGATGAGGGATTTCCTAAGCCCTGTCCCTCAGCCATGAGCTTTGATCTTACCATGGAACACTGCAAATGCAGTCAGCAGCCTCCTGCTCATGGATGGCAGTGGCTCCATCATGTCACTGACATGAGGGGGTCACAGAGATGACTCCTGGGAGTCTGCTACTTTGACAACAAGCTCCTTTTCCTCCCTGTGTGCTCACTCCCTCCCTAATTCCTCCCTCTCATATTATCTTAGCCTTAAATCATTATTTCCATGCTATGAAGAGAAGAAAGTCAAGGGACTCAGGAAAGTGAGAAAGTATTCTTGGAGGTGAGGAGTGAAACCAACACACTGGAACTAACATCTAATCAGCCCTTTTCAGCAACTTTGGGCATCCTCCAGCATGCCTTCCATGCCAATTTTGAATAAACACTGCATACTTTGTGACAGGCATGTTCTAACTTTGCCCTGTCACCCACTGAGCACAGTGAAATAACCAAGTGATAGATCTCCTCAGAAATTTCATTTTCCACCTCCAACCAAAAACAGGCCAGGCTGTGGCCTCATCATCTGAGTGCCCCTCCAGATGAAAGCCCAAATGACAGTGTGTCTTCGCTCCCAAGTCCCATTTTGCCTTTAACTCACATGCAGCAGAGGTGTGCATATATGTGGACCTGTGTGTGCATACACAAGGAAAGCACATGCATGTATGGGTTTGTACATGTGCACATACACGTGTGTATGTATGGCTCTGTGGGAGGTGTGCACACTCAGGAGTCTGGAGCTTTCACAGTGCAAGAACTTACACAAATATATGTGTCTGGCTGTATAGAAGTGTTGGTCCATCTGAAGTAGGCCAGCACAGATAAGGGAGGCTAAAACAGCTGCAGGCACCCCACTGGAGATACCCGTGGGGACACCTGGGCTTCTTAACACTGGCTTGTCAGCCCTACAGTGCTCTCTCCCCAGACAAGGTGTCTGTCTGACCCCCTACTCTGCACAGGCATGCATGTAAACTCATAGCCTGACCTTGTTGGCACACACCAAAAGAAGTGCAAAGAAACAAACAAAACCCTCATCCCTACCCTCTCCTTCCCTATATCAAATTTCTCTCCTGAGATCATAAAAAAATATTCTTACCCAGATTCTAAACTAGATTAACAAACTGTGAGAGCCAAATGGCAATGGCAGCTGAGGAGTAACCACCACCCACTCCAGCCTAACCCACTCTTCCAGCCCAAACCAGGATTCACTCTAACAGCTTTTTGCAGTGACCTGGACAGGGCCTACAGAGCAGCGAGAGCTCAGCTGCACCAGGGTTCTCTCCCAGCAGCCACTTTTAGTGCTGGTGATTGGCTATGAATTTCACCACCAGCTTCCCTTTCCCTCTCCTCCATCCTCATCTTGTTTTCCCAAGACAGTATTTCCACAGTTGCTGCCTCTTTTCTCCTCACAGGTGAGATGTGATGGGGTGTCTTACCACAGCAAGCTTTTGTCTAATCATCTAACCAAGATCAGCCAGGCTGTGATGCTCAGGAGATGGGTGCACTGCTTTTTCCCCTGCCAGCTGCTCTCAATGTCCAGCAGCAATGATAGGAGCCTGCCTTCCTAGAGCCCAGGACAGCAGCTGGTGTGAAACACCTGGTCCCACCGGCATTGCCAGAATATGGGGTGGCAACTGCACCAAAATAGACTTCACATGTTGTAGGGAGCACAAATAGTGGGCAAGGAGGTCTGAGTCATTTAAATCTAGACAAATCTACATCTGTATGCTTGAGGACCCAGGGGACTACTTTCTTGTCCCTTTCTACTAGATCAGGCTCCAATAGCTGGGTCTTCTTTTGCTTATGGCTGTGATACCTCATGGAACTGGAAAAGCCAAAAGTACTGTCCTTTCTTCACATAAAATTTCACACAGATCTCATGGGAGAGCAGGATCTCTCTTCAGTTGTCTAGAAGTACCAAGGGATCCATAAGACATTGGAACTATTGCTCACTAATTTCACACAAAATATTTGCCAGGGTGGCCACCAATAGGACATATACATGTTATTTTTGTGTTTGTTTTTGACTTGTGAAAGGCTCTAATATCATGGAACTCCCATTACCCTTCCCAAGCCATTATTTATTTGGCTGGTTTTTCCATCAGCAGATGAAGAATACCAAGCACAACCACCTGTGCTTTTGCCAGAGACATGTTCGAGGCTCCAATAAAGTGAATCATGAGTTTTGGCGGACTTGTGCTGGAATGAGTGAGGGAGAGGAAGGTGAGAGACATTCCTTCTTCGCTGTGTTCCTTAGCCTTAGCCATTCTCAGTTCATCACCGGCCAATTAATATATATGTTTGCTCTTGACTTTGCTCAGTCTTAATAGGACTGACTGTGTGAAAAATCCAGAGTGCCCAAGGAAATGGAATAGTCTCCCCACTTTTCACGTTATCCAGTGTCTTGCAGAGTAGCCAACACTTACATTTCTGTTTCCAAAAAAAATCCCAAGCTAAATAAAACAAAAATGGATCCAACCCAAACCACTGGATTTTTCCCATGCAACATTATTAAATGGAAATGTTAAAATTTAATTTACTTTCTTTTTCTATTCAGTACATTCTTCTTATACTTACGTTCAAACAGTGATCCAGCGATCCTTGTATATTTATGTCCCTCCAACTTGCCCATCCTCTTTAAAGTTCAAGTACCTCGTATGAGTGACTCACTCATCCACCCTTTTGAGAGTATAATAATAGAAATTCTTTAAAGCTTTGTGTTTTTGGCACAACGGCATTCCGATATGATCTAAGAATCACGGAGACACCCTCTGGTCCCAGGAGGACCGGGGAACAGGTTTGGCTAGAAAAAAAAGTTTTCCCCATGTGATGGGCACCCCACCAATCACACAGCACGTTCCTCAAGCCACCTGGGCTCTTTAAAGAGCAGCGGAGGTGGGAGAAGGGGGCCTTTTCGGCTTTGCAGGTGGGTTGGGATTTCTGCTGGGAAGCATCACAAGAAGAGAACGGTGAGTGCCTTGCTTTGGTTGTCATCTTCCTCTTAATGAGGCATATGAGCCACAAGTGTCTTATTAGGAGAAAAGACAGCTCTTAGGTTTAATGTTTTTTATTTTAGTCCCTGGACTGTGCTTGGTATGTGGGAGTTTGGTACCTGGATAAGGTTAACTGCAGGAAATTATTAAGTATTTAATTTTTTTTTTACTTTAGGCTGTGTCTTCTCTATGGTTCTATTAATTTCTTTCATATTTTTCTCCTAAAGACTGAGGAGGAGGGAATGGAAAAATTAAATCTGAGTGTTTAAAAAAAAAAGAAAAATTGTTGTACAGGAAGAAGAATCTTGTAATTCCCCCTCACTAGTGAAAATAGGAAAGTTAAAAAAACCCCTCTTGTTTTGGCTGTGCTGAACTAATAAAGGAGAGAGAAATAACCTACCTCCCAGCTCTATTTCCGAGGTAATTATGCTTGATGATGATTTACCAGCCACACCACTGTTCACACAGGCTTCATTTCATAGCAATCTCTTTGAAAGGAAACTTAATTAGTCTGTGACCCCTGCTTGATGCTGAGCCTTGTATTTACTTTATTTTTCTCCCCTGGTAGCACAAAATAACTGTCTGCCTCTTCAGTTTCTGAGTGTGGTTGACTCGTAGCACATAAGCAGTTTTCTGACAGAGGTGGCTGCATTTCAGAGGAGGTAGAGCATTGAGAAAAGTCCAGCAGGGCAGGAGGAGTGCATGGGTTTGTGTCCACTGGAGATGTTTGCTTTAAAATAAGTAAACAAATGCTGAACTGACATTTGTAAAACATTTGGCTCCTTACAGTGAAGTTCAAGCTATTCATCATAAACATATCAAATTGCATCCTCTTAAAAACTGTGTAATTCTGAAGGTGTCCCAAGCACTTGGAAAATACCTTCTTTTTAAGCTCCATAGGGGCTAAATTTTCCATTATAACCAATATAGAAAAACGCAAAAGTAAGTTTATTGCTTGATGCATCAGGATCCACAGGAGGTCCGGGTGTGGGCAGGTCTGTGGCACCAGCACTGGCCTTGGCACAGCACCTCCAGCAGTGGTTCCACCTGGATGACTTCCTTCCATCAGCACCCCAGGGCTAGCCCAGGCATCTCGCTCCTGCCTGTAGGGACATGCTCTCCAGTTGGGCTTGGACAAGAGGGGTGGTGCCCAGGCTTCCTCCCCGCAGGACTGTACGGGCAGGGACCAGGATTCTGCTGTTGAGCGGCTGGGTTTGCTCAGCTGCGCTTGAGTGGTGCAGAGCCCTTCAGCCAAGGTGTGCAGAGCCCGTGAGTCATAAAACAAATGCATCCTTTGTCTCTGCCTCCTTGCACCAAGACATGGGAATGCAACGCCCTGCACAGGGACGCTGAGGGAAAGGGAAGCAGCAAGCGGTGATGTGAAGCCCTGCAAGCCCCACCACCACGCTTAGAAACCTCCAGGAGCAGGGTGTAGAAGCAAACGATGCTCACAGAGATGTTTTGGGATGTCCCTTTGCCACAGTGCTTGACAACTAGCACAAAATGCAAGGCAATCAAAATGACACCTGGTTCTGTGTTGGGCAATGCCGAATGAATTCTTATCCATTGGCTTTTTTTGGCTGGAGATGGAGTAGAGCTAGGCTACGAAGGGCAATTCATCTGTAAGGCCACTGAAATCCTGTCCCAGCCTATAGAATAGGGTGTAGAGGCTTCAAAAGACCAGCCCACACAATGTGTGTGAGGGGTGCACAACAGACCCCAAATCCCACTTGAATCCAGGAATTGTTGCCAGAAGAGCTTCCTTTCAAAGCCTGCACAAGGTTATCACCTAAAATACAAGGGCAGAAGGCAACCTCTGTGGAAAGGAGCTTCATTTTCATGTCCCATAGTTGCGCTGAGGGTCTCAGAGAGCCACTGAGAGTAAAGGAAGGGAGGGAAGATCAAGGAATCTTCTAGGGCATGGAAATAATAGATTGTGTGCAGCTTGTGGGGTACCGGGGGGAGGCAAGGCTACCTTTCTCCTGGGCTCTGGCAGGCTCAGCTGGCCCCCCATGAGTGTCAGGGGTGTTTTGGGGGTGTGAGAGGAGAGGAGAGGGGAGAAGTTACAACCAGTTGTACTGGTTGTGACCAGAATATCAGGAAGAGTAAGAAGTATGTGCCTCAGGAGGGACATAGGGGTTTTTTGTACAATGAAAGCAACAGACACCTTTCCAAAGCTGCTTAGAGCACGGAATGCTTTAGTAGTGGTCATTGAGTACCTCAGACCTAGATAGGTCACACCTAAATTGCAAGGTTCCTAGGAAGTGCTGAGGAACGCCAGGTCAAGGTTGAAATTCCAGGACCTGGCTGCCTTCCTACGTGGAACTTTTGGGTAACAGTTGCAGCTGAAGTTCCAGTTTCCTCAGGGGTTTCCCTGAAGCCCCAGGAAACTGCATTTAGGTCATAAAACTAATCTGAACCAGCCCAAGAAGGCTCCTCTACCTCCAAATGCATTTGTGTCTGAGGGCAGAGGCTGCTGGCACCTGTGTCTCTGGGGGTTGGGAGGAGGGCTGCCCACTGGTATGACACCCAGGGGTGCCTGTGAGCCACATCTGTGCACATCTGTGCTTGCCTCGGTCATGCCAGCCAAGTTTGCCTCGTGCCTCTGGAGTCGTGTACCTGTGCCTAGTGCTGTGCTATCTGCTCTGGCTGAGTGCAGCTCACCTCTGAGGCGTGAGGAACAGGTGGAAAGCTCCAGATCTCCCACAGTTTCTCCTCTGGGACATGTTGGAGGATTGGCTCTCCAGCTGCCCAGCTGTTGTCAAGGCCTTGGAGCACCTGCCTGGTCTCTCATTGCTGATGGTGATCCTGGACCATCTGCAAAGGAGAAGGAGTCAGACAAGGGGTTGCCACATGTGGCACAGGTTATAAAGTGGACACCAAGAAATTAACACTTTCAGCACCAATTGCTGGGAGGCTGAGTGAAAATTCATAGAAATATGGCTACATTGGGGTTTTCTAGGTCTGGAGTAAATCCTTTTTTTCCTTCCCTTTTCCTCTTCCTGACCTCTCTGTTTCTCCCTGTGCTGCAATCCCATTGAAATAAGGTACTGGAGAACCTTAGCTTATCTGGAAGCTTGCCATTTTCCAGCTGATACCTGCAATGGCGACTGTGTCCAGCTTTCCTCACAACCACAGTAGCCCACAGGAGGTGGGTTCACCCCAGGAGAAAGGGCTTGCTTTCTCCAGCTAATGTGACTGCAATACTTGCCTGAGGGGAGGCAGGAGTGAGCCAGGTTCTGCCTGCCAAGGAGGAGAAAGCCAGCTTGTGGAGAGACAAGAGCTTGGGTTGGATGGACAGCCCACGTACAAGGTGTGAGTGCTGTTGTTACACTGAACAGGGTAACACACTTAGCCTTGGTTTATACACAGCAACTGGACCAGACCTGCTTCTCCATGTAGCAGTCAGAGTTCAAGTGCCTGCATTCAAGCAGGAAAGAGATTGTTCCTTTTTGGACTGCTGCCTGGCTTAAGATGTCTCTTGGATGGCAATAACTAAAGGGTTTTTTTTAAATCTCTGGAGTTTGCAGCACATAGGTCCATGAGCCAGGCAGTGGTCTCTCCAGCTTTCAGATGAGTGGAGGACCAGGACTCATCTTGGATTTGGCAGACTCTGCAGTTCTGTACTGTAGAACACCTGGCTGAACATTGCCCAGACCCAGATTTGACTTGCAAGACAGTTTTATGTGATCCCCGGGACACCCTGGCTGGTCAGGAAATTTGGCAGGGACAGAGATTCAGGTTGACCTCCTGAATCTGCCATTTTCAAATACAGAGCCATACCATTTCATGTATACTGGTCTGGCCTCCAAACACCTGGCTGGGACTAAAAATGTCTTCTCAACTTAAAAATAATGGCCACATATTATTAAAAGATTCCTACACATGCTGTCATGTAACAATACTTAGGCACTCTGCTGGTATAATGGTGAGAGCACTGGAGATGTCTGCA
This sequence comes from Lanius collurio, assembly GCA_020086605.1. Lineage (NCBI taxonomy): Eukaryota > Metazoa > Chordata > Aves > Passeriformes > Laniidae > Lanius > Lanius collurio. Next base: position 36,186,912 of record JACBWW010000006.1, read on the forward strand.
TGCCTAACTCTCAAACCACTGCAGAAAGAGTGGTAGGAAGTGCCTGGTTTTCATCTGTCACTGTTGGAAGTCTTGCATACCCCAAAAGGGGCACCTGCTGAGGAGGCAGGAGGTAGTGTTGTTAGAGAGGTCTCACAATGCTCTGTTCCTCAGAAAGCTCCCCTTCATTAACATCTTTATCTGCTCATATTTCCCAGCAGCTTCTCTGACGAATCGTGAAGTCCGTGACCCCAGCAAAAGAGAGGCACAAGCACAGGTACTCTGGCAGAGGAAGGATGTTCAAGCAATTTCTCCTGTTGTCTGCTCAAGCTGGGTTCACTTCAGCCTTTCTTTCCTGGGTCATATCTTCTTAACCACCTGGAAAATGCAGTTGTCTCAGGGTTGGGGTTTCTCCCTCCCCCTCTCCACGCACACATGTGCTCCATCACTTTGAAAGAAAAGCTTGGTGGGCCCTGGTGTCTGAGCTTCTTTCCGCAAGAGGTCTCACACCTCTGACTGATGCCTTTATGCTGCTCTCTCTGGAAGGGGAAGAATTTGATGCAGGGCACCTGACTCCAGACTGCAGGATGTAGCAGGAATTTGGTAGGAATGCTACTTGGCCTGCCTCTCATGAGCAGCAGCAACCTGAGCTGCTCCCTTCCTCCTTCCCTTCCTCCCTCACACCTGACTTGGGGGACTCAGCTCCTGTCCCCAGCATGGGTGAGAGATGGGGCTACCCTTAGCAAAGCCCTGTGCTGGATGTGTATAGGATACAGCCAGAGCACAGTGGTGACCAGTTAGGTCCCATGGTAGTGCTGGTCAAAATGGCCCAGGATAGCATGCCCTGGAGTAACGCTGGCTCCTTTGGGGCAGGGGTGAGGTGAGGGTGCTGAACTTGTCTCATGTCCTTCTAAATGTAGCTGGTGTTTCCAGCCAGGTAGAGATGAAACACCATAAGCTGAGGTTGTCATGAGTCCTGTTGTGATGATGAAAATCCTACCCAAAGGGGAGCTGAGGACACCAGCTGCCCCCAAAGTGGTTCCAATCTTCTGTAGCTCAAGTATCAGGGAGAGTTTGAGTTACCAGATTAACACCTGGGGAGGTCTCTTCTCTGAAACTACTATAAAGCAAGGGATGGGAGGTGTACAGACAGGCTGGCAAGTTCTGCCTATCCTTTTCCTCATTTGTGTTTCTGAGTGAAGCATATTAACTGAAGATTGTATTTGGTTTTTTCTAGGTTGCATGAAGAATTAAAAATGGCAAAAAGCGATGGTTGCGTACACATCTTGCAGGGTCTGTTAGTCTTTGGGAATGTGGTCATTGGGGTAAGTGAAGTGGAACAACTGTGGGTGGAGGCCTCCTTCGAGTATGACACTTCTCAAAACAGCAGTTCTCTCTCTTCACATATGAAGTCCACACATAAATAGTCCAGTAAACCATGAGAGAAGAGGATAAGGAGAGTTGTCCTAGATTATCAGTTGGGTGGGAAAGGGTCAGCAGGGGCTGATCCACAATATCGAAATGGGTTCCAGGGGAAAAGCCTTAGAACTGTCAGCAGGAGCAGGAGCAACATTTTTCCAGCCACCTCCCTCCATATAGTGATGGAATGATTGTGTTCATTTTCTCTTAACATCCTCAAATCCTAGGCCTGACTTCTCAAATCAAGGCTGGGTGAGATTCTCCTGCAATTCTTCTGTGAAGTCCCAGTACAAGAGATTGTAGAGCTGGGCAGAGGAGGAGTTGGGTAGCTCCCATTTGGCAGGAAGCTGAATGAAAGAAAGCAGTCTACACCTGTTTCTGTCTTTGCTATTTCTTTGGTGAAGCTTGATCTAATGGATTTCTTGTGCTTCCCAGATGTGCGGCATTGCCCTGACAGCAGAGTGTATCTACTTTGTGTCTAACCCCCATGGTCTCAACCCTCTGCTGAAAGCCACAGAAAACAATGACATCTATGCTGCTGCCTGGATTGGCATCTTTGTTGGCCTTGCACTCTTTGCTCTGTCTATCCTTGGTATCATTGGAGTCATTAAGGCCAGCAGGACCTTGCTGCTGGTGGTAAGTGCGACAAAGTTTTCCTTCCTATTGTTGCCCAACTGAACAAATGCTGCCTTAGTGTCCCTGGTCACCTTGGGAATCAACCAATGAGCAAAGACAGCTTTTTTACTGATAAGGAGCCAAAGGTTCTACTTGATCATGGCTATGGTGTTCCAGAAGGTGACTCCTGTGAAGACACATGTACAAGAAGTTCCTGAACTCGGCTGAGGGAACTAATGAAGGTAGCCAGAGTGGAGGTTTGACTGGCTTGACCCTGACCTTGCCCTGAAGCAGCACAGGAGTACTTGTGCAATCACATATAGCTGAGATGTGGTTTAGATCCTTGTTTCTCCCCACCCCTTACTGCTTTTCAGCTGTCATACACTATTCAGTTTAGGAGCTGATAAGTAATGATTTCTGTACAAGGCATTAGTAAGTGTCAGGATACCAAATATGGGTGCAATCAGGAACATAAGACATCAGCAGGCAGGCAGAAATTATAGGGGTGGGGACAGAGCTTTGGATAAGCCAGTGACAATGTTAAGATGTGGACAAATCTCTGTACAAAGTCTTACTTAGTCCTTTAGTTTGACAGTAGCAAAACTTAATTGGTACTTGCATTAATGAAGGGTAGAGATGAAAACTCTGTAATGAGCTCTCTCGTGGATTACTGTGGGGTTGTAGGGTGTCTGTTTTAGACCAGAGGCACGCAGAGATCTGAACTTCTGGGCCAGGGAATATGCCAGCAAACAGCTGAGGAAATAGAGTTCCCTTAACTCTGAATGTTGGTGTCTTGGCTGACACTGAAGGCTCTGGTTTAGGATACATGAGAGGGTAAAAGGGACAGAAGCTGGGGTAAGTAGGAAAAACATGCCTTAAATCAGAGAAAAACATTATAAAATGTGGGAGGAGGAACAGACATAAGAACTCCAAAACGAATATGGAAAATGTCAAAGGGATTATGCTGGAAAGGGAAAAGAAAGGGTGAAAGAGAATATTAGAGGTGACCCTTAGAATCTGTTTTCATGAAAGATCTTTGGTCACAATGTAGGAGTGTCCAGGAAATCTGATTGATGAAAATCAGGAGCATCTGAGTGACACTCTAAGTTGCACCTCCTGTTTCCCCAAAGTACCATCTCTCCTGCTAGGACTAAACAGCTTCCTGCAGAAAAGCTTATAGCTGGCAAGTGGAAGTGGAAGGAGGACACATGACACAAACATGGGCTGCCAATGAGACACAACAAAGAAAAGGACAAAGTATTTTCCATGGAGGCAGGGTAGCTTTAATGCCAAGAGGTTCTGATGAAATCTTATCTGTGGGATGGAGGACAATTCCAGTCATTCACCTTCAAGAAAGCAGACTGCAAATTGAAACAAGCACAGGGAAGGGCTACATGAACATTTAGGGGCACAGACAGGGCAGAGGGGAGTACAACAGCCTGGCCATCTTTGAGTCAAGCAGGGTTAACGGCTTAATCTTGAAAAAATTACTGAACTGCTTCTCCAAGAACTAATTCTACTCTCTTTCTCCCCCAGTATATCATTCTGATGCTGATTACTTTTGCATTTGAAATGGCTTCTTGCATCACAGCAGCAACCCACCGAGACTCTGTGAGTATTTCTTCCCTTATGTATTCTTTTAACTGCGCTGGGAAACACAAGTTCTAGGGCACACAGTCATCCTGTTCAGCCTAGTAAATGTGATAATACAGTGTAAACTCACAGGCCTACTGCTGAGCAGAAGACAACCCCACAAGGGAAAACTCCAACATCATTATTCTAATCAAAGAAATAACTTTGTCCTTTCTGACACAGTTTTGTTATTTTTAACATTTTAAAATGTTTACAACCTTGTAGTTAAGGAAATAATAGTGTGGGTTAGCTGAATCATCAATACAGTGTTTAGTCTTTCAGCTACAGACTGATTAATCTATGATACACACAGAAGACAAATCTTCAGAGTTGCCCCAGGCAGTGTTACTGGAGAGGGAAAGATTACATGGATTATTGGAGATACTGTGGGGAACAAAACGATTTGTGGTGCTTTAGTTCCAACATACCATAGCTTCTGCACAACTGCTGTGATCTACATCTGGTAGTGCCTGCTTGAGATCTTCATCTTTGTTGCTCCTGCTCCTCAAATCCTGCTCCTTATTCTCTCATGTGTAAACTGGAGGAGAAGCAACATTCCTGTTCTCCAGCAAGTCACTGAAACAAGAAAACAAACCCTCCCCAAATAACCCTGTATTTGCTTTATATGGCTGCTTATTTACATAGTTTCTGCATTTTTCTCTCTTGGGATTTTTCTTCTGTAGCTCACTCCAAGTGTCTTCCTGAAGCAAATGCTGGAGAGGTATCAGAAGTCAGAGCCAGCCAATAACAGTGACAAGGAGCTCACAAAGACATGGGATGAACTCATGCTTCAGGTAATAACAACACTGAAAAGTCACAAATTACTAAATGCTCTGCAGGCCTGGAATTTCAAATCCTTCTTGGGGCTGCTGGATAACAAAGAGGATCAAGGCATCCGCCTTGAATCTTAAAGCAAGGCCTGACACACTCCCCCTTTAGCTTGTTTATCAGATGACAGACTGTCAAAGAGAGGCACTTCAAAAATCTCTCCCATAAGTTTGTGATTAATGCCTAACTGGTGTCCTGACATGTGCAGGGCTGTGCCCTGGGCCCACAAAGACCCTTCCCTCCTCTCTTCCTGCAGAACCATTGCTGTGGGGTGCTGAGCCCCTCTGACTGGCAGGAGTACACGTCTGCCTTCCGCCTCACACACAACGACGCCGACTACCCCTGGCCACGGAGTTGCTGTGTCCTGAATGCACAAGGGCTTCCCATCAACCTTGATGGCTGCAAACTTGGAGTGCCTGGCTACTATAACAGCAATGTAAGATCATCTCTGATTTTTCCAGTTAACACATGTCAGTCAAAAGTGCCTTGCTGGAAGGGAAAGAAACCGTGAATAGCCTTTCTCCTTTACTGTAAGATACAGGTGTTCAAAAGCTTTCTGGAGAAGAAATGCCTGTAGAGTCCTGACCATGTCACTGAACCCAGGACAGGAATTTTTTTTAGGATAGAGGCTTTCCTGATGGAGAGAGAAATCTCCCAAGCCGCTGGTAAGAAGTGACATCTCTAACACGTAGCTGGATAGTAGCTAAATTAAACTTAGCCCAAGGATGAGTGTATACAATATAAGTGAGCAAATCATCAGTTCTCCTCCTCAAGGGAGAACTTTTCAGTAGACCAGTGTGTCCTGTTCACTAGGTTGCTGGGTCATGAGCATCAGCTTCTGCACTAGTCTTGCATTTCTAGAAGGCATTCAAGCTTCCAAATTTGCCTTCAGCTTCTTGATTCTGGAGGTCAATTCTCTGTCAACTGTGTTTGGTTATCTAAGTGTACTTGGCAAGTGAATGGTGCAGGAAGTTGTCCTTGAAGTGTTTGAGGTGGGTCTGTGTATCTGGAGCCAGAAACAGGTAGGTTATCTGCAAGTTGCAGTAAGCAATGTAGCTCTGGCTTGGTTTTTTGAGACCCTCTGAGCTACCCAAATTGCATTAGGAGAGGAGTACGCCACCATGCCACCTAAGTCTCTCTCAGGGATGGATAAGTTTGTCACTTCACAGTGCAGGCTCAGCACTGGTGTTGAGTCATTCCTGGCTGTCTTTCAGGGTTGTTACGATGCTATTTCTGGGCCAGTGAACACACATGCCTGGGGTGTTGCCTGGTTTGGCTTTGCCATCCTCTGCTGGACTGTAAGTACTTAATATTTGCCTTTATTTCCTCTTCTCTTCTCTTGCTGTTCCACACCCATTTGGGTGGAGGTGGATGACAGGACTGACGCATTTAAAATGTCCATAGATTATCGTCATTCATTCATCACAAATCTACCTGTAGCCTGCTCCACTAACAGCCACATTTACAAGTTCCTCTCCATCCTAGCTTCCAGAGGTGAGGAACTAGATGGCCTTCCAGCCTGCCATGGCCTGCTGCCACCTGCTGCCATCTCAGCAATACAACACAGCAAACACAGCTTGCAGATACTTCTTTGTGAAGGGTATTGGATCATCTAAGCAGTAATCATGATAGATAATTCAGTTTGTAGTTCAAAGATTTTGTATGAGTGTATTAAGTACTCAGGGTTCAGCAGCTTCATGACAGATAATCCCCAGTGAGATGAGTGATACAGTCAAAGAGTTATAGCTGCACGTATCTTCTTTCTTTACTATGTAGTTTCTGTGCAGATAAAAAAAAAACTTTAAGCTTCCTCTGCCTGAACAGGCTTTGCTTTTCAAGAATTTCTGTTGTTCTCTCCTACCAGTTGGACCAAATGGGACTAGGGGAGAGGTGGAAAGCAGGAAATGGGGAGCAGAGAAACTTAATAGTATTGTTGTTTCAGTTCTGTGTCCTCCTTGGTACCATGTTCTACTGGAGTGGGATTGAATATTGAAGGCCCAGTGTCCTCAGTGCTGTCCTGAAGAGCCGTGTGAAACTGCATGTGTTTGTCTCCTGCTCCATTCTCCTCGGGCCGTGGAGGATTTGAAGTTTTCCCACTACCTCTCCCATATATACTTTTGCCCCTCCATAAACTTGACACAAAGAACTGATGACTGCAGAAAAGAAACTTCTTGTCCCTGCTCTGCCCCTTGTTCTGCAGCCTTAATGCCTCCTGGCTGAGGCACAATTCTTCTTTCACTGTGCAAGAAATCCTGGAGCATAAGGAAAAAAGTGATCTGATTTGTTCTCTGATGACATCAGAAAAGAAACTGTCCATATACACTTGCTCCAGAAAAGTGTCTCTCTAAAATTAGTTTGCATTTAAATTATAATGCTTCAACAAGGGCTGTGTGAGCAAAACTGTAACCTCCTGTGATCAATAAGGACGGATGCTGCAAGGGAGAAGACTGCAGACCTCTCTATTATATTTCTCTGTACAACTTCTCTTGCTGGTCTCTGTCACCCTTGCCTTAGAATAAGGCAGATTCTCTGAGCGTTTATGTGTGTCAGGGATAAAAACATGCAATAGATAAAACGTCTGTTGCTAGTCAAGCCCAATAAAAAATAATTGTTGCTCCTCAACAATATGCTGCCTATGCTCAAGCCTACCTCCTCTCTGATGAAATTACTGCATGTGCTCCTACCTTCAGAAGTGCCAGTCCAGGAAAAGCTCTACTTGCTAACAAGCAACTTCTTCAAAAAAGCTGTTATGTACTTCACACAAGATTTCATACATCTACGGGCTAGAATTTGTGCAGACTACAAGGGGTTCTGTGCTGTAGCTGCCTTTACAAAAGTGGCTGTCCCATGCTCCTAGTTTACTGTGCTTCTTGCTTCAGCTACCTGTGTGTATATGGTCACATCCCCTGTGTCATTCCCCTTCCACATCCCTGAATCAGGTAGGACAAAAGGCAAATAATGGCAGTAAGTAACTCTTGTGAAAACATGCAAGCAAGGAGTTAACTGAACCAAACCCAGTCCTTGCATGAGCACTTGCAGTTCTTACTCAGTTCAATAAAGGTTGTTTACTTTAGCCCAGACTGAGCTGGTGTCTTTCGTAGTGAATGCTTCAGTAGTTGAATGGATTGTGAGAAATGTGCTCCTCCATAGAGTGTTTCAAGGTGAAGCCTCTTCCAAAGATGTACTGGTTTGGTTCCTGGTGCTTGCCATCTGCCTTGATTCTTTGTTCTTGTATTTTCACCAAAATACTAATTAAAAATATGTGGAAGTGTTTTTGTTTTTTTTCTCTTGTTCAAGGTTGTGTCTTTGGAAAGGGTAAATAATAAAGGTCTGTGTCTGGGACACGTGGGACGGGACAGTGAGAGGATTTAACATGCTGTAACAAAGATGTTAAAGCACCAGGATGCACCATACTCCAGAGACTCAGCAGCCAAATAGTTCCTGGGGGAGAGAAGGAGGCAGACATAAGGGCAAAGAGCTTGAGGAAGAAATGGGTTCCTGCAGCACAGACAGAGTTTTCTGTGTGACTGCACCTTCAGAACTGAAAATAACTGAAAATCCTCACATATCAGCCACTCGCCTGGTTTAGTGGTGTGGAGAGGAGAAGAGAGAAAGGGGGCAGAAAGGACATGGCAGGCACAGAGACTCTGTTCTTGCTCAGCCAAACCCTCCAGCAACTCTTGGTCATGGCAGCTGTCGTGGATAGCTGCCCTCCTGCATAAGGGCCTCTTGCTCAAGTTGTTTCTGAAAGTCATGCAGCTCTGCAAATGGGTGAAACAAGTGTCAGTGGGACTTTCTAGAGGCTAGTAAGGCCTTCTGAATATGGATGTCACTGGACATTCAGCCTGGAGAAAAGTGGAGGACCACAGAAGCAGGTAAGATCAAATATTATTTTCCTCCTCGGGTCTTCTGCTTCAGACCTAGATCCTTTCTGCTACATCTCAATGTGGTATGATTACAGCACTGAATTTAATACAGAGGAATATGCTGCAGGATTTTGAAGGAGAAGAGAAACTAAGACTACTTTAAATAGATTATTGCAGTAATAACTGCCCCAACCAGTTGCAAATGATACTATTGACCTATTACATAAATGGCAGCTCAAGTCACTTTGGGTTTGGGTTCTTCAAATTTGCTTTCTGCTTCTCAAGCCTTTTCCTACCATTGCACTTCATGATTTGTGTACTAAAAAAATAAAAGCTGTGACCAAGTGATCCAGGCAATGGTGGATCTGTGCAGAAGGGCCAAACATGCCACACTGCATCCAGAAAAGACAAGTTTTATTTGCCTGAACTAAGAGGGAAGGAGAAGATTGGACTGATGACAGAATGATGTTGAGCAGGATATTTAAAAAATCCTGCTGAAAAATCAGAAAAAGCCATGCTCAACTGGAGGCTGATTCCAGCCTCTGCAAGTTCTTTACTTGAGGGAAAGGGTGATGAAGGGATGGAGTCTCTGACAGGAATGGTGGTGATCAGGTTTATGTGTCAGCTGAGACTTGTAAAAAAATCTTGGTCATTCTCAGCTGTTTGGATTGCTTCCTGAAGGCATGGATGTATGTGGTCTTCAGAGCAGGCAGTGCATGAGAACTGCTGGACTAAGACATCCTGCTGAGACAGGATGAAGAAAAAAAAAATGCCCCAGGTGGAAGTTGTGTGGTTTGTTTGCAGATTTGCTCTGTGTATTTATTCTCTGTAGGTGTGAATATTCACAGTTCTCTCTTGGCAATAAAAGCACACTTCAATTCTCCCATGGAGTTACCAAATGTATTTTTAGATTATTAATTTATTGCAATATTCCTGACTCTGAGAAATCAAGAGTCTCACTGAGAAGCATCCTCTGTTCATAGCTGATGGAGTGGCATGTCCTTCAATCCAGAAAGAATCCCAAATCCTCAGCTGCTCCCCTCCCACACGCACAGAAACATAACCTGGTGTTTTTCACACTGCTGAATGTTTGTGGCTGGCAGAACTGAAGGTCTCTGTTCCTTCAGGCAATGGGGCAATGTGGGGCTGCCTTTGTGTATTTTTTGCCTTGAACCCATTTTTCCAACACATTTTCCCACCCCTTCCTCCCTTCCCCTCACTTTTGCACAGGAGACTTCTTTGCACAGAGTCTTTCAGGCCCTATTTTTCCTTACCTTGCTGGTTTCCATACAATGGCCATTATGTGCCATACTTGCATTTGGTTACCCACCTCATTGGGAAAACTGGGAACGAGGCTGCCAGTGGTGTTCAGTATCCTCTGGCATGGGTGATTCATTCCCTTTCCTGCTCACTGCCTTGGCATCCTAGTTTTTCACATTCCTTACAGCAGGGACTCATGCCAAGCAAATGTTTATCGGGACCAATCACCTAAAACTAGCTCATAAACAAAGCCTCCTACTCCCAACCCTTGGCAGCCCTGCCCTTCTTGGCAACTGGGGAAAGCCCCTGCAATGCGTGGTATGCTGGGAACCTCCTGTAAGAGCTCTCCCTGTAATCTCAGGCATCTATCTTTAGGAGATCCTGCTTTGGGAGGAGTGGAATATGACTGTTGGGGGTTTATCCTCAACAGGAAAAAAGGTGAGGGTGTTCCTGACCTGCTCAGGAGGTGAAATTACATCATAGGCAAGGGCATGTGCAGTTCTTGCATGATCACTATAATGCCTTAGGTTTTAACTTTTGTATTTTTCAAATCCTGTACTGCTTAGTGGGTAACTCTGAAGTTTCGTGTGGCCTTTTAGCTGCTGTTCTCTCATGCTGGTTAGATGAAACAAACCTCTTTAGGTTTTCTCTTCAAGGACACCAAAATGTGTAAACTAAAGCCTAGAGAAGGGAGGGGGAAACCTGGGGTAATTACACCATTAACTGAAGTTATAATTGGAGAATTAACCCTGATATGAAAACAGACCAAGTTTATAAAAGTGTGAAGAACTTGTGGCCCAGGGTCCATCTTGGATGTAGCATTTTGACTGCCCAGGGTGTACCTTTGAAGGCCCTTCAAATAAAAACCTCATTTTATTCTCTTATTCTTGTCTAGTCTCTATTTTAGGTGGCCACCTCAAGGTATCAACCAGTGGAGATAAACCCTGCAAGAGAGACAAGTGATGAGCAGTGAGCTGCTCTGGCTACCCAGAGCTGTTGCTAACTGTGAGCCAATGCAGGACTTCTCTATTTTTCCCAAAGTAATGCTCACCTTTAGCAGGGTACAGTGGCTGGAACAGACGCTGCAAGTGGCTGTAAAGCCAAGTCACTTCAAAAAATCCCTGTAAATAACCAGCCTAGTCCTTGTACACTGTCTGACCCTTGGTGTTTAAAGTAAATTACCTCACAGTGAAAAAAAAAAAGTAAAGCAGCTTGTGATCGCATTTTTTTTCTGATTTATTCTTCCTGATTGTTATGAAACGTTACCTGATATTCTTCAGACTGGTTCAACTCAATCTTATGGCTGCATGTTGGGGTTTTTTTTTCCTTTTTGAGTTTTACTTATCTGGAAACTTCCTCTGTTTAATAATCATTATGTGTGTTATTCTCCTTTCTCCAGCTCTGGTTGTTCCCATGTTTTTGTGCCTTGTGGTTCTTTCTAAAGCAGTTACAAAGTTTTTTTGGAAGTCATTTCCTCTCACTGAATTAAAATATTTCCTGGTCTTTTCAGATAAGGAATTTAAATGACAGAGAAGTGTACCCTCTGCAGCAGATGTGCTATGGAAGAAAATAGGTCCCATTTTAAGATGGAACTGGACCCAAATTGCAAACATAATTCCTAGGAGTTGTCTAGGTTTGCAAAACGTAGTTCATCTCACACTTCAGTCTGCTAATAAAACATAAGAAAATACCTACCCTGTTTAATTATGGAATGAGGCAAACATTAGAGTTTTAACACTCACAATGTGTCTAACTTCTGAGGGCAGCAAGACTTAGGCAGCTCTGAGCTTTTTGGATCCCATTAATTTCTAATCCTTAGTGCTGAAACTATTCATCCTTTACCCTTGTGGTGGGGCACGTTCTTTGAAAACTTCATCCTACTCAGATGGAATATGAACTCAGAAATCTCACTGCCTTTCTCTATCTTGGCTGTTATGATTCTGTTCTTTTTGTTGGTGGTGGTGGTGCCTTGTGCCAGTGTCCCTTCCCTGCACTGCCTGCCTCCCCTTTGCTGACAGCTGACCTTTAGCCTCATCCAGTGGGATACCAGTGGGATGTCCTGGTGCCCAGAGCTGCTGGACTCCTGTGTTGCAGTGAGGATGCATAAGATACCAGTGTCAAATGCTCCTTGATACTGGGCTAGGTTGATTTCTGGTTAACAGCCAGGTTGGGAATTTGTTTAATCCTGGTTTTGGCTTAGCTGAAAGTATTCACGACGTTGTAGCCGTGGCTTCCAATACAACCTACACAGGGCATTGCCCTGAGTCAGGCAGGCAAAAGAAACTGGCTGAAATTGTGTTTAAGCACCGTGATTGAGGGCACAGTGCCGACTGGAGCATGAGCAGGTCTGCAGCGTGCCTTTTGCCTAATTTTTATAACCATGGGAATGCTGTGAGGCAGTCTGAGATTCTCCCCTTGCCTTATGGCCAAGCCACTGCTAGACTCTGGGGCACAAAGAATAGGAAAATACTGGTTCTCATACAGCAGTAATATTTGGCTCTGGCTAACAACAATTCCAGAGTTCAACAAACATGGTTTTCTCTCTCAATTTGTGTGCCAGTTGCCATGGTAAGCAGGAAGCACAGCCCAGGCATTTTCCTAAAGGGAAACTGAAGTCATGAAGGAGGTAGGAAAGGGAGTCAAGCCCTGAGTTCAGCAGCTGAGTAGGAAAAAAAAATTTCATTTAACCTGATGATTCATCTGCCTTTTAGGGAGAACAGTGAGCAAGCTGCACTGCAGATATGCCCACTGAGGCTACAAGCACAAGAATATCCCTCTTTTTTTTTTCTCTTTGTTCCCAGGATGGAATTAGAGACACATAATAACAATATTCACTTCCATGCTACAGCTCAGAGATTGGGTCAGTGAGAGCCAAGGAACTAAATTCATAATTTGTTTAAGTTCTTGCTTGTCCTTTACAAATCAACAGAAGTGCATACATGATGCACCAGAGCCCTTCATAGTAACTTCTCCTGTTCCAGCTTGGCTTCTGCTGTACTAGCACTGAGATCACAAATTTTTTCCATCCTCTGACTTGCTCTGCATTATCATAGGCAGGGCAGAATTCTGCAGGTGTAGTAAATGGGAGGACAAGGTAGCATATCACTGAAATTTCAGCCCGGCAGAACTAGAAATGGTAAGAAAAAAGATGATTTTACCTTTGAAAATTTTAAAGCATTTCAGATACCATTAATTCTACAGAAATCTCCAAACCCTCATTTCATTTTCAGAGCTGCAAAGCAACTGCAGTTCCCATAACCTCCAATCAGAAGAGTGTGTGGTCAGGCCCTAACCTTCAAGCCCCACCATCAAAGCCCACACAAACACAGATCATTGCCCTGGCCACTCAGAAAACAAAAGAGGGGCTCAAACTCCATATCAGAAAATGACAAAAGCATTTGCACTGTATTCATAAACCAAATCCAGAAAAATAATAAAATGTTACAAAACATCACTAAGGGCACAGATCTGTTTTTATAAAAACTCCAGTTTAATCTCATGGCTGAGACCTGGCAAAACATCTTTCTTTTGTGGCTGTTGTTTCTCTTTTTTTTTTTTAAACAATCAGGCACAGAGGCAGGCAAGTCCACACAGAGAAAAAAGCTTAACAAAACTGCAATTCATCAGAGCTAGCAGGGAAAATAATCATAAACCAGGGCCCATGGGATGGAGACTGTCCTCTTCATAGTGTCCAGCTTCCAGCCTTTCTCTTGACCTGGCAGCAAAGAATATTTCAAAGGGGACTGGTGCTTGCAAGCACAAGATCCAAGGTCTGGACTGCTGCATGGAGCCCTCAGAAAGTTCTTGCCTTCTGCCATCCTTCCTTTCTGGGGCTGTTAAAGTCCTACTCCATCTCCAGTTGAACTCAATGGGAAGTTTTCCATTCCTTGCTTGGAGCAGCATTACTTAGCACCAAGCCTTTACATCAGCTAGGGGCAAGCAAAGGTTAAACAAAACAGGGATCTGCTGCAGCTTCTCCCCCCACCCCTAGAGATTTTTATTCTTTTTTTTTTTTCTAGAGATGGAGAGAAGTAAGAGGGACAACTGCAAAACCTGGGCATGCCTGAAAGATAGTATATGCTTCAGTAGACTGCTTGTATTTTCAAGGACTGGGGAGAAGCTTGTGGTGGAAAGCTAAATGAACCCTTGAACTCTGGTCTCCCCTGATCTTGTCCCTTCCTTCCCGGGGCAAGATCCTTCTGAGGAAGGCAGATTCAGGCCTTCTGCCCACCACAGATCAACCAGAACTAATTAGCTCCTCTGTGGGCAAAAAGCCATTTATCTCACACTCTCAGTGCTGCAAACATAGCAGCAGGAAACAGTTCCATCCATCAGCCCAAGTTTCACAGATGTGTAAAATACTATTTAGGAAATTCCTTCATTTTAATTACATTTCCTTTTTAATTACAGGCGATTCAGAATCCATAAAGAAAAAATGATTTTGATTGCACCATTTGGACTCTGGATGGGGTAAAATGTTGCAGGCTTCATGGATGCTCTCTAATACAGACCTAAGTTCCTCTGAAGCTCTAAAGGCAAAAAAAAATATAAGTACTTCAGTCTTTCTGCAGTGATAGCATGAGATGGACAGCCCAGAGGACTGGGGCTTATAAGGTAAAATATAATCTTCATTTCTGTTTCCTCCCCTGCCAGCGAGGCAGCTCCCACAAGAGCTAACATTATCCACGCCCCTCCTTTCCATCAGGGATTCTCACCCTTGCCAGCTCAGCCATCTCCCTCTGAGTTATGTTTCAGACAAGCTGCACCAACCCTCTGACTACATGGGAAGAAAAGTGAAATTTACTCACTTGCCTTCCACTGGTAGAAATTCACAAGCAACACATGCTGGTGATATTTTGTCATGTCTGATACTGGGGCCATTTGCAAACTGAGGAATAGCCTTTACTTTTCACAGTCTCAGGAGAATTGAAATGTACTGCAGGGTCTCTGAAGTGGTCCTTGTGGAGCTGCAGATGGTGAGCCAGTCTGTTTAGGAAGGTCTTTTCCGTAATACCAAGAAAAACTAGCTTGGCTCTCCTGGGCCAGACTCATCTCTCATAAATCTGATCTACCCTTCTTCATAATGCTTCACAGATAAACAAAGGAAAAACAGAAACTAAACCCCCAAACAAACAAACAAATGAAAACAACAGAAAACAAACCAAAAACTAAGAAGAAAAACCATAAGAAAGAAGAAAAGCCTTTCTTAAAGAAATCAGGTCTGACCCTGAAACTGACACTGGGGATAGCTTAGTAAAGCTGGATCTCAGGAAGCTCCTGCCACCCAGTCAGCACAATTCAATGGAAGATGGCATCTGTCTTCTGGTCCTGTCCAAGTCCCAAGCTCTGGTCCTTCAGGCTGACTGCAGGTACCAGTATCAGCATGGATCCATCACCAAGCTTTACAGGCTCTGCAGAAGGCTGAGTCTGGAGTGGGGAATGATGACACCTGCACAACAGGGCACCTTGCAACTAAGAATGTGCTTTCATCTCTGCAGGACCTGAGGCTTTACTTTAAGTGCTCTTGATACATCAGCTGAAGGCTGGAGAGGAAGTTGTAGGTAAGAAATGGGATCAAGCTACAAAATAGATATATCATTACAGCATCTCTGCTTAATTAAAATCCAGGACACAGATCTGAGTTCAAATTCTTAAACACGCTTAAAAAGTATAGTCTGGATACAGATTTTAGTTGAGGCTGATCTTTAATATCAAGTAAAGATTTCTAATAATTTTCTCTTGCAGGAGTTTCACCACTTATGCCAAAAGCACTATTACTTACTGGAATGCTGTTAAGAGTTGAGACAGTGTATTATATACAAATTGCCAGACCTCATTTCTTAGTCATAGATCAGCTTATACGAGAATAAGGAGGGGAAAAAATGGTTTTAACATGCCAAGGTTTCATCACATTTTCTTTTCCGTTTGATGCATTACTTTGTGAGCTTCTCTAGCTCCCTTCCAGGTGCCTTGGCAGTCAAAACTTCTAGGAACTGAGAGACTCTAAGTCCTTGCCCAAAGTAAACTATTTTGTTGATGCCAAAAATACCTGGCCATCATTTCCACAAATCTTACTTCCTCTAAAACCTTGCCACAACATCTCACATCACACCTTCCCTTTGTCATTAAGCCAGACACAGTGATTAAAAGCTTTCTCATGGGGCAATGCCATGTAAATGTAGTGTGGAGCTGTGCTAACTATGAGGATCATGAAATTCTCTAGTTTTAATAAGAGGCTGCACAGGCATATTATGGTCTGGGAGTAGAATGATACAATTGTCATGAAGCTGCATATTCTGGACCTGCTGTCCACAGCTTGCCCAGGTAAAGCATAGCCTGCTGCCTGTGAGAGAACATGGACCCAAATAAGAACTCCAGGCTCTCATCTGGTTTAATAATCTCCCTCAAAAAAACTGAGAGCATGGACTTAGTTTTCTGCTCTGTTCCCATGTGGCACTCTACACAAATAAAGAGTGCAGTGGCGAGGGTCAAAGTCTGCAGCTGGTGACAAGGAAAAGCCCTCATGTTTTTTCACATTCCCTTTGGATACAGGAGGAGAAAATTCTGCTGAAAATATATTGGTTGCATTTGTAGGCCCAGAACTTCTCAAAAATACTCCAGTATATCTCTCCTTTAGCAATCAAAGAGTTCAGAGGGAGCCCTGTATGGGGGGGCTCAGGGCCCTCCAGCCACAATGGCACTAATAAAGTGACACAGTCAGTACAGACCAGAGGCTCATGGGTTGAGTTTACTAACCATTGGAAATTGCAAGTACTTCAGAAAACAAAGTCCTAAACTCACACCTTTGGGAAAATTCTGACACTCATTGTGGTGGCTATAGCACTTCCTAGCAGTTTACTGCTTAAACTATAGCCCATCATACCCATCCGAGGACCTACAGACTCAGACATTTCCAGGAATGATGGCCCCTGCAAGCACATTACAGGGACAATCTCAGTGCTGGCAGCAACACCTGTGTTCCCATCTCCTCCGTAGTCACCAGTGACACTTAAATTGCAGAGACAGCACAGGCTGTACCAGACTTTGCCATTGCCCACAGCCATAGATCAGGCAATAGATGAGCCTGTGGTGAATGCAGAGTTAGAGGCTTTATAAAGGAAGCTTTAATTCTATTCCCACAGCTGCTGTTGCATATCTGAACATGTATTTGCCTGTAACGTTAATGTTCCCTTCAGGAGAGAGTTTAATTCACTTCAAATCCCCCTCTCAGGACTTGTTCATGATTTGTTCTGCAGTCCCACAAATCATCCTCTTTACCATACTCTTAATCAATCTGAAAGCACTGAGGTCCAGGGAGGTGGCAACCAGCCACGCTCTCAAAGAAACAGTGTAAAATCATAGGAGAGGAAGTTTAAATGGAGAAGAAGCACCTGGGGACATGCCACACAGTGGCAAGGAAAGACCAAGGGTCAAAGATATGTCAGGCAGGGTGCAGGAGGGCAATAGCCCAAGGATGTGGAGATAAGATCCTCCTGCTTTTGTCTGCTGTTGGCAGTGTGGAGCTCAGTTGGAGATAGCTGCAAAGGTGTCATCTGGCTTTAAGCAATGATGAAAAGAGTTGATACTGGCCTTTGTTATGACCTTGCTTTGGCTTTCATTGCTATCAGCCTGAGGGGTCTCTACCACTGAGCAGCCAGCTGCACACTCATTCCTCAGCCACACAGGATCTTGTGTGCCCAAGGAAGTTGTGACTGAGCACACAAAACTTGTGAGCAAGACTTGGAAGACTAAAAGAACAACTAGGCGTTTCCTGTGCAGCTGCTTTCATTCCAGCCCTTGCACATGCTGGAAAGAGCATCTCCTTTGATGCAAGGACAGAGCTGGAGGCAGTCTCTTCAGGTTGTATGTTTATCACTGGAACATCCTTGGGTGTCTCACACCCTGTGTGATTTGCTCATGCCAGCTCCACCTTCCTCGCCAGCTATCCCCAACCTCCTGCACTGTTTATTTACACTGTGTAAATCAGAAAGTCCTTCACTGATGTCTGGGAAAAAATGGTAGGAATTCCCAAGCATCTGGACTTACCTCCTCAGATGTTTTGCCCCTGCACCCTGGGCTGCAGTGTTTTGTAAGAATGTTTCCTCTCAGCCCTATTTTCTAATTATACAGAGATTTACTTTTCCTTTCTTCCATAGAGAGGATGAGACTTTCACAGGGCTTGTTAGAAAATAGGTGTGAGAAATGCAAGTTCCCTGGGACTGGCTTACCATGAAAAAACAGACAGTGAGGGACTGGGCAGGGGACACAAGGGGAATGAAAAGCACGACAAAGATACTGTGACCTTCCATAGCAAAAGCTTTGCAGGAAACCATAAAGGATTCAGGTCCATCTTGCACAGAATAGTCATAACAACAGCAAAATGGCAACAGAGTTGGTCTTGGACACTCCCACTCCAACCATCACAGAAAAAGAATAGGAGAAACAGCTGCTACTCAATCTGTCTCCCACTTCGTCCATCCAGAATCACAGAGCGCCTCTGGGGCTGGTAGAAGCAGCTGGTAGAGGTCTCCAGTCTCTGGCCATTCTTGGGGATGGTCATTTTGTTCCGCAGTGTCACCCCCTCTGGCGTTGTCCGCGCAGGGTCGGACAGATCGCCACAAATGGGGCTCAGAGAGGTGGTCTGAGTGGGGCTCCTGATGGGTGACAACAGCACCCTGGAGTCTGCTGAGGAGCTGGGGTGGTCCATGATAGGGAAAGGGGGACTGAAGAGAATCAGACTCTGGGGCCTCCCAGGCCTAGATCTGTAGGAGGGTTTGGAGAACCCCGATGGCCTCTCTATCTTTGAAGACTGTGGGTTATCTCCAGCTGTCTCCCCGCCAGAGGTGCGCTTTCGGCGCAGAACAGGGGCATCCAGAGCAGGGTGATGACCGGACTGCGATGGCTCCAGTGGAGAGCCAAGGCTGCCATGCCAAGGACAGGCTGAGTCCTTTTGAGTTGGGTCACTGTTTTCTTTCTCTGCTTTGGCTTTCTTCTCTGTCAGCGGGCTCTTGGGGACCTCTGGGTGGCTCCATGCCACCCGTGGAGCTTGCCTGATGGCCTGTTTGGCTTCTGCTTCCTTCTTCTCAGCAGCTGGAGCAGCGTTCTGAGCCTGCAGGGGCTGGGGGATCTGGGTGTACTGAATCTTGGGCGGTATCACAGGCACCGCTCTAGCCTGGCACATCTTAATCATGAAGGAGGTCCTGACTGCTGACACACTGACAGGAGCAGAGTTTCGACGGCCAGTGGTGGCATGGGCTACTGCTAGGTAATCCAAGTCTAGATCTACGGGGGCATTGAAACGAGACCCCCAGGGAACACCTCTACTGGCAGCAGGGCAGTGTGTCGGCAGGGATGGGACAGAATCACTGCTTTTTACTTCCTTCTGCCCATACAGGAGGTTCCCAGGGGCAGATGGCATGGACAGGTTCTCAAATGTGAAGAAATCTGGGGCTGGGAGGAGTGAATCCAGGTTGAGGGATGAAGGCCTGGTCTTTACTTTGCGAGGTGTTTCTTCACCTTTATTACTCAGTTGTGACTCAGTGGCAGAACACAATGCTTTAGTGACAGTCTCTCCTCCCAGGGCAGTGTCCTGAGAGATGGAAAACTCCTCCTTTGTGTTCTTTGTCTGTGAAGAACTGCCTGGGCTATTTTGGTATGGCAAGGGCAACTCAAGCTTTGGGCTCCAAGGGTTTTCTTTACTCATATGTACTTTCTTTCCCTCTGTCTCCAAAAGAGGGACTCTGGAGGGTCCTGCTTTCTCACCTGGTGCTTTCTCCCTGAGAAGGGGGTACTCAGGTTTTGAAGATTCATCTGGAGAACTTGGGCCATTCCCATCTTGCAGAGCTTTGCTCAAACTAGAGGGGGACACGGGTTGTGTTTTGGACAGCTCACGAGTCCCTGAATGCAGTTTGTCACTGCACAGTTGCTGCTGGTCAGTGGCATCTATGAAAGAGAAGGGAGTAGTCCACAGACTCAGCACCGTGTCTTTACTGTCCAGGGAGAGGCTGCGACTGAACCGTGGTCTAAGAGAAAGGCCTGTCTCTGCTCTCTGGCTCTGTGGGTGAAACTCCTGGGTCATTTTCTCCTGAATGTCCTTAAAGGTGGGGGAATGGAGAGGGCTTGTAACCCACTGGTGATCCTCCCATGGCTCTACAAGTTCTAAGCTCTGTACATTATCTGTCCAGGCATCCTCATCATCCTGGTCACCAGCATCCTGTGTTCTGCTAACAGCACTGCCTTCCTTCACCTCCTGGATTGCAGCTCCACTCAGTGCCTTGGAGGAGAATGTGTCCCTTTCATCAGTAGTCATTATCTCATGCTTCTCCCTCTGAGTCTGGACTCTGGTAAGACCATCCTTTTCCCTCTGCAGATGGCAAGTGCTATCTTTTTCTTTCCCTGATTCTGGACATGCTCCTTTGGAACAAGAAAACCCATCACTTGGGGCAATCTCACTAAATTCTGATTGACCATGAAGCTTCCAGTCCAGGGTAGGAGCGAGACATTCATTCCTGCTCTCCACCACTGAGTGGTGGTTCTTTGGAGTGTCTGTGCCTGTTGGAAGAGTGCCCAGTTTGGGTAGGGCAGAAACACCACTCTGCTGTGCAACTGCATCAGACTGGCAGCTCGGAAGGCTGTCTTGTTGCTCCATGCCACTGTCACCAAATAAAGGCACCTGAGTTATCTGTGATGCTCTGCTTTCAGATTTCTGTTCAGCGAGTGTTGGACTCTGCCCTGGGCCAGAGGAAAGACTATCTGTCTGTCCTGGGGAAGAAGATTCAGAAACTGGGCTTGCCTTGGGGACAGCTGCTGGCAAGAGCAAGAGCTCCTCTTCAGGTTCTATAATTTTCAGTTCCTGCTGTATCTCTGGCCACAGTGTTTCTAGAAGGGCATTCGTTGGGTCCTCTTCAGTCTGAAAAACAGAAGAAATCCCATCACTTGGGAGCTCACAAGTTGCCAGTAAATACCCCTCCATTTTCCCCAGAACAGCCAGGCTCCTGGATGAGCACACTCACAGGTACAGACGCACAGACACACAGACTGCCACCAGTTCAAGGAAGAAAATACATCTATAAACAAGTGGGTTTATGGAGGAGAAGGTCTGAGGTGCAGCCAAAAGGAGGCCTGGTTAGATACACTGAAATAGTGAGCTGAATGAGTAGCTGGAATGTTCCAGCCCATTTCTCAGCAATTCCCATTCAGGCTCACTTGGCCTTGCCAGAGAATATGCATTCCCAAACTGCACACAAAGTCAAATGAATAATCTATTCAAGGAGCTATGCCAACAGATCTTTAAATAGCTGTCCAGAGATGAGTATCGCTGTAAGAAACTTAGTGAAAAGGCTTTGCTAGAGATACAGAGGAGGCAAAAATAGTAAGAATTAAAAAAATGAAATTGCGTGTAGAGAATGGAAGTAAAAAGGACTGTTCTGGCTGTTCAGGACAAATGCAACAGCAAAAAATAGAAGGGGAATTCAGAGACCACAGGTCAAAATGCTCAGACATCCGGACAGTCTCACATCTGGAGAGTCTCAGAGCAGACAGATGGTACAGACTGAAATTGTGCAGTTACTGGAAAAGATGACCAAAAGGGGACAGTAGGTAGTTACATAAAGGTAAATCACCACATGGTGACTTCATAGAAGTGAAATAAATCAGCTCATGGTCAATTCTTGGTGCTGCTTTGCCTAAGTTACAGGCTGAGTTTTCACAACTACAGACACACAATGAACCTTTAAACAACCTCCCAGTCACTACCATGACATGGTCCCCCATCTTCCTCATGCCTTCCTCCTTACCACATCTCTTCGGCGCGATCCTTCTTCTGTCTTGGCCATCTCAATCTCCTGTTGGTCACAGCTGCCTTCTGAAGAGACCTCCTTCATCTTGAGCTGTCCTTGTTCTGCTTTGTCTGCTGGGAGTGGCCCCTTACGGAACTCCGAAGCTGGTGTTTGCTCCAAGGTGGGACTCCGCTCTGAGGACTGCTGGGGGCTGCTGGTGCTGCTTGTGCAGCTGCTTTGCCCACACATCTCCTGATTTTTTGCTGCTGGCTGTGGAGTTTCTGAGGATTCAGGTTTCCTGGCTACCACCAGCTCCTCAGGAGGAGAGGCTGGATCAGAAACACAAACGAACAATGTAACTATTTAGGAGTGAAAACTTGTGCCCTGGGACACAGCAGTGCTGCTAAGAGTCAACACCAACTAACAAAGCTAAAGAGCCCCGTCCAGGCACAAGCAGACATTTCTGGGAGGTCACCCACCTCCTCAGGCTCCTTACTGCAGCAAGCACCACCCTGGCCCCTATCAGAGTCAACACCCACCCTGCTACAGGTTGGTCTCTTTCCTGCCACAAGCCAGGCTGGAGAAACCTCCACACTAGCAAGCTGCAGGGCACTTCCAGCAGCCCAGCTGAGGATCCATATCCTCCTCCTTAACACAATTTACCTCTGGATGCTGCCACTGGCAGAGTTGGCCCCGGCTGTTTCTCCTTGTGCTCTGCTGCCTGCTCTGCCCTTGTGTGGGTCCCTGCCTCCAGAGCAGAGGGGCTCGTGCTCTCCACCAGAGAAGACAGCTCCTCTAGACTGGAAAGGGAATGCTTCTCCTTGGTGGGCATGCGGCAGGGTGTGCTGTTGGTGCTGATGACTGCGGATACCCTCAGTGGGACAGAGACAGCAAATGGCTCCGAGATGTTCAGGGCTTTCCTTTGGTGATGAGGGGAGGCCTCCAAGGGAAAGAGGCTGCTTGGGAAGCCTGACTTGGTAGCTGTTTCAGAGGTGTAGAACATGAGCACTCCTTTGGCTGAAGTCTGTTCATTTTCAGCATCCTCTGCTACCCGGAAAACCTTCAGCTGCTCAGGGGGTGACTTCACCTGTTGTGTCCAGGAAGGACCTTTCTCTCCAGCCAGCTCTGAACTTCCTTTGGCCCCCATGGCAGAACCTTCCCTCTCCCACTCATTCTCCTTGCTGAGGTCATATGAGCTGCCTGTGCCTCCAGTCCGTATCTTTGTGGGAACAAAGAATCCTCCAGTAGTCACTGACCGTTTGAACCTGCTTTTGTCATCCTCCCCTAGAGATGGGAACACAGGAGCAAGTCAGTGTGAAGCAAAGCACTAGAAAACAAACTTCCTCTGTGAGGATCCCTCCTCAATCCTGCCAGGGATGAGTCCTGCCCTGGTGAACACTCACATTTCCCCAGGTAGATGGAGACAATATGTACTGAAGACCTTCTGTGCTCTAGCCCTAGGGCCTTCAAAATGGACAGGCAGTACTGGATTGAATGCCCTCCAGTGGAAATCAGCTCAGACTTTTATTAGACACCCTTCTTCATCATATGCGGGCAAGTCTACATACAGCCCACATACATACAGCCCACATACATACAGCCCACATACATACTGCCCACAATGCACACACCAGGATTTGTTAGCTTATTATAAGACTTCTTCATCTACAAATGGGAATTTTTTGTGCCCAGAATAATCAAGAAAGAAATCAAAGCAATCCAACTGCCAATAAAGATGCAGCTAAACATGGTGGTAGCTCTCAGGTGAGTACACTGAGATAAACAACACATAAAAGAGTCAAAAACGCATGCACACAGAGGTGGGGGCACACATCAGCACCCATGGCATAAGCATACGAAGATACACAACATGGTGAGACAGACACAGACTGCAGCACCCACTGAGGGTGGTGAGGCCCTGGCACAGGGTGCCCAGAGAAGCTGGGGATGCCCCATGCCTGGCAGTGTCCAAGGCAGGTTGGATGGGCACTGAGCAACCTGGTCTTGTGGAAGGTGTGCCTGCCCATGGCAGGGGGTTGGAACTAGGAGACCTTTAAAGCTTTTTCCAACCCAAACCGTTCTGTGATTCGGTGATCCATGATGCTGAAAATGCAGAGCTGCAATCCTTCTACCTTAAGGTACAGGCTATGGGTGTCTCACCTTCCACTGGCAGGGAACATAATGAGTCCATGCTCTTTGCAGGCCGAATGGTTGCTTTTTCTGTGGAAAAAGAGTTTTAGAAGCAAGTCTCAGATCCTGTGGTTTTGCAGGCTTCAGCCCATAAAGATCAAAGGCTGCATACATATAGACAGACATGCCAGGCAGAAATTTTCCATTTCCAAGCATTCCCCCCATGTATCTACACCACATGGCTTATTACCCACAACACTTGTCCACACAGCTGGGGATCTACTAGTGCTAACAACAGCTTTGCACCTGCTGGACATGTGGAGAGCTATACTTAACCCAGCCAGTCAACACCACCTCCACTCTGAAGCAGTCAAGCATCCCCAAAGCTGTCATGTGCCACACCCCTTCCCAACTTAGTGAAGTTACTGGTTGTGGGGAATTTTTTAACTAAACTGACATAAATGCCTTCTCACCTCTCATTCCTGATAGCAAATGTTGGGTTATTTTTATGTTTCACTCCCAGCTCTTTTGCTGATGTGAGCATACCCTGCCTCCAGCAAGAACTCTGGGAAATTTCTGAGGGCAGTAAGCGACCTATTTTGCTGGCCATCCTCACTGGACTTGCTTGTCCAGAAACAAGCTGTCATTTGTGACTATACACTCTACAGGTCTGTTCTGAGAAGTTTTGGAAGCTTGTTGCTGTTACTGCTCTGAAAAAGGAACGGAGGTGGGGAAACATAGCTGGCAAGGAAGACAAGTTAGTCTCTGGCAGCCCAAAAACAGTCCATGAAGATCTGGAAAATGTCTGGGAGTAAAGTTTGCTGTTTACAGAGTTGCACAAAGTAGGTAAAGCAGAAAGTGAACGGGCTTGTTGGACTTCATTTGTTTATATAATTGAGGCTTCTGGCTCGGACTCTCACATGAGCATAGGAGAAACTCCAGCTACTTTTTACATTTATATGGAGTCCTGGCTACTTTTTACGTTTATAAGACGTGATGTCTTGAGAACTGTTTCTGCTTTCCAGCAGGAACAGAATTCAAGCTGGGGAGCTGTGTAAGTCACAATTTATCTGAGCCACAGATTTATGTGCACAGACTCAAGCTGTGCTAAAGCATGTGCTGAGTTCCAGCAGCAACTTCGTCTGTTCCCTGACATTAGGCTGTAAGCAGAGAGCACTGAGAAATGTAACACAGCAGCACAAAAGGTCTGCTTCTGAAAACACTGCTGCAGTGCTGAAAACTCTGCACACGGCTGTGCATTTGTGTGTCCTGCTGGTGAAAATGTCCAGCCCCCTGTCACTCAGTTCTGTCCTTGGAACAAGGCTCAGCCTCCACGACCACTGGGGCTGCCGTCATTCCTGGGCCTCCTTGGGTTAGCACTATTTTGAGACAGAGTGTCCCTTATCAAGGTGAGAAGGTGATCCCATGATCAAAATAGGATAGAGAGCTATTTTGAAGTCTGTCATGAGCACCCTGTGTGAAGCCATATGTACATGCAAAACATGGAGAAGATAGCAGTCCAAAAAGAACTGGATGCAGCATTTGGATTTCTGATCCAAATACAGCCTCTCTTATATGTGGTTGTAGCTAATGTTGCTAACATTAACTATTTTATTTTAAGTCTTGCAATGTTAAGCAGTGGCCCTCCAAACACCAGCTCCTGGAGTCATGAGATTATAGAAATAAAACATCCACCTTCATCTCCCTGTAGAAAGTAAATTCCTTGGTTTGGAGATACTAAAAAAATCTAGAACATATAAACCCAAAACATTTCTTCATTAATTCAAATTAAAAGGGCATGCTTTCTTTTTAAAATACGATCACTTTTAAGTCAAGTTCATGATTTTTAGAGCTTGAGTCATCATTTCTTAACACTGGGAACTGGAAGTGCCATGTGATTTTCTAGGAAGCAGAGTGTTCAAGAGGTTGCAGTTCAGGAGAGGTTACGACTTGGGATTATAGCCAGGTGAAAAGACAACTTCTCTCTTGTAAATTCTGGAAAAGCAATGGCTTCCCTCAGAGTACCGAGAGCCAGAGCCGTAGGCCCTCCTGGTGTCTTGTTTTTCACAAAGACACTGAATGCAGTTGGTTCTTTAATGTCCTTTAGTGGAAGGACAGCCTAGAAGGACAGCCATTCACCCAGTGCCATGTAATGAACCTCACGAGGCAGAGACTGGCTGGGCTGGGGTAATGAACTAATCCCCAAACATTTCCTAGTGCCCAAACTCAACAGCTGGATAACAGAAGCCCATTTATCAGGTATCAAAATGCAATATTTACTGTAGCTGTCTGTCAAATCCTCCTGAAAGGGTGTTTCTTGCCATCACAGGAAAAGGAGATGTGTGTGAAAACAGGTAACAAGCGCAACCCCATTAGAGGATCTCAAGTCTAGGGCATTAGTGGCAAGTGCATACAGGTTGCCCCATGCTCCAACACACGAGAGAGCTTCAGAGAGAAACACTCAGCTGGAAAGTGTGTTCTTACCAGAGAGCTTCTGTGCCCTTACAAAGACACTCCCATTTCGACTCAGTTTAGACTTTGATTCTGAGCCAGAGCGGCCCAAATTAAATATTGACTTCCATTTCTTGGACTTGGTTGATAATTTCCTCCTGGAAGGAAAAAAGGCTCAGGTGGTCACCAAACTTAAGAGACTTTTTAATACCCTCCAAAGGCCTCTAAGCTGCCTCCCCTCAACACATTCCATTTTTTTCTTCTCACACCTCTTTTAATTCTAAAGCATGCAAGGCATAGCTATACAACAAACCCTTGTTGGCTATACAGGTAGGAATCACTCTCTAAGTGATTTATTTGTACTGCTGATTTAACCATTGCATGGATGGAAAGACACCTAGGCCTTCAGATAGCTGGCTCTGGCATCATTCTACAGCAACAGTGATTGAGCAATCAACCATGCTTGTCTCCAGAAAGGAGAGAACTCCAAGGCTCAGACTGTCCTGCAATACAGCCAAGAAAAAGTGCCTTTTCAACAGGTTTTAATGACACAGTGTACGCTAAATTCCAGAGAAATGATGGAACTGGTACTATTGCTCAGTGCACAAAGTTATGCCTTAAAGGCCATGTCTTATGGCAAAAATAAAATGATTCCTTAATGAAAACTAGCTATTAAAGCTTTTCAGGCCAACATCAATTTAATCACAGGTGCTATATATTCATATGAAAGTATAATGTACTACCCAAACAGGAGGAGGCTTAAGGGAACTCAATCAATTTCTCATAACTGTCAGAGGAAGTGGGACACCAGTTCCCTGTGTCTCTGTGGAAATCCCAGCTTTATGCAGAAAGAAGCTGCTCATCCTAATGCAATTTTTTTCTTGGATACATATTTCTTCATGAAGGTCTGTTTTACTTCCTTCGTACTCATTCTGACTCCTCCTTCAATCTCTCCTCTTTCAGAGCAAGAATTCTCCTATCTCCCTGTCTTGCTCTCCACATTGGGCTTTCGATCCCCATATTTTTGCTTTATCTTTCTGATCAGTACTCAGAAAAGTACAAATCAGTCCTACAGAGGGGATTAATATCTTGGGGACAGAACTTTTCAAATGAGAAAGGAGAAGGCACTCTAGAGGGGCAATACATCCTTTTGTCTTAAGCTGGCTATCCTCTTGCCAGTATTCTCTTAGATGACTCCTTTTTGCTTTAATATACCAAGTGCCAATAAATATCTTTGTTCTGGTGCTTTCTGGGTCAGTAGATTAATGAGCCTCCTGCTGCAGAGGCTATAATCTATCAGACCCAAGCAGTAGAGTGGCTGTATATTAACAGTTAGATAGACCAATAGATAAATACTTATTCTGGGCAGCTGTGCCAACAACTGCAGCAACCTCAGCTAAAATTGGACTCTTCTCCTGGCATAGACATAGCTGGCATAGGTGCCAATACATAAATATCTCTCCATGCTGAGAGTCAAAATGAGACATCCTGCTTGGCTGTAATTGTCCAGGAAGCAGGAGAATGAAGAAGCTGGAGCAGGTCAGTGGCACCAGGCATGCCCTGGACCAGCCACCAGCAGGTGGAACTCGTAGACGAGCTGTGCCCCAATCTGCTCCACACTCATCCCATGTTTAGCCAAATTCTGAGCTGGCACAAGGATGCAAAGACAATTCATTCCTGCTGCAGGAGGTCTGTGAGGTTCTGCCCTGATGGAGAGAAGAGAACTAGAGAAGTTATGAACCCAGCAGCTGCAATACTTCTCAGGCGCAGCTCTGTCTCTTTTGAGAAGGACACAGAATTTTCTTTGGCCAGTGGTTGTAGATTCAGGTGAGTGCAGGTGTGTGAGTATCTCATTAACAAAAGGATCGTTCCCAATCACAGTGGGGAACCTGCACTTTTTTGTTTGCACTTTACACTGCTCTTGGCACTTACTTGCTGTCAGGAAGGTCAACAACTGTGTGGAAGAGGGACCCAATTACAGGAACAATTTCAGGCAAGCTGTTCTCTCTCCTCTCCTTCCGAGCAGGGTGGGATGCAGACAGACTCCGTGCCTGTGCTTCTTCTAGGCTCACCAGTTTCATTGGCAGGGAGACCGAGGGGAGGGTCAAACTTTTCACAACTGATGCGCTCTCTGAAAAGCAAGAAAATACATTCCAGCCTGGGGTGAGGAGAGACGAGAGCAAGAGCTTCATGGCTTTGTTCGACTGGAACATCTCCTGTGGAGGGGGAAAAGAAGTGGCACGTGCAGGGAGAAAGGCTTTTTGTCAGATAAGGCTTTCAGCTCCCCAGCAACCTTATCCATCTGAGTACATTCCCAGCAGGGGCCATGCTTGCCAGCCAAAGGCTATGTTGTGTGGATATGCTTCCTCTGCTGTGGATGCTTCTGTGTGAAGGAGGTGTCTCTGAAAACCACCAGGAGACACACATTCCCTTTTCTCCCCCCTCACTCTCTTCCTCCATCCCACCCACACCCTCCCCCAATTTTGAAGCAGTTCAGTCCCTGATCTAAATTTGGTGCCTAGATCTTTCTCTCACTTCCACATCTTTCTCTTTGTCTTGTTCCAGGACATGGGATTGTTCTAAAAACCAGCATTACTTTAACTTTGTGATCCATTTCAGGGCCACAGAAAGCAGTGTCACTGATAGCCCAGGGAACTGAAAGTGTCTGTTTATGGGGGCAGTGGCAAAGCCATGTTAAGGTAAAGAATGAGCTGACACGGGGCTGCAAAGCAGAAAGGCAGATTGTGCAGGAATCAGGAGAAAAAAGTTCTGAAGGTGTCCCAGGTCTTCTGAGTGTGTAAAACCAAAAGGTTTTCTGAAATTATGTGAGGTCACTATGGATCCATGCCTTCTCACTTCCCAGTCTTTGCCAACAAAACCATCACTAAACAGCAAAATCAGCATCTCTGAAAACTGCTGACATTGCAGGAAAAAAAATAAATCTCTTTCATAAAATGCTCTCGGGAACAAGATATAAGTTTTTGGAATGTAAGATTTATTTTTTTCCTGGGAGTGTGACTTCTGACTTGGGTGGAAGTGGTGGCTGCAGGGCAGGTATTGTTGGTATGAGGAAAGAGCTGAGACTGTGGCTGATGAACTTAAAGAGAAAGCTTAGACCAAGACTGAGAATCAGTCAGGTGGTCTTCCTTTTGGGAAAGGGTTATGCCACATGAGATCACACAAAAGATGAGACATAAGGCAACCTGAGAAAACACTGAAGGAGGCTTGTATTCAAAAAGAGAATGTTGAAGATAGGCATGAAGAAGATGAGTAATGAGGTATTGGGCTCAAGGTATCTTTGGGGAAGTCTGTGCTGATAGCAAGGGTTACTGTGCTTGGAATATTAGTTGAAGGGAGAGGTGAACTACATAGCAAGTGACATGGGAAGTGGCTCAGGGAGGTTGCTACCAATGTTCTCTGCAGAGCTGGCTTTCCTGTTGTTGCTGAAGATCTGATCCACGTGGTTCAGGATGAACTCGATCACCAGTTGCTGCACTCGCACCTCCAGGAAAGCTGCATCCCCATTGCAGCCAACTGCCTCAATCTCCTTTGACCTGCACGAGGAAAGAGGTGTACCAGTAGTGAGCATTGCCACACACAGCCCCTGGCAAGGACATACCAGATTTCTTCCTGTAAGCAAGGCAACAGGGATGATTTCCCCACTCCTGCTGTACCTCTTGCTCTCCTTCCCTCACAGGCCCTCATCCTTTCTTTGTCTTTTCACTCTCTTAAAAATTATTTTGCCTGTTTTCTTTGCCACCTCTGTTACTTCCTTTCCTGTATGTGTTATTTTCCCTACTTGGCTTTTACATTCTTCAGCAGGTGAAACTGTGACTCTCAAGCTCCATTCTTCTCTCTCTTTTTTCCTATTTTAGCTATTTCGAGGCTGGGCCTGAAAGACAACACAGAAGCCTTCAAACACTGCTTTTAAATCCCTACTCAATGCTTCAATCATCTCTCCGTGAAATCCCTTAGACCCTGCTCAGGTCTTTACCATGCCAGTTTCTTCTTTGCCTTGTGCCCCAATAGTCTCTTCTCCCCCCTGTTACCCTACATTCTCAATCTTGCTCTCAGCAAAGAAACATTCCTTATCTTGACATGCCGAAGTGTTGCTGAAGAAATTATCTCTGAGCAATGGATCCTTTGTAAAGTTAATGACTGGTGTGTTAGATAAGAGCTTGGGGCATTGCCAAGAGGACATCCCTGTAAGGAGACTGCAGTTGCATTGCTTGCTCCTTTTCCTCCCTGGGACTTGTACTTACAAAAGATTGTAAAGGGAAACAGACTTTTTTTTTTTTTTTGACATGGACAGATGCTAGAATGAAAATGTCTTGGTAGTGAAGGCCCACTTTACAATATTCAATAGAGTCAACATTTGATTCATTTTTAGAACCTTTTCTGCCATTTTTGTGATTTAGAAGGGTGAGATAACTCTTTAGAGAATGCTTTTCAGGCCTGTACCTCTCTAGCCAATGTCCTTGACCAGCCCAGGGCTCTCTCCACCAGCTCTGCCATCACCCCTCTCCTGCCCAGTTGCAGTCCTGGACCCTCCCTGCATAGATCATTCCTCTAAATATAGGGGTATTGGATGGATGAAAAGGGAATTTTGACAAGATACAATTTTTTTTTTTCCCCAGATGCTATTTTTCCTTGTTCTGCTTAGCTCTACAATATAGCAGCCAAACCTCTGCCTGCAACTAATCCAGACTTCTTCACAGCAGAGTGCCAGGCATAACAAACATGAAAAACTAGCTGGTGCTCTTGAGATCTGACACTGGCTGCCATTTCAAGCTCATCTCACTTTTGCACTTTTGCAGATCTGGGAACAGGTCTGTAGTATTATTGCCCTGTTTCTCTCCATTCTGATCCTTGTTGTCTCTCCCTGCCCTGCTGCAGAAGCACTGGCACCATCAGAAATGTCATTAACATTCCCAAGTGATGAGTTTACTCCTCATTTTTAAATCTATGCTCAACTTGCAAACAACAACTTGTTTTTTTAAAATAAGAAACACACAAACCCACAAGCTTCCTTGGATGCTGGCAGTAAAACCTGAGATTATTCAACCTGGAAGAAAAGCTGTTTGCTCTGCTCTGCTCTTTAGTTGTTCAGCTTTTCTCTGTCTGCATTTCCCTTGGGTGATGAGTCTTCAGGCTCAGATGCTGGCGCTCCCCTTGGAGCTCAGCATAGTGCTCCAGATCAGAGGAATCTCTACTGTACCTGAGGAGATTTGGAGCCCACACCAAGGCCAGGTTTCTGGTGTGCATGTTGGTCATGTTGCTGAAGGAGGCCAGGTGAGTCAGGTGCTTGATCAGGTATTCCAACGTTCTGTAGTGGTTTCACACAAAGAAAGAAAAATGTGCCACATTACCAGTGCCTGCCTGCTGGGACAGCAAGGCTCAGAGCCAGCCCTGTCCCCTCCCCAGGCACAACATGGGCAATGGCACAACAGACCCTGTGGGGCAGAGGATACACAGCACCAGCATTTGCAAGGAGTGGCAGTGAACACCTGAACAGCTGTGCTCTGGGGTGGCCCAGGGTGGAGCACGAACCAAAGCATCCTCAGCATGATGGGAGCAAAGGAGAGGTGGGTGGAAGAGGGAGTGGGATGCTGCAAAGGCTCTTAGCTCTTGCTCAAGCACCTCCATTAGATCATCTTCTCCTTACCACAGCCAGGACACTGGCCAAGGGTGCCACAGGGGTCATACCTGGGGAAGGAGGATGATAAGACTGCAGCAGGGAGATGTTGTTCTAACAAGGGTTTGTTCAATGATATTTAAATGCCAGATAAATTGTTGCCAGATTTGGAAACGGTGAGTCAGCTTTTGGAAATTGATTTCTGGAAATGAGTCCCAGAACTATTTAGGGCAATATTCCCTGGTGAGGCTGATCCTCAGCACCTCTGTGAATGTGTTCTTACCTGTAATGTGATGGTGGGAGCTCCTGGATGACATTTTGAATTCTTGCCAGCTGCTCGTCCTCGGGGAAGCGTGATACTGCTTCCTGCAGGGATACAAGGGAACAGTACACTCTGGCAATGGACTCAGGGGAAAAGGAAGAGGGATAAGAAGGGCCACATGAGACACCTTGTCTCAGAGGGAATGCTCTCTTGTTACCCTACAGAGCAACTGCAAGAAGAAGTTTCTTTGTGTCCCTATCACAGCCGAGATTTCCTGAACTGTTATTCCATGTCTCAGCACACTATCCCCGGACGTTCAGACATGGTGGTCAGTATTTATGGGAGAGAAGCATTTAAGGACTTAGACCTTCAATTATGAATTACAGGGGGGTTTTTGGCTTGTGTTGGTTTGGTTTGGTTTTGCTTTGCTTTTCCTGGGCTATTTTTTTGGTTATTTTCCCTTTTTTTAACTTGGGCAGTGATGGGTGAAATTGAAAGAGAGGGGAAAGACAGAAGTGAAAATAATGGAAAAAGTAAAAAGCAACTACACCCCCCCCAAAAAAAATAACCTGTAAAAATAAAAGCTCTGTGTTATGAGAACATCTTGGAAATACATGTTCTGTATTCTTCAAACTAAGCAATATTTTGACTGTCATAAGAACATAGCTGAGGGGATTGTTTGTGTGGGTTTGCATCTTTTATGATGGAAGAAGCCTTAGCAGAATTCCTGTCTGGCAGATTAATAAGTTCTGATACTCAGGGTTAGACAGAATCAAGGTTATACATCTCAGTCTTGAGCAAATCTCTACAGACCAAGAGCTCAGAGAGCCATGACAAGCTTTTGTCAGCATTCCTAGGAGTTCACTGCATTGGTATTCATCTGTTCAGCTATTCCCTTTCAATATTTGTGCTGGGGGAGGACACACCACCAGCAAGTTCAAACAGTGCATGACTGTCTGGGAACCTCCTACCCACCCTACTGCCACTGGAGTTTGGAGCAAGTTCAAAGGAAGATGCTGCGACCCACGCTGCCAGCACAAGCTGTGCCTCCAGACAGATGTCAGCTCTGCCAGGGAAGGAAAGGAAGGAAACAAACCTTCCCAAGCCACCCGTCGCTTAAACATCATCAACCTGAAATTACCAACCACCACTTCAGAAGCATCTTCTTGCAGCAGTCACTACAGCACCCACCATGATGATGCTACCACCGATGGTTTTGTCACTGTTCTTTTTCCTGCAGTCCACTTCTCATCAACAACCACCAGCAAACCAAAAATTGCCGGTTTCAAGGCCAGAGAAGTGATGGCAGATCAAAACAAGAGAGCTCACTAGTTAAGTATATGTGAGATGCACATGTATTTGTTTTGCCCAAATTAAAGGCAGGTTAACTCCTTCTAGTGCTTTTTACACATAGCTACAGCTCTTCTAAAAAAAAAAAAATCCCACAAATCCTAAGGATAAAAGCTCTGTAATCTTAATACAATGTTTCCAGTTGAACAGCTTTGTCCAAAGATGAATATGGAGAGAAATAAAAACTTTAACTGGTGCACCTAAAGCATTAGATTTCAACTAGATTGTACACCATATTTTCTCCACCAGTGTGCATTTTCATTCCCATATTCAATCTTCCAGGTCTCAAAGACCTAATGATTAGACAGCAAGCAAATACCAGCTTCTCTGAGGCCATGACCCATTCAGTGCTTCGAGCCACATGTCTGACCCATACAAACTGTGCCTTTGAAATCTGAGGAGCCCTCCAAAACTGTGGATTACAGCAGCAGAATAAAGAATTCAAGGAAGAACCAGTAATTGCATTTACAGCATATCTGTTCACCTGTTCATGACTTTATGCCATTTAGGATTTTTTTTACTCCACCAGTGATTCTGGGAGTGCACAGTTCATAAGCCCTGGTTAACAAGTGGAATAAAGTCCAGAGAGAGAAGGCAGGCTTGGCCTCCTAGAGCTGATTTGCTCTGAGGGAGTTCTTGGTTCCTGTATGCCCAGGCTAGAACAAGCCAAGCAGAGTCAACTTTTATGTCCTGAGAAACAAGCATCCATCACTAGGATACAAGATGGCAATCATCTGGCATAAATTTATAGCCAGTGAGGTCATGACCAGGATGTTACACCTGTGAAGTTGACGTAGTAATGACCAAAAGGCCAACCTCTCCCTAGTCATTAAGAATTTGACTTTCCTTAGACAAAAATTTCTGAATCACTCTGGTGACTCAAAGTGCAGCCTATCCCAGCTCAGAGACAGCTCTGGCTGAGTCAGGCTGGGATTAGCATGTGTTCTTTATTTCTACCAGCACTCGTCTGCTGAGGTACAGCTGCCACTGTTCCCTGTTCAGACACCCCACGCACACACACGCTCCTAGTGGGTTTTCTGCTCCCTGGGGAATCGGTCTTTTTTCTTTCTTTCCTCCTGGTATCTGACTGTGCTTCCTGTCAGCTGGGTAACAAA
The DNA here is from genome assembly GCA_020086605.1 of Lanius collurio. NCBI lineage: Eukaryota > Metazoa > Chordata > Aves > Passeriformes > Laniidae > Lanius > Lanius collurio. The sequence continues at coordinate 36,221,231 of JACBWW010000006.1, forward strand.
TTATAAATCCCTACTGAGCAGGCTTACATGAATAATGGATTTTGTGGCTAAGTGGACAAACTGAAAAGCCAGAGATTAAAAAAAAAGAACTTTTAGGTCAACCCAAAGTGATAACATTTTGGGGAGCTGGCATGAGATTATAGAAAACAACTGTTCAAGGTTGACCAAAAGCATCACACCCAAACATTAGTTTGAGAAATTAAAATTGAAATTTGGAACTATTTAACCCTTTTCTGAAGACATTTTATGTAAGTTAGACATGTTGATGCAATGTTGAAACATTTCCCTTAGACAGTACTTGTAAAAGAAACACTCAGACAGTTACAGAAATGTTTTCCCTTTTGTTTTTGAATAAAGCTATTTACCAAAAGCATCTACTGAAAATCTGCAAGTCATCATCCCAAAACTGCACTTTTCAGCAAACATTCTTTCCTAAAAAAAGTTTTCCTCTAAATCTTCATGTTTCCTTTAGAGCATTTTTTCTTTCATAAATCAGTAGTGATAGCCAGGAAGACACCAGCCAAATAGCTTCAACAAGAATGAGACTCATCAGTTACAGTGAATGGTTGAATGATACCCTGTATTTTCAAGATCCTATTCATCCTGACTGTCTCCAGCAATCCTACCCTATACCCTCAGAATCCTTACACCCTGAGGACACAGGTCAATTTTTCAAATCTGCTCAGGATCTTCCCTGAAGATTCAACTATACAAAGACCAATCTTACTTAAAATTTGGCATTGGAACAGCAAGACAGCTAATATTACTGCATGTCTGTCAGGCAGCACAGTGAGCCACTCCCCACCCCATGATGCCCAGCACAGCTGTGTCCCTATCAGCCACGTGACTTCTTACAGCAAGTCCCTGCTTGGCTGGTCCTGTCTGGCTTTGCCCCACAGCAAGCATCCCTTGTACTGATTCCCCTTCCCAGAGCAGGCAACAGGGAGTCTTTGGAGAGCATCTCCTTGTGAGGACCCCGTGGGTCTCTCTCAGTGCCTCCTGTGTCACAGCAGTGTCACTTGGAAGTGCTTGATTCAGGATAGTGGCAACTCGGACAGTAACACCTGATTTTGCAGAACTTCTTCTCTGTAACATCTGACATTTTTTGGCAATGGCTGTTGTCTCCTCCTCCCAGCAAATGGGAGAGAGTAGGACGACAGAAAATCTTAACAAAGGACGGATGTTTCTAACATTGAGAAAACAATCTTTCCCATCCCTCACCCAAGTTATCTTAAGAAGTTGGTGAATTCTTTTAGCTGGAAGTGCATACCTTCAGCATGCAAGATTTCAGCCTCAATGATGGGATTTAAATTTGTTGGTGTCATAAAAAACTGGAAGTGGATTTAGAGTGGTAAGAAACAGGGAGCTTTAATAACAAGCATAGCTTGCTGTGCCACCTTTTAATAAAATATTACCTGTCATGAAAATTAGCCAAGTCTCTTAAAAATTCAGGCTTTGTGGTCTTATATTTCTGCTCCCCCGCAGTCTGCTCCTAAACTCCAGCTGTATCCACGTATAATCTATGGCTGTTTTCCAGAATCAAGTAACTACTCTTTGAATTGTATCTCTTTAAACAAAGTTAGAGATTTCTGCTTGGCCAGTTGCCACGTTCCTCTGCCATTTGTATTTATAACGTGATCGTGATGGACCTGATATGCCATATCTGGCGTAACCAGTATCATCATTTCCAGTCCTACAAACAGCATGAAAAATGTGACAGATGCAGAAAAGTTGATGCTTTACACATGGGCTGGGCAATCAGTTTGTGCAGGTGTCAGGGACAGTTGGGGGTACAGGGACAAGGAAACCGCACCCTTGTGATTATGATCACAAGCCCCAGGTGACCCAGAAGACTCTCAGTGATGGACAGTAATGAGGAAAAGAAAGAGAATTTGTAATGCTGGGAGGAGGTGTACAGTGGGGAGAAAGAGAGGCAGTGGGGAAGCAACGCAGTGAAAAAATGAGCAGGAGGAAGGGGAGGAAACAGCAGACAAACTGAGAGAAATAAACATGAAATGGTGAAAGAAACAAGGATAGGGAAAGAGAGCCAACACGAGATGAGAAGGGAAGAGCACTGAGAAGTGTTTATATGAATAGATGCACCAGAAGCCAGGACATTGGAGTGAATCCCAAACAGCTGTCATGGAGGAATCTGCAGCACATCCCTACTGCTGGAGAGGAACAAGAACAGCCAAGGGTCTCACCGTGAATTTCTTGTAGAGCTCATAAGTGAGGAGAGGGTTGGGCAGTTCCCTGAAGTACAGCTTGCAGAGTGACCCCACACAGTGGATGTCCTGGAGGTAAACTTCCCTTGTCAGATCTGGGCATTGGTCAGAAACAAACTCTTGTCTGAAACAACATGGAAGCATAACAATATGGGTGAATAAGAGCTGTAGCAGGCCAGTACTCCACGTTAAGTACTCATTTACAGCTAGAGAAAAAACAAATGGCAAAGCAGAGATGTCTCTGCAGACTGGCCCAGATTGTGTCCCAAGTTCAGCCCCTGAGGTTTCAATTAGTCTCCATTACCCCTAGCATAGGGAGTGGACCTCAAACTGATATAAAGAGGTTGCTTTGTCTCAAAGTGAGAGAGAGCAACTCAGCGTTTGTGCTGAGACCCTCCATGCCTTACTCATTAACAGATGCAGATGGAGATTAAGGTTATTTGGGCTAATCCCTAAAATGTTGTCTTTCACTGTCACCAACTTCAAAGACAGTTTATTTTCTGCATCAGTGCGGAGCTCTGCTGGCCACAGTCTGTACCTGAGGGACTAACGCCAAACAGGTACAGAGTGATGTCCCTGAACCCCTCTGACACTCACACACGTGCCCTTACCTCAACTTCTGTATGTTGGACGTCACTCCTGAGAGGCGGTAGATGCCATCCACAATGCCATGTGTCTCAATGAACTCCGCACAGCTCTTCAGCACGTAAGGGACTACGAGAGGAAAGCAAAGCAAGATGTCCAATGAATACACGCTGACAGCTTCCACAAGTCACCACAGAGGAGACAGTTCCATGAAAAAACAGCAGAGGCTCTCTGTGGATGCAGGGAAGGGTACAGCAATGGGAGAAATACAGGGCAAACCAAAAATAACCCCTGCAAAGTTAGGGGTGAGGATATGCCATACAGTGTTCATTGACATGTGACAATGACTGACCTTGAAGTCACAGTAACATAGTGGAAAGGTAGGGTTTCCCTCTCTTCCTTTTTCTTTTTCTTCAAAAATAAAACAAAAGAAGCTCTTTCATTCTAATTGAAAGCATGCCTTAAAGCATGAGGTCCTGGGAACCTCCACCCTCCCCAATATAGAGCTCCAGCCTCACTGAATTGTGCCAAAAGGTCTCATTGGCTTGGATAAAAATCAGAGGAGCATTCGCACTTCCATATAAGCCTACATACCCACAGTTTAGTGCTCATAAATCCCACTGAGGGGGTATAAAGTTCAAATATTGACTAGATCTACACACTGAAAAAACCTGACATTGGCTTCAAAAGAACTCCATCAGCATAACTAGACAAAGACTTAACCAGTCTTAAAGCTGAGAGGAGCCTGAGGCACAACATTTACATCTAGACTTGGACCCAAAGTATATGTTTATTTTTTTCCCCATTATATAGGTATAAGAACTCCCCATTCTCTTGGTCAGATCAAGCCTCCCTGTCCCCAGTACTATAACAACCCAAGCTATAACAATAACAGTAAGAAAGCCCTTCCTTATTAGGTGCTAGAAACTACTGTGTATTTAATGCAATGCTTCACACAGCCATAGGCACAAAAGTCAGTAAATGTACAAGTCTGAAGTTCCCAGCTGTAATGCTGACTCTGCTGCACCGCACAATTCAAAAGCTGTATGGAAGAAAACTGACTAAGCCATAGATTTGACTGGAAAGCCAGGCATGGCAATTACTGCATCTTTGTGACACCCCAAAGACAATGCCTCTGGCTGGACCTTCCCTGAGTTCTTCTGCTCAGAGTTCAGGACTATAATGACATATTAACATGTGCTTCATCAGATGGCATCCAAAGACAGCATTCCAACTACAGCCTGAACAAAAAACTGTTGCTACATCATTTTATTTCTCATGGGAGCCACTGAGGCCAGAGCCAACTCACGGGTGGACCTGTCCCTACCAAGCAGTGCAGGGCACAGGCTCTGGTGAGGACAGCTCCAAGCTGGCAACCACCTCAGAGACATGCTACTGCTGAACCAGTCAGCCAGGGAAGTGCTGCCCTTATGCCTCCTGACTTACTGAGGGAAGTAAAGAATAAGTCCTTTTGTGTGTCCCTTCTCTTGTCTTTTGGCCAACCCAAATGCAGGAGTACACAAAGCCACAGTGATTACTTGGAAGCCTGAAGAGTCCAAACAGACTTCTCAGTCAAAGGAGCTTCTTCAAAACAAGAGGGAAAAAATTGACTTTGTGGGGTCTTTGAGCAGGGACTCATAATGCCGGTACATTGGTCATGCTGTGTCACGCTCAAAGCCCTTGTGCTGGTTTTTGAGACCCTCAAGTTGCTGGGCAGAGCTCATGGCAGAGGCCCCTAAGCCTACAACAGTATTCATGAAACCATGAGGGAACTGCCAAGGGAACGGGTGAAGCCTACAGAGTCAAAGCCTTGTCCACAACAGTAACAGAGTTTTTGTATTGTCTCCTCAAGGACTTTTGAGGAGAAGGCACATCTGTGCCTTCCAGAAAGGAAAGAACTGGGGAAGCATTCCTTTCAATGCATGCAACACCTTCTTCCTATGCAGACTACATGGTGTGCAAGGAGACAGAGCAAAAAAGAGAAGTACAAAATTTCCTCAATATCCTGCCAAGAAAAGTCCAAGTGACACATCAGAAAAAAGAGGACCTTCCTATCTCTGAGTAAGTCCTGATTATCTGGAACTGCAGTAGGGAACTCAGATCATATGATGATGAGAATACTAAAAATAAAAAAAAGGGAAAGACAAATTACTTCAAGCCTCATCTCCATTTCTGGAAAAACAGGCTTTAATATCTTTATACGAGAAGCTATGCATATATGGCATATTAAGATTTCCTTCTTGGTAGGGGTCTCGGAATAAATGACATGCAACCAGGAGAAATGAAAGTTAGGCAGATCCATGTCCACCTCAGATCTACTTGGGTGACAGAACAGAAACCATTGAGCTCCACACAACATGAAAAAAGACAAATTAATTGAACACAAAATATATTTAATCACGATAGCCACATGACAAGGTTTGTTTAAAGGTTAACAGTCTTTCATGGAGACAAGCCTCATATGATGGTGCCTGGCTGCCAAAAAATGGGGTCCACGCACAAAGCATCTTTTATTGAATACTTTTTAAAACCTCAGTGTTAAGAATAAGAAAACCAACTAAAAATGCAGATACTGATGTTTGTTGTGACTAATTTGACCTCTTGAAAGTAAGACCTATTAAACCACACCATTTTTTTGGCTGAGTTCTACATTTCCTTGGAGTAAATTAGGTCAAGAGGCCTCAGGCAGGTAAGCAAACCCCCTATACAGAAACCAGAGAAGGCTAGACCCATCTGTTGAGGACTGGTATGCAAAAACAAGGGGCCTGAGGGGAGCAATCTGTAGCAAATGTATAAAATTCAACCCATGTTTAAAAGTGGGTGAAAACTCACAGCAGAGATGACCTATAGACTGCAAATAGACAATATGCACTGAGCTCTGCCAGTATCTATTACTGCAGCCCTGCACTCTTCCTTGCTGTTCCAGCCCTGGGCTTGTCACACATCTCTGCCAATGCCCTTCACTCATCACGTACAAGATTTTCTGCCACACCAGGTCTTTGGCTCATAGGAAGAGAAGCAGCCAGTTATGCCAAAAATTGTGGTGGTTTTCTGATATCAAAAAAATCAATCCCACATAGGACACTTTTCACTTGCAACTGAAAATTACATATCGCTGGAGGTGAAGGGACTGCATCAACTTCCTGCAAATCAAGCCCCTAAATGCAGAGCTTGTATGGAACTGGAGCACAATAAATGTTTTCTTTGAGCAGAACCTGTAGCTCTGGCATTCCTGAGCAGCTCTGATCTCCTACAAAGCTTAGTCTTTTGGGCCCTTGGGGGTGGTGAGGTTAGAGCAGCAGTGAGCAGCTCTCTCCAACTTCCAGGAGCTTCTGAGCTGGTGGGATTATTTCAGACGTGGCTCCTGATGAACTGAGCCTGGGATCAACCCTCAGTGCAGGAAGGTAGAGGCTCTGGCATGTGCTTTACAACAGGTCTCCATCGGAGTTACAGAGCATGTAAATCACAGGGCTGGGTCTCTCCCAAAGGAAGATCAGACTTGGATGGGGATTTGCAGCAGGGGCTGTACGTGCAGGCACAGAAAGGAGTAGGGGGGGGAAGGAGTCCAATCTTGACATTCCTATAATTAAAACTGTGCTGGAAGCTTAGAAGGCTTAGAAGCTGGAAGGGGCAAGCTGGTGTCACACAGACCCCGCTTGTTCTGCCAGACAGCCAAACTGTCCTCATTTAAAACTACAATAGAAACCAGATGGAGAAGGACAAGAGAGCGTGGAGCAAGGCATCAGTCAGAAGGGAAATTGAGTTATAAACATACTGCACACAAAAGACAATACTTGTCTTCCCCTAGACAAAAATAAACCAGAAGGGCAGTCGCAGTAACTTGTTCCACTCTCACTGGATATCACCTCCAAGTTCAGTGTGCACAGAAATTCACCCTCACCAGGGTCTCTTCCAAGACAACAGCTCATGCCACCTCCTTTACACATCTGCTGCTCTTGCTGGGTAAGGCACCACATTGTCCTCCTTCTGATCCCTCCAGCTTCCAGTGGCAGCAAATGGGCACTGAAATTCTCTCCTCCCAGCACTGCCGGCTCTCCCTTCTCCTGCCTCTTCCCAGCCATGGTGCTGCCACCCACCAAACCTCCCCACCAGCAAGCAAGGTGTTCATTCTTTCCCTGCCTGACAATGGCACTGGACTGAGCATTTTGGATCAAATCTGTGGAGACCTTTAAGCACGTCCCTATTTAAATCCCCAAGGAGGAGAAGTCACTAAGAAACGAGGGAGTGACCCCACCTAAGGACCAGTGGGGAGATGGCTTCCCGGCCTCCCACCAAAGCCCACAAGAAGCAAGGAAGACACTGGTCCAGCAGGAGATGCAGGCAATATCCTGTGACCTTCAGTGCCACCTTCTAGAAGAAATTCTGAGTCTCCATGGGCTACAGAAGGACCCCAGGGAGGAGGTTGCTGAGTCAGACACCCTAACCAGTCAGTGTGAACAGTGCCCAGTTAGACACTAAGTTAGCTAACCTGGACTGGGTCATGTGTTTAAGGTGCACTGCACTGAACTGGACTGAATAGCAGCAGGCTTAATATTTTACTTTATCTTTCTCTTATTTTCTCAGAGAACTCCTTGTAAGGATCAGCACTGGTGTCAGAGATACTCCTGAGGGCCTCCTTGGTAATTGGTTTCTGCCACATGGTGGAGGTTTCATGTCCTCTCTAATTTTATTTTAATTTTAGTTCAAGTATTGGGAGGATAAACACAGACCTTTCATTTCACCTGGAACACCAACTTTTTGATTTTTGTCTTGCAGGAAATAGTTTGGATTTTTTTTTAGTTTCTCCTCACAATAATCCTGAATCATTAAAAAAAAAAAAAGTTGTAGGCATTTTTATTCCATCTTTTTGGGTTTGTAATACACTAATATTTTTTTAAGTTGTCTTCAATTACCCTCAATAGTAGTGCAGGCTTCCTATTATGCTATGTCAATATCATGACAATAAAGTTCAAAAGTCTCTCATTTCAACTTAAATTACTAAAATAGGAAATATTTCCTTTAAAAAAGTGTTTCAGTCTGTACTAAGCAAGAGTTACTTTGTACAAAAAAATAACAAAACAGAACAAACTAATATATTAAGTTGGCCTTCTAATCACAGGAAAGGAACAACATTGTATAAATGGCAACATACTTGATCATCAGTATCTCTGATATGATATTTTTCTGCATTTCCTGACTTTCTACTGTAAATCACGAGTTTTAAAGCTGATTCACTACATTTTTTTTCTTTTTTGCTGACATTGCCTGACTTGCACTAGGCATAAGGTTGGTTGAGAAACAGATGCCAGAGAAGATCTAACTGTGCTCTCCTCCCTGCAGCTCACCCGAGGCCTGGTGCAGCACATCAGTCACAATACCAGATTTTCTCCCAGGGCACAGCCCTAACCAGTGGCAGGTAAGGATAAATCCTGCCTTCCTACCATTTAACACTTCCTTTGCCTTCCACTGTCTCCTTGTCAGTGGTGGCCAGGGATGGAAGGGACCACAGCATCCAAAATCCCCACAGAGGGTCTCTGCTGCTCAGAGATGAAGTTGGCAGAGCTGTGAAAGGGGATGATTTGCCCTGTCAGGACATACCTGCTACAAGGACAAAGAGCTTCAGTCTCCAGGATGTTTCTGCATACTTTTCCCTAAATTCATTTTACAGAATCAAAAAAAAAAAAAAAAAAAAAATACCAAAACCTGTCTCACTCTCAAATTCCAGTGTTGAATTTGGCTGTTAGCTGTGGCTAAGCTGCCACAACCCCTCCATACACACACCTGTATTTAAACAGCATGAGACAGCTAAAGAACACCAAACAGGCTTAAAAACAAACCAACTTCTTACAATCCACCTTGTCTTTTCTCCCTTAGCTGCCATAAACACAGTTTGAAAGGATGAATGGTTGGCACCAAGGTAATCCTGTCCACTTGGACAGCACAATTTATTCACTGTATAAGTCACATATTTCATGTATTTTTCCCCCCTCTACTTCTGTGGGAAATGCCCCTGCAATGTCACAAAGTTTATCACAACAGTGCCATTCCCTGCAATGAAAGCACCATCCTGTGCCTGGTGGTGATTTGGTGGGCAAAATGTAAGAAAAACAGACCTCAAATCTCTCAGATGCTGCGAGCCATCACCCTCCATGGCCTGTGTGGGAAGTGGAAACACTGAGTGCTCTTTGGGATGTGGCATTCTGATTTCAAACACATGCGTTTCAACACAACCTGCAGGCTCAGATGTGAGTTTGAATGAAGTCAATGGCACCACCACCAAGGATTTTTTTTCCTCATTGATATTATACCCAGTTTACATCTAACATATCTAAGCAAGACATGTAGGAACACCTGATTTTCCAGAGCAGATCTGACAACTGTGATGTTTGGAGCAAGAATGAAAAAGCCCGTGGCAGACCTGGCCAGCTCATAGACAACACACATCAAAGAAAGCCTAAGAGAAAGCACTGCCAAAGCAGACACTGAATGCTGACTCTCAGCCCCGGCGGTCACTGTGCCCCTCTGAAATGTGACTTTACCTTGACATAGCTGGCAAATTCTGTCACGCAGGCACTTTTGAAAGAGGTTGTATTAAATACTAGAATAGTTTTGTTAGAAAAACATCCTGCTGAGAATTTCCTGTAAAAAAAAAAAAGACCAGATAACAGAACAGGATATCTCCACTCCTAACTTTTATGACTCTGTGGTACAACCATCTCAGAAAAGAGCAGCTCAGGTTCAGCATGGTAGGTCAATGAGCTGGGCACGCCCTCAGCTAACCGTTTCAATCCTAACAACCCTGATCCACAGCAGATTAGGGTGAATATTGTAGAGCATTTTATTCACCATAGCACAAACAACTAGGATCAATAATTCTGGAGACAGGATTAACTGGACAATTTATGCTTTGTCTGGAAATGGACTCAGGTGTAAGTATAAAAAATATCAGAATATTTTTGAAGCTGCATGTAATGAATTGACCTCTGACTTGGTAAATGCCTAGATACTGTGATGATACACAAGCTGTAAGACAGGAATTCTGCCATTAACCTCGATTCTGGTGACACATACTAAAACCACTAACAAATCCAAAGGCTGCACCAGCTGATGGAATGCAGGAGTGGGGCGATGCTAATGCTGCAGCTTAAGGGAACTGGGAGAAGCAGCCTGCCAGGGAAGAGTCCAAGTAAGTGTTGGGTGTTGGGATGGAAAGCCAGTAATGTATGCTTCATCTGAAGTCTCTTGAGAGCCTGCTGTCTTTCATCTAGATCGATAAACAAGCTCATGTAATGTTTTCTGTATCATGCTTTCCTTCCTTCTTCTGTTCTCCTCCTAAGCCTAGAAACCAATGTAAGCCATGCTAACCCACTGCTGACAACAAAGCATCAAACATATAGGGACTCCATAAGTTTTTTCCTCCTCTCACCAGATTTTGATCTACATGTTTTCATTTACAAGAGCTTCAGAAGAAGGTTAAAAAACAAGCACAGTCTCTGCCTTTTACCTGGGCCTGCCAGCTGATGAACATCTGCTCAGTTTCTTACAGTCCCAAAATTACTCTGGAGGCAACTTGTAAGCTTTAACACACGCTTCTTGACTGTTATAAGGGTGTTAAAACCAAAATCTCTTTTGACACTTTGAGATTCCTAAGTGCGATTCTCAGGATCCCAGAATCAGGAGAATGGCAATTCAAGGGGATCAATGCTCCCTACCTGGCTGTCAGTGTTTGTCCCTCGTTCCTTTTCCACTTGGACTCTAGTGTGCCAGGCAATAGGGATTCCAGGCTTCTCTTTATAAGGCAGACTTTTGGGGCTGTTAGAAAGAGATTCTGAGTGCTTAGATCTTGATGCGCACCTGAAAAATACCAGCTACTAATGAAACAGTTTTGAAGTCTTTTGTACTGTGCCTTTCCCAAACACCATCTCCATACACCAAAATCTGTAGCATTCTCTAGAGAACATGGAATTTGCCTGCAGTTTCTGTGCTGCTCTGTCATATCTCACTGTTTGACAGATCCTTACTCCACTTTTGTGGTGATGGCATGGTGGTGACAACTTAACTAATGCTCAAATAAATGCTATTGGAAGGCTGGGGAAGAGACAGGATGAAGCAAGGAACTGGGTTGTTATCTCATGAACACTAGTGCTGCAGCAAAGTGGGCTGCTCTGCAGTTCTCTCTGCTGCTCTTTCCCAGGAAATTTCTGTAGTCCCTTCAAATGTGCAAAGATGGGATGGAGGTCCGTCAGCACTCATGGTTCTCCTTCCACACTTGCCACACAGCAAGTCATTCACAAGCATACATGACAGGCACTCCAAAGCTTTAAAGCACACATCCAGCTGTGCCAGCTAACTCAGGATGGCACTGCCAACAAGCTCAGGTGTGTGAAAAGGAGAACAGGGGCTCATCACTGCACTGAGAGCCCACGTTATCATCTGGTAGCAAGGCACAAAGTAACAGAGAAGCTGGTCCTGGACCAAGCTCCCATGTGGAAGAAAAATGGAATGGCTGAATCTCACAGCACTTATTTATATCTTCTCCCTTCTTTTTCTTTTGCCCTCTGTCACACTGATGGACTGATGCAGACTGACACTAGGTTATGCAGCAATGTTCTTTCACTCAGGCCTCTCACTGATCTTGCCTCTAGGGCTCTCCTAGTGAAGAGCGGCACAGCAATTTCCAGAGGTTATTCCAAATGGGCTATTTTACAGACAGTCAACAATTTAGGGCAAAGAGCAGGAAAAATCACTGAGGATCATTACATATCACAGGCAGACAGATGAGGAGCCTAAATGCAAGCCCGTAATGGCTGCAAATGAGAAGTGAAAGGCAAATGAAAACAGACTTTTGAGAAAAAGTAAATAAGGCTTTATGATGTCAATCTGATTGAAAACAAACATGCAAAGGCACTAGCAACAATCAGTCATTATAATTTGCAGCCAAGCAGCATCAAATCCATTCCATCTTTGCTCAGTTGCTGAGCATACATTTAGACTGAGTGTTTTCATTGCCAGGTTCCCTGCGCCTGACCCAAAGCAACACACTCATACAAAAAAAATCCCATTGGACTCATCAGTATTTTCCACAAAAGAAAATAAAATCAATTCGTTGTAGACCCTCTTACCTTTTACTGTGACATGCAAATACTAGCAAAGGAGGTATATGAACAATAGAAGAACCAGCTTTACAGGAGCACAAAATGATGGTGTGAGTTTCAACCTAGTGGAGAATTAAGATTTCTGCTGGCAGTGCAAGGTCACCTCGAAATGCTCCTCCCAGCCCTGCTCAGAAGAAGCTGAAAACAGGTCAGTCTTTATTTGAAGAGGATTAATCTGTGGGTGACTTGGATTGCTGATGTTTTCCTGGTGAAATGAGGTGCTGTTCCACCCATCCTATGTAGTGCTCAGTCTGTGAGTTCAGTTTCTGTGTCCAAAAAATTTGGAGAAAATTCTGCAAGGAGCAGCACCTGGTCAGACACACATAACTCTACGCATCAATAAATGTATATATCAGCATGTAAGTGTGTATACATACATATACACAAATGAATGTATTTTTACATATACAACTATATTTATTTGTGTATGTTTGTGAGTGTGTGTGTGAGAGGTTTCATGTGCATTACCAGGAAACTCTTCTTAGAGAAACAGCTGGGTTTTAATGAGGTGTCAGTCATAGCCTAACAAAGTCAAAAGACACAAAAGTCATGCCAGGCCAATGTCATATGTTTGGGGGATACATCATTACATGCTGGTGTTCCTGTTTGTTGAAGCATTGCCCTGCTTGTTGCTACTGTGCTGAAGGCTTTGCTGGGTGAAGAACTTACAGCCAAGGAAAGCTGTTGGTCTGGGGGCTGTTCCTCAAGCAGGCATGGACACCTACACCAGCAAGTCCAGAACCAGTCTCAGTGGATTGGTTTCACTCAGCAGTTCAGTGAAGAAGGGCAGCCCACGGGATATGGGTCGTATTGGCTACACCTTTCCATCTTCAGAAGCTGCAGTACTCTAACGTGTGCTCTTACAGCTGTGATCACAAGGGTCTTGTTTTCTTTTCCATACACCAGGGAGGGCAAAGAGCTCAAAAAGAAGCTGCTGAACAGCCTGGCTCAAACATCTGGACGTGGTGCTGCTCCTTCAGGGCTTCTTTCGGAAACAGCAGGGAGCACAGCACTGCTCCATCTGCCAGCCTTGTGGCACATCAGTGCTCACATATGTTGCAAGAGGGCACGTTGCTTGCTCTCCAGAGCCTGAGAGAATCATCAAGGACAGCAGAGGAGGCAGAACAACATTTGCAGATGGTGTCACAACGCCTCCCAGCCTTCTAGAGGCTGATACCGGGCTGGGATTGTTTAGAATACTTCCTGCCACGCTGTTTGTGTCTGTCCACCTCCACCTCAGGATGCCAGCACACAACTACTGAGATGCACCCAGAGCACATGGAAGGGTTTCTCCATGGCTGAGCTGCAGGGACTGTACCTCTGTAACTGCCTGCCAGAGGTGTAAGGGCACCAGAAATAGAAACTAGTTCTGTCAGATGGCCAGTGACAAAAGGAGGCACAATTTTGCTCTTAAAGACCCTAGTAAAAGAGGAAAAGAAACAAAGCTGAACAAAATATTCAGCATGATGGTATCTCCTTATTCTCAAGAAGGCTTTTATCCCCTCACCTAGTAAGGACAAGCCAGGAAACATACCCATCTATACAGTACTTCTATTTCTACTTCCAAGGCCTTTCTGCTCCCAGTGGTAGCATTGTCCCCATGTCTTTCCCCCACAAAAAGTCCTCCCAGTTCCCAAGGGATACAAGCCTCTTGCTCCCTTCATCTCTCAATAAATATGCATGCCAGGGGTTTTCAAACAGAGGGTCATTCTCAGTGCTAACAATGGAAAAAAACCAATATCAAATGGTTACTAAAGTAGTAAATCTAACTACTTGGCAATTGTGCTCCACGGTTTCCAAGCCCCCCAATGGATTCCTGATATATTCCATATTTCACTCTAAATTTTATTTTCCATTTAGCAAAGGACAGGCTCTGAACCAGTATGAAGAAAAACAACTTTCCTGCTCCCCTTCCCCCCGCTTTTTTTCCCCCGTGCTATCTCTGCTCCAAGTCAGGCCAGGTAGTGCTTATCATTTCCTCTGCACAGCAAACACCAGGGTGCATGCGTTTCCTGCTGGCCAGTCCTAAACTGCGAGCTGACATTGTTTTCAAGGCCCCCCTCTTTCAGAGGCAGGAGCAGCTCTGCTGCACAGCTCTTCCTGTTGATGTCAGGTCCCTCTTCCTCCTAAAGCAAATGGGTTTCCTGATGGCATCTGTGTCCTTTTCCATGAGGACTAGCAGGAACCATTTTCCTACACAGTGGCTGGGAAAAAAAAAATAAAGTACTGGAGAAAGGGATGTAATAGGGAGGAGCAGGGCTGGATAGTTTTTTTTCCAAGCAGTCTTGGAGAACATCTGGGGTCCCTCTCAATGAGAAGGAGAGAGAAGAGATAAGAGGTCAAAACAATACAGTTATATCTTAGAGATGCTGGTATTTGCAAGTACCAGAAAAACACTTATTAGCAGAGAACATCAGAGACTAATTACAGCTGCCGATTTCCCACTGCTAAGGAATGTAAGCTCACAAAAGAATAGCTACAGCCACAGCCCCTGCGTTCCAGCAGGGCTGTCATAAGCTGTGGGAAATGCCAAGACCTTTACACCAGACTACTGCCTTCTTTTTTATTCTCTCAAATGGAGGAATCACTACCGCTGCCAGCACTGTTTCACCAACAGCAGAGAAAATGGGCAACGATTGCAGAACACAGCTCACACCAAGCTGAATCACTTCAGCTTCACAGACTGCCATTGTGTGTGCCACTGCCACAGCGGAGAAGGGGAAACCTAACTAAACATCATTTCAGGCCTCCGCCAGCCCATGGTATTCAAGGTTTGCATTTGTCCCATTGGAGAAGCTGATGGGCTCATCCCATCTCTGACCAGGGTGTCTGCAGTTTGCTGCACAGTTTAGAAACAGTCATGGAGCCTGTGGCTGCAGGGACACACAGGAGGGTGAGGAGTACAGCCAAGTCAGGGCAACAGTGCTGCCTGCCCTTCACAGGATTTCAGCCACGAGGGTCCCATGGCCTCCTGCACAGAGAAAGGAGTGGGGTCCCCTTAGGACATGCACCCCAGCAAGGAAGGGTTTCCCATGATGGGAAGAGAGAGTCCCCAGCATTTTCCATACCACATCCATACCACTATAGCCAAACAGGTGAAGTGGGGAGGGTGTTTGCTACGGGCACACAGCAATAACCAGAATAGGGCCTGTCCCTTTGCAGACCTGTCTAGAGCTACTGCCCCTCTGGGATGAGCCACAGGTATATTTCAATAAAATATATTGTTATATATGTGATTTTCTCCTTCTTTTCCTATCTGTGGCCTAGTCACCTTCCTGTGACACTGCAGTAACTACGCAAAGGACTACACTTCCAATATCTGTCCATAAATTGGCACAGAGGCCAACAAAGTTATTCCAACTGTATGCAACTGTAGTCAACAGCAGATGTGGCCCCAAGTCTGGCAGAGCCAGCAGAGCTGCAAGAGAGTGAACTGGGACTTAGTTTTCCTCACAAGAAGAAATTCTTACTCAAGGTGCAATTGCAAAATCTTAAGGGCTGTTGAGGGTGTAAGATGCAAAGGAAAAAATCCCACCTACATTCTCACAGCAGGAGTTGGCCAGGGCTGCTGAAACTTGCAGTGCTGACACTGAAGTAAGCATTCCTGGACATGGAAGGTGTGCCCCCCGCAGCTGGAGCTGTGCCAGTGCTCACACACAACAGTGGGATGGGGCACCACGAGCTGCTCCGGGAGCAAAACCACCCTTTGATGAAGGGTCGCACAAGAGAAACAGACTCCACTGAGCCCACATCTTCCTGTCCTTCCCTCCCTCTCTTTAAGTACAGCCTGCTATTCATGAATTAATTACCTCAATCCCTCTTAAGCAGTGTACTGACCAGGAAAAGGGCGTGGGGATTATTAATGGAAAAATCCTTGAGTCTTTCAGCCCTGCAGTGTAGCTACAGTTACAAGGAAAACAGGATACCACGCTGCATATGGGGAGGAGGAAGAGAAAAGGAGCAGAAACTCTAATGACCTACAGGGATTAACAAGGAAGAACAAAGTGCTGGTGGTAAATAGGCACAGCTGGCCCCAATGACCAGGAGAGAAAGGAAGGCACACAGCAGAGGTCTGCACAGGGTAGGAATACCACCGAGGGAAACAGCTTTTTCTGGGTGATCAAGGCGTTGTAGCTGTGAGTGAATGAAACTGTGAGAGGATATTACAGAGTAGAGAAAACCTCCTAAGGCTGAGACATAGTATCATGCAGAATTGCTTTTTCAGGGAGAAGGTGGGAGGTAGGCTTCCTGGATATTTAAAATCCGTCAGATTGCTCTGAGCGGAATGGTTCTGCACTAGTCACTGAGACAAAGACAAAACCATCTCACCGGCCTTCCCATGTCATTATCAGGTGATGCCTTTTAAGCCACTTAAAGATTCCCTGGAAGAGTTTGCTGTGTTAAAGGAAAGCATAAGTGCCAGCACTCGCTACAGCAAGAGACAACCACAACCACCAGCTGGAGTTTAAACTGCATACTAAAGCATGCGGGAAGAAAGGCCACTTGAAAATCATCCAGCTGAAAGATTTTTCCAGTGGGAAAGTGTCCATTTCACAAATTCAAAATGTTTCACCAGAATGAAGGGATTCTGTTCAATTTTTTGACCAAATACTCAAATATACTGTTTTTAGAAGGTGAAATATGTTCACTCCCTTTTCATTATTTTTAATGTAATAAAACCTTTTGGAGAACTTTTATTTAGAGGGAGTTTCTTCTTTTTTTTAATTCCAATTCTGGATGAAAGGAAGTCTTGTGGTAGAGGAAGATGGAGTACATACAGTACAGTGCTAAACAGGAACCAGCTCTAATGGACATTGAGTGATATCATCAATGCCTGGCTAGTGTTTGCTCTTCTCTGTACACTTCTGAGGACGGCAACACTGCTCCTTGCAAGCTGAAGTCCAGAATATTGCATGTGTTTCTTGTCAATGAATGAGAAAAAAAGAGGTGAGTGTCCTATGGCTTGCTTTTCAACCCTCAGGACACAAAAAAACCTCATTTGAAATCTTGCTTGTATGTCACGTCCCCTATTGTGTGGATAAAACCCCAGCACAGTCTCACAAAATGTGCTTTGCTTCTGTCAGCAAAAATCTAAGCCCTTGGCTAGGACTCATGAATTGACAGAGAATAAGGATCGTTCTCATCCCATAGGTGCACACAGGAGAAACAGAAATTATTTGGCAGCCTGAATCATGCACAGAGACAGTGGAAGACCTAAGGTTAAGAGCCAGTTTTCTTGTATCTCAACTCCTGGCAAATAGAAATTTACCTTCAAAAATTCAGAAGTTGGTAAAGCATGCAGAGACTGCAAGTGGTTTGTCAGAATCACTGACCCAGAAAGTTGAGTTGAAAATCTCACACAAATGTGTTTTTCTGGAAGAGGATCAATTTCCCCCAAGCTTCCACCAAACCAGAAAGAGTCTCCCTACCCAAGCTTCTACCCTAAACATAAACATACAGGCTAAAATCTCAGGAGATTTGAACCAGAGGTCACTAATCAGATGGTCAGATAAACCTTTTGGGTTATTTGTCTCAGAAGTCAGTTTGTGCCAAAAGACCAGACTTCAGTAGCCCTGTGCCTGGGAATGTTTGGAACTGGTTCTGTGCTTTGTGGCTTGGTGTCACTTCTATGATTCTTTTCTTTTTTTTTCCTCTGGAAATGTTGTCTCATAACTGAATACCACAATAATAGCAAGACGCTACCAAGGGGTCATCTAGGGAGAAACTGAAATATTTCTGATCATTTCAGGGAAGGGAGGTCAGGAGTGGGGGGGTGAGGAGAGGCCTAAACTCCCTAAAAAAGATGCCCTGACTGTTTACATATCAGTTATACCAAACTTCTTGCATTCCTTGTCTACTGACTTCCTCCATCTCCTCAGCTACCCATTGTTTTCCTTTTTTAACCTTTCATTTTGATTTCACAGCGCACTCAGTTTTCAGCATAATTTTCTTCCCCTGGAATGCAAACTCAAGCCCCACCTTTGGGACCTGGATGGAGGTTTAAAATCCCTCCACACCAAAAAGGCACTTGGATCTGGCATTTACAATTCAGCCCCATATCTTCCAGCTCTCAACTGCATCAAATACTTTTGTTCCTAGTGTTTGTTCCCAGCTTTTGTTCCCTTTTCTGTTCCCTTGAAATGTCAGCAAACATGATGGCTTTGTTGATGCCGTCAGGGTGGTCTGACCGCTTCCCACGCTGGGCATGCGGATTGGGCAGCCGTGGAGCAGTCAGCAGTTCACTGGGTGTCTCCTCTAGGATGTTGTTGTTCCTCACACCAAGGCAGTGGCCTGAAGCAGCAACATTGCCATGAAATCAACAGAAAACAAATCCACCTCCAGCTGCCCTGGCTCGCACAAGGACACGCAGGCTATTCCAAACCAGCAGCTGCCAATGCTGCCAGGCAGACAGGAGAACCATGCTGGGGGGGCTCAGGGCTCTCCTCGGATATTGGGATGGTTATCCACTCCTTCAGACACATTCCCTGCTTTGTCTGGAGGAAGGCTCCAGATACATGCATTACCGCTGCCTCCTGAGCCAACAGACTGTAGGCTGTCAGAGCTCAGATCTCCCAATTGTTCTAGCTCTCCTGACTTCCATGTGGAAATGGTTTCTCTCAAGTCCAAGTGTATGTGTGTCAGGGTAGGGATGGGGTGGACAGGCATATCCTGCCCCAGAGACTCAGATTCCCCCAGGACTGCTCTGAGATGACCTAGGACCCTCCTGGCCCATGTTGCTCCAGGTAAGGTTGCAGGAGAGTCTTTGCCAAGCCCAGCAGGCTCTGCCTGACCTCTGGGAACTACCCATAAAATGTGTCTGCCTGCTGCCACAGCATCCCAGGGCAGAGTTCTTGGGAGGAATGGGGAAAATCAGCTGAATCAACTACCAACCACAGGCCATATTTTTCTGCCCCCCCACAGGAAACCATTTTAGCCTGCACTGCCCAGTAAGGGTTGCCCTAGCATTGCTCCTCAGCCCACCTGAAGTGTTTGTACCAAGGTGGATCTTCAGGGCTTCCAGGGCATTTGTCCTGCTCTCTCTCTCTCTGCTTTGCCTACCAATATGCTGCAAAATTTTGGTCGTAGCCTCTCAGTTGTTCTGAAATTACATGTTTGGCTTTAGCCTGAGAAGCCGGAGCAATGCTGCTCTACTGCACTTTCCTGGGAACCATTATGGTAAGGATGTGATCCAATTTAGGAATGAACTGAGGCTCTTCCTGCTCTCTGCTCTGCATCTCTTGGGTTCAATTGATCTTCTTCTATCACAATGCTTTTTCCCACTATCAATTAGTTTTCTTCAATTACAGCAAAAAGGGACCCTGGCCAAAGAGGAATTTTGCTGCAAGTCTCACAAAAGATCATATTTGTCTGCAGCTTGGTTTCATTTAAGGAAGATCATTCTGTGTCAAGCACTCTCAAAACGGACAATGCCTTGTCTCCAGGTCTCCAAAACCTCCCATCCAGACACTGTAATCAAAGCTTTCAGCTTGAGTACTCCTCTGATCCATATCCAGCATCGCCAAGAGTTTTTCAGCAATCTGAGAAGTGTTCTAGGCCAACACAACCTACTTCTCTTGGAGCTCATGGCATCACTGTCTTCAATGTCAACTGCAGCAGATCACAACAGCCTACCTACTGTTGACAAAACCACCTAAAATTTGGTTCTTTTTTCATTCTTGGCAGCAGTTGAGTTCTGGTGCATTCCTTGGACTTCCCTGGAATTAATTCATGGCTCATTCTGGTAGTAACAGGGAAAGTGTGGATGTTGCAGAAACACTTTGTCACAAGAGAGATTTGCAAATACCCCCATCACGCCGAAGTTGCTTTGGATCTGCTGTTTCCCTAACCCAAATCATAAGCCCCTTTATGGCTGGGAATACTTTCTGTATATTCAGAGCTGAAGTACTTCCATACCAGCTGGCTGCAGTAACCCAGGTTTATACTACTATCACTGAGGTCAGAGGCTGGCCCGATGCCATGCAGGCCCTGCTTCTGGAGGAGATCAGTGGTAAAAGTATGCTGAAAGGGAGGCAAGGAGTCAGAGGGCTGCAAGGTGCTGGAAAAAACCTTTCAGCCCCATTCTCAGTAACAAAATGAAGACATTCTTTCTCTGACAGCATGAAAATCCCTTAAACTGCTTGTGTCCCATGGCGAGACTCTGTTATGGAGTGTTTGAAAGGACACATGGAGTGACAAGAGCCCCATGCTCGGGAAGGCTTGTGGCACAATGTACAGACAAGGGGTATGTTCCTAACTGGATCCCTTGGCTTGTACAGCCCTGCTCCATCCAACCTTGTACTCCATAGGTTCATACAGCAGAGAATGCCAGGCAGGGGATGTTCAGTAGGGCCAGCTGTGCCTCTGGCCCATTCGAGCAAAAGATGAAAGGAGTTAAAAGGAGGCACATCAATACAAATCCATGAAGTGGATACAGATACAGCTGCCAAGGTCTAAAGACCAGTGCCCTGGTCACCTGGGCACAGATGGCCCCATGTAGAGACTGGTTTCACGTGCAGCATTCAGGTCATCCCAGCTTCTAAGATGGCTCTGGGCACACACGGGAGACAGTTGTATGAATCCTACACATAATGCACTTCCCTTGATCTGAAATGCTGGGCATGATGGCATGATTCAGCTGCACAGCCTGGTATGCAAGCAGATATTTAGGTGGATATCTTGTTGGAGAGGAATGGAAAGGGAGATGGCAAAGTGAGTCAGGTGTACACAGGCAAGCTTGTCCTGCTCAGAGAAAATTAAGGAAAAGTTGCAAAAGACAGTGGTGTTCTCAGGAAATCCAGTTCTGAATCTGGCTTGCCTCACCCTGACCTGAGACTCCTTTATAAATTGCATCAGGAAGGCAGCATTGGCCAACAGAACACAACAGCTAATCATAAAATGCAAAGAATATCTATTATGTGCTCAGCTAGTGACATTTTAAAGCCTATAATTTTTTGCATCTGTAGTCTCCTGGCCTGTAGTATTTATTCTCCTTTCCCTTGGAGCCAAGCTAGAGACAGACTCAGATAAAAATCCTGCAGCTGAACATCCTGTATTTCAGGGAAATTGAAGTCAGGCGTCTGTACTTCAAATTCAGCCCTGATCAGAGCAATCTAAGAATAAGTTCAAAATGAGCAGAACATCAGACAGGCATCTTAATCTCCAGCTTTGGCCAAGACACAGCAAAGGCCAGTGTGAGAGCACAGAGTGTAATCCAAACAGGCTTCTGAGATATTCAAAACTCAAGTGCAACCCAAGTCAGCTTTGTGAGCCTGTGGACCTTTGCAGACAACAGGCACAAGGTCTATTTCTTCTGACTTCAGGTTTTGTAGGGGAAATTTCTTAACTTCAGTTTGGTAGCAATTGGGTAACCTCAGTCCTCTCTTACACAAAAGCCTGGGCACTCCTGATAGGAACATTTACAGAGGGTTTGAAACAAAACCATTGGAAAAATACGAATTCAGGGAACAGGAATGTTATAACCTTGCTAGCACAAAGGCAAAAGCCATTGTGTGCACACAAATTTAGAAACAGCAATAGCAAAAATTTTGGAGGAAAACAGCAGTGATTTTTATTATTGCCTTATATGAGTTTAGAATGTTGCAAAGTTAAACAAAGCAACTATAAAGCTGGGTATTTAAAAATACCTAATGTTTCACAGTCTTCTTTGAGATGAATCAGGTATCCAAACATTTGGGGACTGCAACATCCATCAGGAAACACAGACAGATGAGACACATCAAGACAGGAAGGTTTAGGGCTGCCATTGGACAGACATGGAACAGCAGGAGATTCCCGCAGCTTCTTTCGGGTCAGAAATGTTAGTTCTACATGAATGTGTACACTAAACAAAAAGAGGAAGAAAAAGAGAGAGCTAAAAAAGGTTTTTCAAGTCTCCTGCTGTTCTGCATCTTTCTCACTTTGCTCTGATCTCTCTGTACATGTCACTGGCTGGCAGGATGACTGCTTCCTGATTCATGATTTCATATCTAATTCTTGCTATATAAAAGGAATTTAAAGGAAATTATTACAAATGGTTTGGCCACACTGCATCAAGTCACTGGAAACTATTCCTTTATCCCTGACGTTTTCTTTTTCCCTCCTTTTTTTTTTTCCCTTTTAAGAGAAAAGTTAGATGCTTTCCTAAACACTTTCCAGACTTGAGCTATTCAGATTGCATGTGGAAGGCAAACACAGCCCAGGCCTGCAAGAAAGACTCTCTCATACTAGCCACCCCAGTAGCTTGGGGCGTTGCAGGCGGTGTCCTCAGCAGCGTTTCCTTTCAGAGAGCTGTGGCTGCATGAAAATGCTTTGGGTGTAGCAATCCTGTGCTCATCCCACAGGCACTTCATGAAAGAGGCAACTGTTCCATGTTGGGAATTCAGAGAAACCTCTGGCCAGCAGTGGCTGCTGGAGGCACCCTGATTAAAGCCCCATTGTTTTGCCCACTCCAGCTAAACTGCTCCCTGATGAAGCCCCCGTCTGTCCAGTGGTTTGGGGAGAAGCAAATAAGTAAATAAAGTCGTTGCTGGGAATAACAAAGACTGGAGGAAGCAAGGAAAGAGGAAGCAACCAAAGAAAAAATCTTTTAATGCACTACATTTCTCAAAGGCATATGTCCAGGAATTGGGTTTCTGGATTGTGTTTCTTTTGTCTTTCTGACTCCTGGATCTTGCTGTACTAAGGGCTTTGAGACACTAACAAACACTCTGCACACACAAGAAGGGGTGTTGCAGGAAAAGGGTGTTGAGATCATACTTAATCAAACTTCCTTACATTTTGATAGCTGTACTGCTGTACAAGTCATTCATCTCTTTGCCTTTGCAGTTCTCCACAGCCAGCATAGCTGAGCCACACACTTCAGGCCATGACCTGTATCCTGATTTTAGTACATGGCTGATGTGTTTCAGAGGCTCCAGGCTAAGTTCATGTTCTTGCACAGGTATGTCTCAAAGGAGTATGAACTGAATGATCTAAAAGCAGGACCTTGCTGGAGACTGTAAAATCAGACAAGTTTGGATTCATAACACAGGCTTCCAAAGCAAAAGAAGGTGAAGCACTGCATCCTTCAGCAGGTGATGAGGATGAGCACATTCAAACACTCGGTATTGAAAGCTTTTCCAAGCGAGGCAAGGCTTCTCTTGCTCACATCCATAGACTTTGGAACTAACCAGAGACTGAAGCTCATTTTAACAGCAGTTAGGTGCCAAAAGAGGAATGAAAAAATGTAGTTAGCTGATGAAAAAATGCACCACTTGCAATGTAGTAACTCAGTGGCATCTCCTTGCACTTTATAAAACCAAGTTTGTTTCAAGGGCAGAAAGAAGTCAGAAATGATTGATTTACCTCTTGCCCTGTCTCAGTTTTGGGTAAAAATCTGGAAGAGGAGTTTTGGATAACAAGAGCTGTCAACATTGCGAGCATGTTCCTTTAGTCCTGTCTATCCTTCAGCTGTCTGTACCCAGAACAGTATCTCTTCCTCTGTTCCACTCCTACTAACAAAGCTGCCAGGATTTTGAATTTTGTTCCCACTTACAGCCCTCTCTCTTCTACCATTCATTAGCAGTCTCAATTTGTTCCAATAACTGCCAGTTTTGCCCTCAGACTAGTTTTTCCAACCTTCACCTCCTCTCTTTCTAGCATATTGGAATTTCCTCACACTCTTTTCTCCATTCCACTTCTGCCCGTATTTCCTTTTCACATCCATTTCCTCTGGTGTCCTTTTCCATTTCTCTCCCACACTTCTTTTCCTCCCAGCTGTTTCTTTGGATGCATTATCATTAACTTCTATCCATAAATTAAAGTTGGGCCTGGTCCCAAAACCAGAATCAATTGAAGATGCTGCAGGCAACTTGGAAGGGGCAGTCCTATCCATGAGCCAGTAATGAACCACATCCCATGGTGTGCAAAGGAAAAGCTAGGCTATTGCATATTCTCCCTTCTAAATCAGAGACTATAAAATGAAGACTGCAGTCTTGCAGAAATTCTTTGTAGCATTTTTTTATTTTTCTGCTAGGTTTCCTACTTTTTTTTTTTTTTTGCAAGATTAGCAGAAGCATCCTGGCCAAGTTCCAGTCTAGGGTAATCTCTTCTACTATTTTAGATACATGCTGCATTGTTTTTTCCATTTCCTAGCACCAGAGGTTAGGTGGTAAATGGCTGTCATGTTCTCTTCAAAGCTAAATTGTCACATATCAGGGCAGAAGCCCCACCAAGTCAGAACGAAGCACTCTGGGCATGTAATGCCACTCTGGTGCTCCTCACAGCTCCCTCAGAGGCTCTTGTTTTGGAACCTACTGGGGCAGACAAGCTGGGTGAGCCCGATCCTTTCCTGCCCTCACTCTCACCCAGTGTGTCACTCCCCAGAGCTGCAAGAGCCCACTATTCAGTCCTGGGTGATGAAAACACCTAGGACTCTTTCCATTTAATAACAACAATTATGGAAACTTTGCACCAAAAAGAATATGATAGCAGCATCATTTAATCACTGAGGGAGGTGGGATGTGGAAAAAGAAGGCATGCCCTAAGGTTTCTCACTGAGCCAGGCAGGAGCAGAGCTTGCCACGGCCTGTGGCGTGCCATGGATGTGACTCCTGCCACCTCCTTCATGCAATCCAAACTCCAGTCTGAGCAATTCAGCCTTCAGTGGTGCACAAACACTAGAATGCAAAGAGAAAAGCAAAAGGTTTGCTTTTAAGCTGCTTACATCCCTAGTAAGTCACCAAACCAGATGTGGCATACAGGTAGCCAAGCCGAGGCTGCAAAATCTCACTCCACACATGAACGTCCACGTTCCCTTGTAGCCACCATGGTCCCTTGTAGCCACCAGCACTGCCTTAGCACGGGGCACAGAGTGGGCAGCACTGCCCAGGGCACACGCAGAGCTCTTCCCAACATTTCAGGCAACTGCGCCGCTGATAGCTCTTGAAAGCACTCAGCCAAAACTGCTGACACGTGTCAAATTCCCCCAGCAGCGTTACTGGCCCAGCCAAGGGAGTTTGAGGAGCCATCTGGCCAGGGACACGGAGCCCACGTGTCAGGGAGTGGCCTCTTGCTCCCAGGGCTGGGATAATTGGACATTGTTCAGCCTCTGAATCGCGGCTCTGTTGGGCTGTGGGCTTGTCTCGTAGGGACGAGCTAATTACCATGCAAACTGCCGAGGGGAGGAGGGGGTCAGGGATGGCCCTCACCCCTTCTTCTGCCCCATAACAAACAGGAGGGTTGTGTGTCACCACAACGCCCCGAAGCAGAGAGGGGAGAATGCTTGGGCAAGGGGAGGTGAAGGGAGAAGCCTCCTGAACGCTTCCCATTCAAACACAAACATGGGACCCCATTGCAGCTCCCTGGGAACCAGCAAGCAGCCCACAAAGTTGCCCTGAGATCTCAACAGCTCAGGGTGCCGCGCTTGCTGCCTTCCCTTCCTTGTCCCACATCAGCCAAGGTCCTGTTTTTCATCCCCACAGCCCAGCCAAAGAGCTGAAAGTACAGCAGAGACAAGGCTGCATTGAAAGTCCCAACCTCCACCCTGCCATCACCATGAGGTAAAGTCAGC
Organism: Lanius collurio; assembly: GCA_020086605.1. Lineage (NCBI taxonomy): Eukaryota > Metazoa > Chordata > Aves > Passeriformes > Laniidae > Lanius > Lanius collurio. Next base: position 36,246,745 of record JACBWW010000006.1, read on the forward strand.
AGCACTATTGCTGCCAACCACTTTTCAAGGAGGCAATACTGAGGAAAGGGATAGAAATAAGGCACGTTACAAGCTCAAATATCTTTCCTTAAGCACAAGAATTGATGTCAGGTGCACCTGCAGTGCTCCTTGAATCACAACTATTCAAAATCTTTTCATACCCTGCAAACACGTTCTGTCAAGAGGCAGCAACACATTTTTATAATTTTTCCCATTATCCTAGAGAAAACACACATATGTCTTTCCCCTTTTTCTATCAAATCTCAATTAGATTTGCTTCATAGGTATATAATGTTGCAAAGAAAAGCCTTGCTGTCACCCTTTGTCCACCTGTTAAATCCTTCCACCATCCCGCAGTGAGTTCAAATCTGTAGTAAGAGATGCATGAAAAATCCTAGGTAGGGAACCATCATTAGGGCAGGGATATGCCTCTAAAGCCCTCAAGATCCAGAGCTGCAGTTCACGTCTGTTTAATGCCCAAGAGCTAACATCAATAATTTAATGAGCACCTTACATCCTGAAATATTTCACAAATGGTAAAAACAAGACTCACTCCACCCACCTCTTGGCTGGGAGGTGGCAGCTGTTCAGCCAGGCAGAGCAACACTACGTGACAGTTTAGGACACTGGATAATAAAACACATCCTAGCTCCACCAGAAATTGCTTCTGCAAAGGAAAAGACAGGGCACAGCATGTGCATGTGTAAAAGAGACACTATCCCCAAGGAAAGAAAAAGATAAACCTGGGATTTTTTAAAGTATTGGAGTCCTTGCGCCCAAATGGCAATATTTTCCCAAATGATGCCAAGACAGCAACTTGACTGAGCTGATACTACACTTTCCATCTTCTGAATCACCCACCCCATTCCTGTAGCAGATTTTTGGGCCATTCCCATGCAAGCACTAACCAGACATAAACCTGCTTAGGGTGTAATTGCTGCAAGCATGGCTTAAAGCTGAACAGCAGCACACTTACTGAGCTGCCATGCTGAGGGGCCTAAGTAGTATCCTGTTAATCTTCTCAAATCTTGTTATTGCAGTAGAGTGACAGATGGGTATTTTAGCAGGCTAGAAATGAGGACTAATTAGGGCTCCTAGCCCTCCTTTGTGTTTGTCACATCAGTTCTTCTCAGCCTCAAGCAGGTTTGTAAGCAGTGATGGAGGGCTGCCTCTACCACCATGTTCTGCCAGCCACCCCAAGGGGGACAGCAGGCACTGGGCCACCTGCACCCACCTGGTCTACAGGGCTGCAGGGGATTCCATTCCTCATCTAGGTTCTGGCAAGTCTGGAGGGTGAGCCCAAAGTGAAGTTACTGGGATATGGAACTGAATTTCCTGACTCGGCCCCCATTTGTGGCTTCACACAGCGATCCCTAGGCAGCACTATGTAAACCACTATCGAGCCAGAAGGGAAGAATGATGGACTCAATGGATCAAGACCAGCTCTTCTCATTTACTGTACCTAAGCCTGCCCTAGGCACAGAGCTTGATTTATTGACTTTGGCAACTGATGCATACTGCCAACCTGGCAATAAAGTTATCGAAATGGAGGGAAACAGGGAGAGGAGGACAGGGGGAGGTAAAAAACTCCAACTAAGTAGGGGAAACTGAAAACACTTGAGAGAAGGGAGAATTCTCCATACCCTCTCTGTACCCCTGAGCCATCACCTCAGGCCAAACCCCACGCTCTTCTTAGAGATTCCAGGATATTTGTTTTAACTTTTTTTTGCTGCATTCCTCCTTGTTGTACTTCTGGTTTCCAGTTGGGACTGGAATGGAGAGAACAGGATTATAGAAGGAAGTCTGCTGCTCTATTTTTCTGGCTTGATTAGAAGCAGAAGATGCAATAAATCTCACAAGAGAGTTTGTTCTCATTTAGCCTCTCGTGTATCTGAAATTACCTGACCAGAGCAAGGGTAAGGAAAACGCACTACCAAGTGGAGCACACTGAGAAGATAAAAACAGAAAGAGAAAAATGGTGAAACTGTTTCCCTCTCTGATTTTGCACAAGGAAAGAAAACAACTCAGTCCACTGACAGCTTATTTATTTCACAGAAATTGCAGCACAGATGCAAGGGCTCCAGAAGGAGGCTCACCCTGCCTGATCACACCTCTGAACTTCCCGAGGTGTGACTGCCACCACTAGCAATGGTACCACAATGAGAGAGGAATAGAAAAACCAGCACTAGCTGCACATTGAGCAAAGGGTTTTCCACATGCTGGATGGCCCTGTTGGGCTGCCAAGCTGCCTGTCTGCAACAGGACTGACAGTCACATTCACTGCTGAGATGGTGAATGCAGAATGCCAATGGTATTAAAAATATCCCAACTGAAATATTCAGCTGCAGATAAACACACACACACACACCCCTCCTTTCTCCCAGTGTTCTGTCTGCTAAATCAGCTTTTTTGATGAGCCAGTGAATATTGATGGTGAGTTCAGGCACAGATCCAGCCTGGATTCTCAGCCTTGCATCCCACATGTTTACAAAGTTTGTCAGTGTGTTCAGCATCTTTCAGGTAAAAAGGCAGTACCAATGCTGCTGTATTTAGTGAAAACCAGCAATGGTATCCTTTAAATGAAGTTTGTATTGGAGAGTCTGACCTGGTCAGTCCAATGGTCTTCAGGAAATAAGTTACACAGCTTAGTTACATCAGGAATGTCTCCTGGCCATTTGGATGTTCAATCCCTATTTTAGAGATGGAGGTATATCTCCTCTAACCATTTCCTCATGTGACAGTATTTAATGACATTACAAAACAAAATACATGCACATTCCCAGATTGGAGAGAGCAAAGAAAGGGCATGAGATTTAAACAGAGTTTTGTGTTTGGTTTGGGTTTTTTTTTTATGTTCTTTCTTTAATTTTTCTGTGCTTTATTGAACTAAACAAAGCCTCCTGTTCCAGATGATAAATCTCCACGCCACTCCTGGCCCCAGAGAGTACAGGAGATAATAGCATTTCCAAAGGCATTTAGTTAGCTGAGCCCTGAGTGTAGAAGAGGGCAGTGAGGAGCTGGAGATAAATTGGTATGAACCCAAGTCAGCTGCTCAGGGCATATTTCTAAGAGCAGCAGACACAGCTGAGAATCCTGCAAAGGGATTCATGATTCCCCTCCCTGTGCTGGAGAAGTACATGTAACACAGCTTCTGCTCCCCTTGTTCCCAGTGTCTTTCTGCTCTCCCTTGTTGCCATAGAGGCTGGTATCTGGGACTCAAAATGTGATACTCCACTGGTGAGAGTGGGTGGAGAAAAGGCAAGATTTGCATTATTAATAATTTCCCCCATGGTCTCCATTTTGGCAGCAAAGTTTCTCACTGTCCAGTCTGCTGGATATGCTTTGGCAGAAAGGACCTTGGCCACAATGCCCTGGTTCTGTGCACCATGGCTTTGGGGGAGGGGAGGGGGAGCTCTTAAAAACACCACCTGAGCTGCTTCAAAGCATCTTCTGTTGACTTTCTATTAAGCCAAAGCTTTGCACAGCTTTCAGAAGATACAGCATAGCAGTGTATTATATAAATTAATTTATTTGAGCTGACTGGCAGCAAAACTTCAGAAACCATTAAAGAACTGGAGCTCTTTATGAAAAGACAATTCATTTTGAGCAGTAACCAGGGCAGAAAGAGCACTAACCAAGGCAGAAAGGATCCTTTACAATGTCCTGATTGCACATTAGTTATTGATTGAATTGCCAGCCAAAACTGGAACACCAAGGAAAATCTTTGATAGTAACAGATTACTAAGAACATCAGAAGAGTTAGGAGGGGAGCTGCCAGCAGGTTGAGGGAGGTGAACCTTCCCCTCTACTCAGCACTGCTGAGCCCACACCTGGAGTCCTGTGTCCAGCTCTGGGCTCCACAGTACAAGAAGGACTTACTGGAGCAAGTTCAGCTCAGGGTCACAGAGATGATTAAGGGACTGGAACATCTCTCCTATGAGGAGAGGCCAGGATTGTTCAGCCCGTATAAGAGAAGGATCAGAAAGGATCTATCATTGTGAATGAAGACCTGCTGGGAGGGAATGAAGAAAAGGGAGCCAGTCTATTCTCATTTGTGCCTACTGACAGTACAAGACACATAAATTAAAAACCATGAGACTCCATCTGAACTCAACACTTTTTTACTTTGATGGTAATCTGAGGCTGGATCCGTTTGCTCACAGAGGTTGTGGAGTCTTCATCTGTGGATGTATTCAAAATTCGACTGGACACACTCCTGGGCAACTGCAGTGCTCAAGCTGACCCTGCTTGAGCAGAGGGTTTGGTCTAGTTAATCACAAGAAGTCCCTGCTCATATCAGTAATTCTGTGATTCTGTAACATTTTCTGCTGTTGTTAAGGTAAGTCTTCCTCTGTGGACAGTAACTCACCTAAGTGGAAGCAGCCATGCAGGCAACCCGACATTGCCTGGAACTGGGTCTGTCACATGGCATCAGCTGCTGACACCAGGATGGAGGAAGGCTGGTCTGAGCCTAGGCCAGGCAGCTGCTCCCAAATGGGAACACAGCAACTGAGGTGGAGGAACTGAAGGCAACTGCAAAAAGCAGGAGTTTTGTTCTGCCCCTTTTGGTGCAGTTAAAATTGAAAGGGCCTCTCCACAGGGGGTGAAAATGGGGAATCTATTCCAGCTGCAGGGACGTGTTCAAGGCAGGGGGTAAAACAAGAGGACTGGGACTTCTCTGTCTACTTACGTGCCAAAAGACTCATAGCCTCAGGGACTGAACTCCTTGCTCTCACACACAGGGATAGCAGTGATCTGGCACTTGAGTGAGGGTGAAGGTTAGTACTGGTGTCTATAACTTCATTACATGCAAAGGCTCCAGTATCTGACAAAAAGGCAGATCTTAAGCCCATGGTTAAGTACTTTCATATCTGCAATCACACTGGTACAGAAGATCAGAAAATCTGCTTGTGGTTTCAGATGAATGTAGAAAACAGAGTCTACATTATTGAATTAAGTATGAAAGTTAATAATACAGTCAGCACAGTTGCACAATGTAATTTCATTTAACACTAAATTCAATTTATGTTACACTGTTCTCTGTCTGTGTCCATTGTAAACATACAGCAGATTGATTTTTTTTTTTTTTCAGTTGACAATGCAGAGCACATTAACTGAAGTTATCAGCAGACAAGGTAAAGGCTCTGGCATACGAACAAAGGACAGCTGGGGCTTGAGGCTCTGGAAATGTATGAAAAGGAGACACTAGTAGGCAGCTAGGAACACTAGTTGCCCTTGAAACAACCAGCAGTGAAGCCATTTAGCAGCCTTTGCATGGCAATAAGGTATCCATAGGTTTCCATGTCAGAGCTCCTAGTGTATCTGGCACCCTGCTGGTGGTGCAGGACTGGAGGCAGATGCTGGTAGCTCTCCATCCTTTAATCACCTTCCAGGCAGAGATCCAGTCCAAGCCATGATGTGGGCAATCAATCTGACAGCCACCCCAGCCCTGGCCCTTCAGAGCAGGGCTGGTTATACCATTGCTGACAGGCTGTTTTAATTTCCCTTATTACCGTTAAAGGAGAAACACTGGAACATAAATTTTTGGCACAACCCTGACTGCCAGCAAATGTTGCTGCTGTGGAACTGCGTCATATATGCAAAGCCCGAGTTACAGATGCAAGCTGTCTGAGCTCTCCAAACTAGAACTAGGCCTACACCAAAGCTTGGGACCCAAGCACCCCAGACCATGAGGCTCTCCCAGACTTGTTCATCACGTCTAGATCAGCCTGTGCAGTACATCCACCCTGTGCACTGCTGGTGTTTCATCCACTACAGCTGTTTCCCTGAACCTTTGAGAGCTGTGATATCACAAGCAGTGAAGTCCCTACTCGTTGGTTTCCAAGTTCAGATGAAATCAGCTGCTACCAACAAAGAGAAAACATTTGCTAAATCAAAATATGTGTCCTGATCTGGAATCTGCAGGCAAGATGTGATTCATGCTGTTTGCAGGGGGTGGGGGAGAAGGCAGGATCAAAGTGGGGCTCAGTGCATGCAAACCACACGTCTGCCTCCTGCAGTGCTCAGTAAGGGAAATGTAAAGCAGGAGGCAACATGCAAGAGTTCTCTGCTAATCACACAGTGTGAGCAATGGAAAGTCAATATAGAACAAGGAGCTGAGCTTGCAACATGAATGTTAAACAACAGTAACACTGTGTGACAGAAACACAAAGATCCAGGTCCCAGGAACCAGAAACAGATTGAGGAAGTAACACAAACATCATCCAAAACAAGAAGGAACAGCAAAGTAACAGAAGCAAACAGATGGCTTCTGTTCCCGTTGTTCCCAGTGTCTTTTTGCTCTCACTTGTTGCCATAGAGGCTGGTATCTGGGTCTAAAATGTGATGCTCCACTTGTGAGAGAGGGTGGAGAAAATGCAAGAATTTACATTATTAATAATTTCCTCCACAGTATCCCTTTTGGCAGCAAAGTTTCTTGTCTCTTGTCCACTGGACATGCTTTGGCAGACACTGAAAGGCCAAGGAGCTGTCTTCCCCTCAAAGCCCAGCCCAGCTCCTCCACCTGCCAACACATGTACTCAGCTCTCAGCGCTCCACTGCCACAGCTCTCCTTCACTGTACAATAATACAATCCCACTTCTTTTCCCCCCAAACTCCCGAGTTCAGCTACCCCTTTTGCTCCTGTCACAAGGATGAGGGGATGCAGCCTTAAATACCCACACAGCCTACATGACTAGAGCCAGGAACAGACCCCACAGAGTGGATTCCCAGCACATGAGCAGTGTGAAAATGTAGATCAGACCCCAGCAGCACATCACACACACAAAAAAAAGAGGACTAAAACATTTCTGAGCCAGCCCAAGAAGCTGTTCTTGTCCTGTTCTCCTCCCATCCCCTGCCGCTTCCTTCCTTGAATGGAGACAAGTGTTTGCATAGCCACAGAGTAAGGTAGGTCGGGAAAGAGATCTGGATTGAAAGCAATTTGGCTCCATAAAAAGGTTTCTTTTCAGCTTGATCAGTTCTTGAGACAGAAGTCCCCAGTGCCACAGTTTCTAATTTTGAGAGCGGGATGAATGCAGCGCTTCATTCTCCTGCAGCAGATTAAATGAGCGTGTGGCATTTTCACTTTTCCAAGGGGACTTAAAAAAAAAAAAAAAAGCCTCATCTTTTTCCTCCACTTTGCCTTTAATGATCCTTCAGCAGTTTTTCCAGGACTTCCTGCATGCATCACTAACCAAAAGCACCCAAAAGCATACCCAAAAGTATGGGAATGCCAAAAGCATACCCAAAAGTATGGCATGCCTTCATTTTGAAACATCACTACAGAAAGGCAGCTTTAAAAAATGTCCTAAGGGAACACAAACGCAGCCTTGTGTGGCACACACTTACTTGTACTATGGACTTGATGCACCCTCATGCTCATCCCAGCATGCTCCTATCCCAAAACACATACAAGGGTGAGGAAGGAAAGCCACAGAGCTCAGAAAAGCCACTTCACATCTGTGCAGCAGGTTTAATGACTGGCTCCAAAGGAAGTCTGTTCTTGAAGCAAGATACTTTTTTCCTGAGTGACAGGCCACCTTATCCATTCTCATGTGGACAAGGCAGCTTCACAGTGAAACGCACGATGACAAATCAGGCAGAAGACAGTGCGCTGAAGGGGCTGTACCAAAACAGCCAAGCAGCATCCAAGCCCACCTCTCCTTTGTACACAGCAAATTACTGTTGAATCATTGTTACTGTTTTCCCTCAGAAATACTTGCCTATGCTACAGCAAAGCCTTTGCCTGCTGCAGCTCTCAGAAGCATTTAAGAACCTGCTTGTGGAGCCAGAGCTGGACAGAGCTACCACGTTTTTGAGACCACTAATGACAAATGAAAACTTTCCTTATTATTCCATTCAAATGCAGTTGGGACAAGGCAGAAGCAGCCACTGCACAGCCACACAGTATAGAAGAGTGTCATATGGGCTAGCTGTGTGCTCCTTCCCCATACTACAATCAAGGGACTTGCAAGGGTTTCTGCACATCTCCCTGTGCTACATTTGAAGACAACAGCTCCTCTTCCTGCCCCAGCCTCAGCGCGTGCTGCTGGCTGGCCTTGCTCTCTCTGCAATGGCAAGAAGGAGCCTCAAGTGGGGAGAACAAGGGGGTTAGTGGCTTCAAAACTTCTCAAATGAAGCAGCCCTTTTTCTAAAGCAAGCAACACACAAAGCCAGTAAGCAGCAACAGATGAAGAGATAGAAAGTGTTTTGGGTGCTACAGGCTCAGGATGGCAGCCTTTGAGAGAGCTGTGGGGAGTGTGGGAGGGGGCTGAGGGGAAAAGCTGAGCTCATTGCATCCCAACCAGACAACATCAGGCAGGAAACAGATGTAGAAGAAACCACAGAGGGGTACAGCAACAGCAGAATTAACTCTCCAGCAAAGAGGGGAATCTCAGACACACAGAGCCGACCTACATCATAAGAACAAGGCATCAAGTCTGAGACCTGGCTTTATACAGTCCTGGTAGCGCCTCCCAGCCCAACATCTAGGCACCAGCATACCAAACAAACAAAGCAAACAATTCAGCCTTTTTCCAAATCCTACCTGGCTCTAAGCTTGTGAAGCAAAGTTAGGTGCGGATCGGTAGCAGTTCCTATGCAAAAGACTGGATCATCTTTTACCATCACGATCCAGTTTTTGTAGATGATGTGTGCATTTCCATTTTTAAAAGTCGAAGTTGTACCTGGGTGTATACCTGAAATTCCAGTTTGAATCTCCCACAGTTAGAAGCACTGGGAATATTAAACTCCATTTTGATTTCGCTTCTCTCACTCTAACAGCTTTGACTCTTACAACAGCCTGCTCTTACAACACTTCTGTGATATAACCAGAAGCAAGACTGTTCTTCGTGACTGTTTTCTTAAGCAGTTCAGAGTGTCCTGCCCCAGCTAAAGATGATGCACAAATTCATGTCTTGTCTTCTCTGCTGGGCCATCCATCACCAGAAAATTATACTGTTGCTATTACAGGAGCTGAGAGCCTGATGTGCAGCTCCCATTGACTTCAGCAGAGGCACAATGCGTTTTTCTCCTCTGGAAACCAAGCTGATTATCAAGAGGCCAAAACATGACTCTAATGTTAATCCTTCAGGACTGTTATCTGTTAGCCCCATTGCACTTGTACATTTCAATAAAGTTTGGCACAGTGAAATGTTTTAGTAGAGCGCATTAGTACTCACTTCCTTCTGCATGGATGCCTATCCATGTCCAAAGTCTGGGCATGGACACTGCTTTCTAGTGAAGCTTTTCTATTCCAAAGGATCACTTGCCTTCAGTGTGGATTTAGTGCTAGCAGAGACACAGGAGGGACTACTGTAAAATTAGACAACTTTTACTCATTGGTATTGCCAGCCATCATTCTTTTACATCTGATGTGACCTTGTCCTCATACACGCTGCTATTTAAGCCATTGTTTGATAATTTCAGTGAGGAAGAAGTTTCTTTTTCCCCAAGTTTCTAGCCCTCCAACCAAAGAGAGACTTGAAAACATAACTGAGATGCACACTGAAGTTTAAGAAAACGGAAAGCGAACAGAGAACCAAAAGCACTGATTTTATATCATGTTTTCTGTGGCCTGAGTCATGATTTTAAATGCTTGTGTGCAGTGACAGCAGTCTGCCCCCGTAAGGAGTGTGACCAGTGTCTGTGTAGAGAATGCCAGCAGGAAAAGGCCAAGTAGGGTCAAATGCAGTACTGACAGGAACTGACTTGAAACACAGTAAATTCAACACATCTGGGTTTCTAACCAGCCACTAGACATCTATATCTGTCCATCACCACTGACCTGTGTCATATCTGCAGAATCAATTTAGGGCTAAAGTCTTTGTATCAGAATTTTGGCTCCTGAGCTACTTCACTGTACCTGCTAAATTCTTCCTCTTTGATAGTTTTTAAATACTTTGTAGTTCTGCTGCAGCTTTTATTGTATTATCATAAAGTTCCTTCTAACAGAGGCTTAGGTATATATGTCTGGTAAGGGAGACAGTGGGATCTTCAGCTGTCTCTGAAGAGAACCATAGCAAGTTATTAAAGAGTTAAATGAGAGGAGAGGAAATGCTGATACCTTTAGCAGAATATAATTCTCTCCACTGGAATTTGGCAACAACACAGGGACTAAGGTCCTTACAGAAAGCACAAGCTGCTTGTCAACAACCACAAGCACGCAGGGACTCAAGTCGTGCCTCTTCTCCACAAAGCATCACACAAGTAGTGCAGCACCCCCTAACTGTAAAGGTCATGCACTAACCCAGAGGGGAAAATACCAAACTGAACTGTCTACACCAGCCTTGGCCATCTCCTGTGCTCCCTTGGCCAGCACCAGCAAAGCAGGTCTCTGCCTCTCCTTGCCTGTGCAGGACCAGTCACACACAACGGCACTGCAGGATGGCGTAAAGCAAACCTGAGCACGGAAAGCACAACCAATATGACTCACGTCCTGCTGGGCCCATGGCATCTTCTTTTCCAGTTAACCCTTCTGGGTGCATTTTAAAACCTGCTTTCAGAAAGGTCCATAACAAAATGTTTGCTGGACAGCAGCCAAAGTGCTCTCCTGCTCCTCATCACTCCCAGATACCCACCATGAACAGTCTTACAACTTCATTGCTTCCTAGGGAACAACCTCAGCATGCATCCCACCAGTTAAACACAAGTACTATGTAAAGCAGAGAGAAAGCTACAGCCTTGGGTCCCTACAAAATTTGCTGCTTACAGGAGCACTTACTTGTCATCAGAAATAATTCTTAGCAGGACAATTCAACTCTCCCTAAATCAACCATCTCTCACACCCTAAATGCTCTTCTAATTTGGTATAGTTACAGGTGGCAAGTTTGTAATGTCCTGGTGACATGTGAACCTTCATTTTTTTCCCAAGACATCACTTCAGCATTTTTGGTCATTCCTATTCATCCTAAGAGTCCTACTACTAACAAAATAAATACCTCTAATACTTTAATTTATTTCCCCTGTCCTGATGAATTAAATTGTACCCATCTAACTTACACACTTTACCAATAAACCTGTAACAACTGAGTCTTTCTTTTCTGGATCCCACAGCACTGGGCAATGGATGTGCTACTGAGCAAACGGTAGTACTGCATAAAGGAAAGGACTTCCTATGCTCCCGCTCTGCTCCTCAGCATGGAGAGATAAGTAGGTTGGAACTGTGAACAACGCCACAAATGAGATTTGAGAATATGTCCTTTCTTCCTGTTCTCAAAAAACTATTTAAAAAAAAAAACTTTGGGATTTCAGGTAATAGATTTTGCTCTTCTGGCCTATTTTCAACTGCAGTAACTATGTTTTTGCTTTTAAAATTCCCCTTGCTGCTTCAAGTGAATATACTGCCCGTGCCTGCCTTCCCTGTGTTGTCTTCCAGTGCTCCTGTAAACAGCTGTAAATAGATCCTCCACCACAGATCCATGGTAGCACTGGATGGAATTTATCTATCTGCACCTCACACTGGCAAAGGGACAATAAGTCCATTATTTTTTGCCATTTCAATTCAGTTGCTGTTAAGAGCTATAGAAGTTAAAAGATACAGGACCTACTACAGACAACCCACAATGCAATTGAATGGCTGGTTTTCCCCCATAGCCAAGTAAATGCATATATACAACATTTTATCTCAGTGATACATTTACTGCCCTCTTCACTGTGCAATGGAAAGTACTGCTGTTATGTAGACCATCCCTCTGCCAGTGAGGTTCCATACTGCACTTCATCAGCTATGCTCATCAGCAAATGAAAGACCTGATTGTACAGTTCTCCCTCTACAAAGCTGACATTCCTGCTAGAAGTCTTTCTTTTTTTGCTTGAAATAACCTGACATCAGTAAAATTGGTTAACTCAAATTGGAACATAATGGAAAACCTGGATCATAATGCTAACATCAGGGATGGTAACAGGCATGTATTTATTTTTTCCTCTGGCTAAACTGCAGGTCTTTCTGCTGGACAAACTCACAACCTCTTCTCTTGTCATCCAACCCACTTTAAAAAAAAACATTCTGCTCCTTCCCTCATCAAGGAGTGACCATTTCAAACTCAGGATCCTCTTATTTCATTGGAGTTACCTCTTGTCTGAGCTACTGTGTTCTTGTTCAATACCTGGGAGCATGAAGGTCAAGGGGAGAAAGAATGAAAGACAACAGGCAGGGTGGTGAACATGTTAGTTCAGATGCCTCCTACACCACCCACCGTACTCTACCCCATAACCCAGTCTCTGTCCTGTCTCCATCCAGCAGTCCAAGGACAACGTGGGAACCGTACTGGAGTCCAGTCCTCCCTACAGTCCTGCAAAATTCTAGTCTCATGGATTTAAGGTGGGTTTTGAAAACCTGGAGGAGGCAACACTGAGCACAGTTCAGATTTCCAAACCTGACTCCCAAAAAGCCTGCTTACTCCCTCCCTCAGCCAGGCAGATGGGAGAGGGCATCACAGCAGATGTCAGGCTGTCTTTGGACACACTTAGCCAGCCCAAGAAACCCAGCCCAGTCCTTCGCACACACACAGCACTACTCATGCAAGGGTCACGCAGATGCATCACCAAAGCAGTCTTCCGATTGTTCATTCATTGTGAATAATGGGGCAGTGACTCCCCAGGGATAAACCAGCTCCAGGTTGTCTAACCCTTAGCTTTTAGAAAGGTCTGGTTTGCAGTTGAACCAGTAAGAACAGGGGGACACGCGCTTGGCTTTTCTGCAACCAGAGTGAGAATAAAGAAGCATTTACCATCCTGCCCAGAGCTCTCGAGATACTCCGTCAGGTCGCAGCCGAACGCGCTCGCGGCTCCCTTCCTCTTGAGTTTCTGTTTGGCTCCCTTGTTCTTCATGAGGTTAGTCCCAAAAGAGGTTCACCCCCCTCCTGCCTTGCCCCCCTCCCCCCGGCCTCACGCTGGGCGACAAAAATCTTGCTCTTCTCCTCAGACCACCGCCCGTGTCCCGCTCCCGGGGAGCAACATCGGGGGTCCCGTACAGCGTCCAGCCAGAGAAGTAAACATTAATCCCCACCAGATGTTGGGCTGCTCCTGTGGCAGAAGGTCAGGGCGAGAGGAGGCTCCACAGCCCGCAGCAGCAGCGATCATAGCCTGAGCCCAGAAGGGTTCTCATCAGAGGCAAGTGGGTGGTGGATGGGTGCCCGCATCAGAGCTGGCAAGTTGGGGGCAGGAGATGGTGAGGGGGACGTCTTTCCCTCAGCGCAATCCCGGGACCCTCCAGAGCCACCTTCTGGGTTTCGTCAGTCGCGCTGTCGCCACTTCCAGCAGAAAGCTTCCCAGTCTGGTCGTCCTCCTCTTGGCTTTCGGAGGAGACTGGAAGTTCAAACAGACTAATGAAAAGGGACTGGAGAAGAGTATGCACAAGGCTCCTCTTTGGCTCCCCCCCCTTCCCCTCCTCCTGCCTTTGGACAGTTGGAGGAATAAGAAACCAGCTTCCTGTCCTGACTCCCGCTCACTCCCTCTCTCCTTTCCCCTCTTTTACAAATCCTAGGATTATCCAGCTCAAAAAAATGCTGAAAGGAAGTTAGCTGAGGAGGGGGGCGGAGGACGGTTTTTGGCAGTAAAATTCGCGCGTGTGTGTGCGTATGTGAGCGAGCGAGAGGCTGAGGGAAGGCGGGGAGAGGAGCTGGGGAACAGGGATGGGGATAGGGGGAGGAAGAGGGAAAATTTGCCCTGACAGTGGCCAGATAACGGGTTGCCTGGGAGGAAATCACTGCGGGGCGGCGCAGCCCGTGGCGCGGGCAGGCGCTTCCTGCTCTGCCCGCCCGCAGCTCGGCAAAGGCCCGAGGAGGGCCCGGCCAGGGGCACAGAGACCGGAGCCTCTCCGGTAAATCTCTGTTCGCCGAGTCCTTCGCTGCGAGGCGCCCTCCTGCCCCCAAACATGACTGTGTCACTTCGGGATCTGCCTTCCTATAAAGAAGTGCAGGCTGGAGCTGCTGAAGTGCAGGAAGGGGGCAGAGAGTTGGGAAAGTCAAGAGAGGGGGAAGGAGGGAAACCTTCAGCTCCCTCCTCCCCGGCAAGCAGAAACAGATGATGTACGGGCATCTAAGTTCACATACTTTTGAGTCAGCTCCCAAAAAAGGCTCCCCCTGACCAACAAAGGGGTTTAGATAAGGAGCTGAAATGACTCAGTACAGCAAGAAGAGAAATGGGACAGGTTTGCTTTCAGATCCTGAGCCTTGTCTGTGTCATCACCCTCTTCACCCCACAAACACTCTTCTAGTCCCGTTTTCAGTACACACACACGTTGGCTCATAAGAGCAGTTTCTTGCACTTACTTCACATTTTTTTATCCCAGGAATTCATACCTCTTTACAGGGCTGGTTATGCCCATCAGCACAGCCAGGGAGGCAAAATTAACTCTGCCAAGGCTTCACTGACCCCTCTCTTACTCTGTGCCAAATGTGGCTGTATGGGTCTGGGTGGAAAAATGAACAAACAAAAGAAAATCAGGAAATTGCAGCTTTTCACCAAAAATCAGATGAAAGACAAGGAAAGTAGTTTTGGTTTGGAAGAAAACTGGCCAGGAAATAGGACAAAGGTCTCCTTTAACCCACCTGCCTCCACAGCCCTTGCCTCTGTACTCTCATGGGACAGAGGAACCCCTCTGCAAACTCACCACCTGACTCACATGAGAGTAATTTTTCAGAGAAATCAAGCCTCTGTCTGAGATCTGACAACTGTCAAAATTAATTCAGGTTCTGTCTGTTGGTATGGTGACTTTTTTTTCTTTAGAAGTGTTGGATGGTACCCCTTCACACCTAAGAAAGACCACTGAGAGCCCTAGTGAAGGACCTCACACAATTATAACTCCGACTCTGCAGTTTATCACTGCAATTATCATAATTATCCCCATTTTATAGCTTGATGCCTGGCAGGTTGAGGGGAAAATGATTTGCAGAAGGTGTCATAGAGATGTCTGGCCTGTGACCTCCCCACTTTCTGCTCCCACTCACAGGCTAAGGAAGAAAACTGAGCTCTCACCACCAGACCAGTGGTTGTTCTCAGGAACTCTCACTCCTCATGAAACTCTTAGAACTTCCTTGAATTTATTCTGGGCTTCTCACAGCACCTTGATGTCGAGTCAGTGCATAGGATCCCTCCCCAAAGCAGCGTGCCGCCAAAGCCATTGCGTGCCACAGCGCATCCTGCCTGCCTGCCAAGGGCCACTCTTCAGACAGCTCACACAGACAGCAGGGCGCTCAGACCTGGATGACTTGCCAGGCCATCCTCCCACTGTCTGGGTGGCTGGCTGCCTTCTGTAGGAAGATAAAGCCCTGTCCTAGCTGCCTCAGGGAGGGGGCATGTCCTGCTGCACTCGCCAGCCCTTTCCCACATGGCTGAGTCCCCACACCAGACCAGTGGTGAGAGAACAGGCTCACCACGGTGAGTAACCCCACCATCTTTTTTGAAGTCCTGAGCTCCCTGCTGCAGACCCTTCTCTCCCTCCCTCCCTGAGCCAAACAGGATGTTTAATCTCACTGTGCTGGTCTCCTCCATTGCTCTGCATCAGATGGAGGTCACATCACTTACAGAGTCTGTGTCCACCTGTACCTTCTCCTGGTGACCCACTACATCACACTCCTGGCCCATCTCCATTGCCCTCCCTCATCTTAAATATGGTTTCTCCACTCCTCTCTTGCAAGTTTAACCAAACAGAACATCTTCAAAAGAGGATAGCTTCATTTTTAAATAAATAAATAAATTCAATAATTAAAATCACCCCCTGCATGAGCAAAGCTTCCTCATGTCACCAGCGAGGGAGTTCTGGCCCCAGGGGGAGAGGAGAACCCTGTGCAGCATGGGCCCCCTCCCCTCCCTTGCACAACCCTGCTCCAAGGCCCACAGGCCCAGAGCATGGGCACTCAGCAGCACTGCTGGGTCATCACCCTTGCCCCGTGGCATTTATTACAGGCCAGTAGGCATTTTCAGCTGGAAGCACCATTTCTAGGAGCTGCCTGCAGCTGCTGAGGGAGGTGCCGTCTTTGAAGCCATGGGAGTGGGTCCTGCTGGTTGATGAACACTGCAGAAATTGAGTGCTGCCATCTCATTTTGGTTATTTGGGGTCTGTGCTCTGCTAGCCTGATCCCAGCCAGGACCCTGGACCCTGAGTGTCCAGAGCCAGGCTGTAGAACCCACCAGCAGCCATCACCATGGTACCCAAGTGGAGAAAGCAGAGAGACTGCCACACCCATGACAAGATAAAACAGTATTTGAGGCAAAAGTACAAGGAAGAGAAGCTAGAAACAAACCAGGGAATATTCCTGCTTTATTCACAGAGGCTCTTTCAGATGCTTAAGCTTTGCTGCCCTGCTGCCTTGTGCTGCTGCCCAGCTTCTTCTTCCCATGGAGGGAAAAGAGAGCTGGAGAAAGGAAATGGCACGGCAAGCAGGGTGAAAGAGGCGTGTGCTGCAGCGAGAGAAAGATGACATGAGGAGCTCCAGGAGAGGTCTTGCCAGGCAGGCTGGGCTAAAGGGGTGGCTCTTCCCATGCCAGGATAAAGTTCAGCAAAAGGACAGAGGGGAGGTCGCTACAGGATTGCCCAGGGAGCATGTGGCCAGGAGGAGGTGGAGAAGAAGGAGGAGGAGGAGGAGAAGGTCAGGCAAGGTGAGTGGGAGCCAAACAAGGGAGGCTTTACAAATAAAGCACTTCATATCGGAGCCTGGAATCAGTGCTGAGCCAAGGGATTTTTCTGAGGGAAAGGGGGGATGTTCTCCAGAGAGGAAAAAATACGAAGTCTGGATTTGCGCAACCCAGGAGGCAGGGCAGGTCTCTGTACTAGTTCAACTGAGCAGGGCTAAGGAGTAAGCCAGCGTCCCTTCTGGAAAAGCTTTCACAGACAAGATCAGGCAAACCTGAAGAGTCAAAGTTCTCAGGCGAGAAGTATGGAAAGCAAAACGGAATTGGAAGTTGAAACAGCTGGAAAAGAAGGGGGAAGTTCTCTCCCTCCTAAAAAAAAAAAGTACAAAAAGGAAAACGTGAGTCTGCAGCAAAAGAGCAACACCAAGCCAAACTGGAGTTCTCATAGCAGCCATCTCTCCGCAGAGATTCCTTCCTCGTCTCTGCTACCATATGCAGAGTGTGATGGCCAGTGGCCCCACAGTGCCACAGCCCAAGTCTGGAAACCATGACCCATGATAATAACTTTAATTCCTTCCCTTTAAACCTGTAAATATAGGTCAGGATTTTAAGTTAGTTACAAAGGCCTCCCTGTCAGCAAGGACCACAGGTTCACACAGGAAGGTGGGGCACCTTCCCACCCCGCTTCACTGCTGATCGGCGATGCCTCACCCGCCCTTCAGCTTGAGAACGGATGTGGTGAGCCAGCTTTGTGTGTGAATGAACACAGCATGGATAATGACTTTATAGTTCTTTACAGTTCTCTCCGTTCTCACAGAAAAGGTATCGGTGACACTCAGAGAGCTGGGGAATAAACTTTGGCCAATAGGTCTAAGTATTTCTTCCCCTTCTACTAAGAGCTGGGGGCCGTGACTGAAGCGACGCACAGGCTATTTCTGGGCACCCATCTCTCCCCTCCCTGCTGCATTTCCTTCATTGTGTTTGAGCTCTTTCCTATCTGTGGCCTTTAAATCTCCACCAATCTGCCAGGCGCCACTCAGCGCAGAAGAGGGGGGGAGGCAGACTCAGAGAGGGGGAGATCTGAACCCCTAAAAATAGCCCTGCTGAGTACGTCTGTTTTCCTGACACAGACAGTTCATTGTTAGACTCTGACACGCCAGTTCACCCTCCCTCCCCACCCCTCAGCATACTCTCTTTCCTCTCCTGCCCCTCTCCGGCCCAGTTTCCTGTCTACTCCCATCTCTGTGGCCAAAGCTGGAGCGTATTGTGAAGCCAAAGGCTGGCGTGGAGTCTTTTGTTTCTCTGAGAACATTTTGGTCCACGGACTATGGGGTTGGTCCTTGTCACAGGGCACCTACCACTCTTGGCTCCTAATTTCACCCATTCCCAGCCACACGAGCCCAGTCTCCTCAGCACTCACCTCCCTTTTTGCCTTCCACAGGACCTTCTTGACCTACATCCTGACATACGTTTATCTGTGTGCCTCTGCCCTGTGCAACTGTTTTGTCAGCTACTTTGCAGATGCCAGCACCTCAGGTGCAAACGAAGGGGGCACCCCACAGTGCTACCGAGTCTCCTTGCTCCAGGCTGTCTGCCCATGACAGCATAACCCTGGATACAACATCCCTTTGCCCAGAAGCTTCCAGTTATGAGCCAGCAGGACAATGTGATAGCAGCCATGCTGTAGAAGGCAGCCAGAAGAGAGCAAACGGAACACCCCTTCTACCAGAGAAGTACCCTTCTCCCACTTGGCTGCCTAGGGCCAGAGGACTAGATGTAGTCACTGACATACTGGGAGCAGACTGTTCTCCCAGTCCAAGGCAGACTCGCCTATTCCACCTGCTTGGTTATTGTCCCAGGTGCAGTAAAGTCTGAGGTACATAAGACATGGCACTTAGGGACAGGGTTTCGTGGTGGATTTGGCAGTGCTGGGTTAACAGTCGGACTCAATGATCTTAAAGATCTTTTCCAACCTAAATTATTCTAAGTAGGCTGATAGAACATGATATTCAGCACTGACCATACAGAGCACAATTACAAAACATGCAACTATATTTTTAACCAGATTGCCTCCTCTCACTGTTCACAGCCCTTTCAGAGATGTCTTGCGTACAGAAAACAGGATGAGGAACATATCTCCATTCCCTTACTCAGAGCACAAACTTGTTTGAACCATGACATCTGCCTAATTCTATGTTTGTCCAGCATCTAGCACAGAGAATCTCTAATTCTTGAATGGGCACTCCAACTGTTCATTATTCAAACAACATAAAGACCATTTTAGAAAGGCTTTATGTCTCCCTGTGTAAAACTCTATTGATGCCTCTGTAATATATGATATGATAGTATTGTAAAACAAACATTCAGAGAAAAAGAAAAATCAATTGGATGAGCCACACAGCTAGCAAAAGCTTCCTTCATCTCAGAGGCATGGTCTGAACCTCCTCCTAGCATCTTACCAGCAGGATGGCCTGTTTGGTGAGGCAGGAAGACCACAAACCTTCCACAGTGAAGGACATTCCAAAGTCACACAGGCCTTTTTGAGAGCATCCTGCCAACAATTTTTTTGATAACTTCGAAGAGACAGCTGGCAACTTTATGCTGGGTTCAAGCAAGGTAGTGTGTCACAGAGGTGATTTCTTCAACACATTGCCTCACTGTAAATAACAACAGTAAGGATTCCCACCAAACCAGGAAATGTTTTTGTCTGCTTTTTTCTGCCTGATCAGCTAACCAAAGAGCCCTACAGAAATTAAACAACTAGCTTAAAGCTATATTGTGACTGTATAGCGCAGCAAAAAGCCCCATCAGCTACATCTATGAACACAGGGAATGTTTTAACTATAAGCCCATTTCTTCTCATGTCTTACCAGCCTGTGAAAACAAGTGATAATCAGAATTCTCAAGCACACACAGGTTCTCTAGGAGCTGAGAAAACTCAGTTGGGGAAGAAAATCCTGAAGAGATCTATCTATCTATCTATCCTTTCAGACATCCCTTGCTTTGTCACTATGTGGCACCTTTACTACCACAGCTTGAGAGATAGAAGGAGAGTTTCAAATATCAATCTCTTCCTCCACATTTGCAACCCACTGGTTTTGTTGCAGTTTCCACTGCCCTTTAGCCTATAAACACTGTTCTAAGAGTAATGAAAAATCTGTTAAGCCAGAGGCCTATAATACAAAAAAAAAAAAAAAAAAGAAACTACTTAGTCTCTCATGTTCTCAGTTCTGCCAAACAACAGCATTGGTAGCACTCTGTAAAAGACCCTGCATGTATAATTTCTGATTAGCCCAGCTCACCACCACTCAGAGGACACTGACACCAGCACCCACTTCCCTGCCTGTATTTCCACTTTCAGATGTGCCTCTCTTATCATCCATTCTGCTAATCATGTTGCCATGGGAGAAGGAAGTTGTGGGTTAACCTAACTGCATAAAAACAGCAGCCTTGCATTATTGTAATGGTGATTCAAGATTAAGGGCTAAGAATTAATCTCTATTATAAGGACAAAGCTGGAAGGGAGAAAACAAGTGGGTTTAGGGGTTCACTCCAGCAATCATCCATTTTGGTCACTTTCTGTAGAAGATAAGGGCTGTTTCATAATAATTTTTTTTTTGTTGGAAATAAAACCCCCAACAAATAGCTCAGGGGATGCTTACTATTTTAGGGATAAAAGCTAGCCTGTTACATGCTATTTTTAAAAGTCACTTAAAACCTGACTTCTTTTATTCTAAGGTCTTCTCTTGATCACTTGCGTGAATCATCTTTTGTATGAGAGACTTTATCTTGTTTTAGCACAAGCTTTCAACTAAGATTCCTTTTATTGTGCCTGAACATCCAGCACAAGGATGAGTTCCTATGAAGAATCACCAACTATGATGGTGGTCTTCAGCTAGGACAGTCTGCTGCTTCACACCTTCTCTCTGGCAGGGTAAAGGATGATTTAGTAGCAGGAAGAGGGAAGAGAGGAAATACAAGTTTGCAAAAGCCACAGGTCCTCTTTGCAAATGCCTCTAACAAGAGGGCTGGCAGCTGTGAGGGGTAGAGAGTGCTGGCAGCTGTGTCAGGCAAGGCCAGGTGTTCCTGCAAGTGGCAGGCTCTGGCACATTTGTTGTTTCTTATTTCTGCTCGTTGAACTAAATCCCTGTAGGAAATGCACTGGTAGGTCTGCACAAATGATCTCCTATTGTCTTCTCTTCAAGGCTGATCATATCCCCTCTTCCTTCTAGGCTTTTTCTTCCTGCCTCACACCACATCTCTCTTCAGGGTCAGGCATGCCCCTAGGTTAAGTGGAAAAACAACTTGCCTTTCTACTGCACTCACAAATGCTGAAGGTACTAAGCAGGAAAATCAGCTCTGTAGGGAGATTCCTTTTGCCTGAGATTTGAGTGTCCCCTTGCTCAGGATATGTAAAATTAAAGCTTTCCATATGCTCCCTCAGGAAAAGACACGTTTCTCTTTAACATTTCCTTACCTGTGCCCTGGCTATTCTACCGGGCTGTTTTCTATGGGGTTACGCCAAGTTACAGAGGATGTTTTTAAGCTTCTTTAGCACTCTGTTTTCTCTTTTCCTCTGCTTTCAGAAATGTCACCAGCTCTGCAGTGCTGTCAGCAAAATTGTTTCGTTTGAATCCTACTGAGTCTCAACACCTCCAGGCAAAGGTGGCACAAAGTTATCTTCTTTCCATCATAGGTCGAAAGGGCTTGGCTTGCCTTCATTCTGACACTTCATTGTCTAAATCTGTACTTCAGATTATTTCCTGACTCATGCTGAAGTTATGCTGGGTGTAAATTATAGCAGAAAGTACTCAGAAGTCTTCAGGCTGGAGCCAGTTATGTTCTCTCTGTGCTTTGCAATTACTTAGTTTAACAGGCTGCTTTCAACTTTCATGGCTAGTGTAGCATTGTTGTAGCTGGCCAACAGGACTGGGACATCTAGAGAACCCTCTCCTGTGTAATTGGGGTGCCTACAGCAGAACTGCTGTCTTTACTGTAGACTAGCAGAGTGGGTTTGTCGTCTTTAGAGTAAGCTTTGGCTGAGAAGCCTGGCTCCCTAATGCTGCCCTGCTATATTTAGACCCTCTTCTGGTGTGCCCACCCAGTGCTGTTCCCCTTGTTTGTTTCCTCCCAAACAATGAGACCTGAAAGAATTGCTTGGAAGGGGGCCAATGCTCTTGCAAACGAAATTGTCAGGCAGCCAAGCTTTGCAAGGGCCCCTTTTAACATACTGTACTGGGAAATGGGAAGCAATTGTGCCTCTTCTACCTCCACCATGGGCTTTTTCCCCCGTGCTAAGAGCTCTGTGGTGTGGCCCTGCCCTAGGGACTGTCTTTGAAGAGGTGTCAGAAGACACGGGGGGAATGCCAAGAGGCAACAAATCAGGATGGCAAGGAGCAGTGTAAGATCTGGTCTGTGTTCTCCCTCACCCCTAGTCCTGTATTCCTGCCACAGCGCATTTTGCCAGCAGGTTGTTCCTGGAAAGCTTTTGCTATCTCTGCCCTGATTGTAGTGGAGGCTGTTCATGTACATATAGGGTTACAGGTGTGTCCAGATGCCCTTCTCCATCACTCCATTGCTCCTTTCTGTGCTCTCGTGGTGTTTGGCCACCGTTCTCTGCAATGGCAGCGCTGTAAGGGGAGAGAAAAAGCAGCCCCAGCCCTACTGATGTGAAGAGCAAGAACCACATTAAGATTACTTTTGCTTGCGTTAAACAAATGGAGCCAAATTTAAAAGCAAAGAGGGGGAGAAAACAAATGAACAAATGAGCAAGCAAACAAACAAAAAAGCCATACATGGAGAAGAGAGAATGAGATTTCTTTTAAGACTGAGAGGTCTGCCTGATCCACAGCAGCCTAAATCATGAGAGCCTGGAAATCACAGATTTGCATCCAAAATGGATTTGTTCCATTACTTTATGTTCCAAATTTGCTGCTTCTTTTGGCCCTCTGAGCCTAAATATCTCTAGCCAGAAAAGGACGTGTGTATCCCTGAGGGAGATTCCAGGAACATCCTTCTGTTTAATCAGGTTTGGGTTTTCCTTCAGACCCATAAGCACTAGAGAGTTTTTTGGGGGAAAAAAAAATTAAAAAATAAATGCAAACATTTCTTACACCTGGGTAAGAAATGTTCTGAGTACCAGAATGATAGAAAACTTTAGGGAAAGATCAGCTAGAAAAGTATCTGCCTAAACCACACAGACATCTAGTGCTGCCTGAGAAGAGGGGTATAAACCTCTTGTGAGGAGGAGGGCAGGAGTGTATGTGACCCCAGTGCCATTGTCATACTCACACTCCACTGATCACCCCATACACAGTTCTCTGGCAAATTTAAGAGATGCTGGGACAAATCCTATAGTTTGAATTATATAGCATCTTTTTGTAGCAATCCCAAGTATTTCCAACTTGAAAATGGAACCAACTTTTTAAAACATCTTAGGAGAATGCATTCTGTCAGGAAGAATGCAGCTGGGGCAAAAATTAGTAGTTAATGATATTTTGACACCATGGGCACACAACACTGATTCATGGGCTCTATAGGACAGCAGTCTCAGGAAGAAAATGTAGATGAATGGAGGGTACAACTCAAGTGCTACAACTCAAATTTTACACATAAATCAGTGAAAGGGAGAAATTAGTGTAGCAAGGAGAGGCTGTATTTCAAACTGACCTCTAGCAGACAGGGCCTATAGGATACAGCAAGCAAGGCCCTACATTGTTGCACTTCAACATATCACAGAAGACAAACTGAGTAACTGAAAGGTCCCTAATAAAACGGAGTCAATTGGGAATGGCCTTTGTCATAGGAGGCCTTTGTCCTCTCGTCCATGGATTGACCATGAACTTTGACTTTGAGTTGTGGTTTCAGGCATTTGGGCCAGCTGTCATGAGTGAGACTGCATGGCCTGAGAAAAATCAAGAACACAGTCACATGCCAATGTTTGATTGCAAAAAGATCATCATTATTACTTTCAGGTGCTGTTAACTTTTACACCTGTATCTTCCACTTAAGGAGGATGCTGAAGGGCGAAAAATTTAAGAAAAACCCATTATGTGTTGGGTTTTCTGGGTTGTAATATTATTGTCACATACAGCAACTGTCTTAAAATCCCAGCTCCTGGTGTCCTTTAAGACTCTCAGATTTCAGTACAAACCACTACCAAAAAAACTACAGCCATGATTAGTGTACAGAGAAATTTTAAAGATGTAAACCCTAAAAGCTTAGAAAATTTTGGATGTCAAGCTGAGAAACAAAGGCCTGTCTCTATAGCAGCTCCTGATTAGTGCACACAGGCTGGACAAGAAATCTGTGATCTTGGTTTGTGTTGCAGTAGAGAAGGAGGTTATTTCATACTTGCTGCTTATTTTAGAACACAGATCCACTGTGCTCAGTGACTAAAGATCATTTATGGAGTCTTAACAGTCAACAGGAAATTATATTCGTATTTTGCCAAATCCCTTTATCATGATGCCATTTTGAAAAGACTGTTCATCTATTTCAGTGGTTGCTTAGGAGACGTGAAAGGATTGGTCTGCAGCCATATCCTTTTCTGACTCTCCAAGACAGTGCTGTAGCCCCTTACCTATAAGAAAGCTACTGGGTAACTGCTTGAATGGCCAAGGAGATTTTACCCTTGGGATCCCTTTTGTGACCTATTGTGGCAGCCCAGTCAGGTGGAAGAAGTCCTGAGCTCCAGCTGAACATAAAACAGAAAAGGTTGCCAGCAGGGAGAATCAGGAGAAGAAGGTGGATTAATGACATCCTGAGAAGCTCAGGGAGGGCAGTGAAATGGCTCCTGAGGTGGTACTGATTGTTTGAGGAACATGCAACAAAAACCTGCCTTTGGTGATTGCAGAATGGGTTCTGTTCTGGGAGGAGCCTCTTGCTGAAACTTCTGCTTAAATGTGAAATGAGTAGGAGCAATGGGAGGACTGCTAGGGGTGCAATCATAGCTGGTTTGGGGGTTTTTAATTGTGTTTTTAGCTTTTAAATTAAATGGACCTTCCTTTTGGAAAACGAAGCTGAGAAATCAATGGGAAGTTTTGACACAGTGCATTAAAGGCCTAATCTCACACCAGCAAAGTGAGGTAAGTCACCAATGAAAAGACTAGAAGTTTGCAGTAGTCCGAGATCTCCTTTCCCTACAATTTGCAGTCTTTTCTGAAAGTTCAGGGAGGTTTTCCTAAATTTATTCATAATTTATTATCATTTTGATTCAATAACTACTGTTCTTACTAGCACTACAAAGTCCATAGCAAGTTGGAAAACCAAGGAATCTAGATTTTCTTCTTTGGTCTCACTCTAAGTAATGCTGGAAAGGCTGAGATCTATTAGCTCTAAAACTTTGTAAGACATATGAACCAAAAAGAAGCAATTCAATTCACACCTACAGATACTATCTCCTTTAGTTGCTAAATCAGTTTTATCAGCTTCCATGTCCTGCACAACTACTGGGTAGCTCCATTATCAAATAAAAAGTTGAATTAAAATGCTGTCTTTCTGCATCTTAAGTGAATTCCAATTCTTATCCAAAAATAGCTTGACACAAATCAAAGTAAAAAAAATATTTATCATGTAAATAAGCAAAACCATTTGCTATTTTCTAACATAAGTAAATGCAAATTATGGATTTGAATAAATGTGAGCAATTAGATTGTTCTATTTACATGTGCAGAGAACCCAGTCTAGCAAAAAGTTACCAAATTTAGAGGAAGAGCTATATTTAGTTTCAAATCAGGATGTTTTACTTGCCAGCTAACAGGAAGCAATCTTTTTAGTTCAGTTTAGTTTTGTTTTCTGGTAATTTTTATGGAGTTTTAGAAATAACTACAAATATGAAGCATAATTAAAATAGA
Organism: Lanius collurio; assembly: GCA_020086605.1. Classification (NCBI taxonomy): domain Eukaryota; kingdom Metazoa; phylum Chordata; class Aves; order Passeriformes; family Laniidae; genus Lanius; species Lanius collurio. The sequence goes on from JACBWW010000006.1 coordinate 36,272,175, forward strand.
TTACACCAATCATCCTTTTTTTGCTATCTGATATTTTAAAGCACACCATCTCAAACAGACATAATCATATATCAGTCATGTGGAAACTACAAATGCTTTTCTAAGATACCCCAGTTTGTGCCAACTCACAATTGTCTCCCTTTTAAACTATCTAGGCTCCCCACAAATGAATTGGAGCTGTATCATCTCTTTTCAGATTAACCTTTACAATAAGTAACCCAATTTCTCATGCATTTGCTGGTTTTGCTCATTCTTTATGGCCAGAGAAGAAGTAGATAGCAGTGGAGACCCCCAACCCTCAGTATGTGCTTAGCAACCTCCAAACAAAAGAAAAAAAATTACAAAACATCCCTTTTTCTGTTCACTCTAGGCTAACACCAGCTCCTGCTTATTACAGGCATGTGAAACCACAATACCTGAGGGTTGTAAACACTTTTTGAACTCACTGTGAAATGCCACTGCACCTGAGTACAGCTCTTGCACCAGAGATAGTTATTTCCAGAAGACCTTGGAGTCTCCACCACCCCCATCAGTCCTCCTGCTCTGCCCTTTCCGGGTACAATGTTTCCCATAGTTCAACTTTTCATGCCGTCCTTGGGTTCCCAGAGCCCATTTGGAGACTGCAGAACAATAGCAATTGCTGAAAATATGGAATGAGAGAAAAGAAAACATCTTGGTAAAACACTCACACACTGGGAGTAGGATATAAAAATAAGATGTGACAGCTCAGCTCTAGGGCCCCAGGATCTATAGGTTGTGGATAAAAACAGCATCTATTTTTCTTCTAGAGTCTTACTTCTTGTTGTGCTTCTGAAAAATGCCAATAAGAACACAGATCCTCTTTGGCATCTCTCCTAGGGAGTCCATTCCTCCTGTGTCAATACCATCATACTTTCTATTACCGTAAACCATGCTGGATCCTTCTCCCTCCTTTTATTTGGCTCCTAATCTCAGTGAATAATTTTGCAATGAATTGTTTATTCAGCAAATCTCACTTCTTTTTCTGTTTTTGGAGTAACCCAGAGAAGATTGAAATTTCCTCAGGTTCTTTATTATGTTATGCTATCTGGCAGGTTTTCTGCAGTTTCGTCCTCTCGTCCATGGATGGACCATGAACCTTGACTTTGAGTTGTGGTTTCAGGCATTTGGGCCAGCTGTCATGAGTGAGACTGCATGGCCTGAGAAAAATCAAGAACACCGTCACATGCCAAAGTTTGATTGCAAAAAGATCATCATTATTACTTTCAGGTGCTGTTAACTTTTACACCTGTATCTTCCACTTAAGGAGGATGCTGAAGGGCGAAAAATTTAAGACTGCATACTGTTGAAGAGGAATAACTTTTTCATTATATTCAGAACAGTATATAGCCTCAGATATAAAATTCAGAGAGAGAAATGACGCCTGAGAAATTATATTGTCAAGCTGCCAAAAGCTGCTTCATTTCATTGCTATCCTGGGGCACCCTGGTGTTCTCCATGTCCCCATCCCTGCCCCTGATAATTTGTTGTTTGGTTGCTGGAGGCAACTCTTTAGGCAAGTGGAGCAGGTAGTGACACAGGGATAAACTCAAAATGCTGCTTCATTTAAATACCATATGGGTGTGGGTTGCCATAGTAAGGAAATCCCATGAAAGGATGTCCCAGCATTGCTGTAGTGGGAAGGAGAGCCCTTTGAAGGGAAATGCTTGTCTTGGCTGGCGTCTGCTGTGCTGTGCTGGCCCCACCTTGCTCTAATGAGGGCTTCGGTGCGAAGAGCAGGCTTGCTGCATGCTCCCATCATCCCTGAGCACCTTCGTTTACCTTCCCAGTAGGGGAAGGAGAGGCAGGGGCTTGGAGAGGAATAACAGCATGGTTTATTTAAACAGTCACTCTGCAAGAGCCAGAGCACTTTGTGGAAAAAGAAGAAAACAAGGGAGCTCCACCCTTTTACCACAGAAAAGTCTCAACCACATCCCAAACCTCGGCTAGCTAGAGATTCCTTCTTCGCATTGAGAAACAGAAAGGGAGCCAGGAGAAGTGGGATGTACAGGGACCCAGAGATATTTTTAAACGTGCTGGAGGTCTGATTGCATAGTTTTGGCCTGGTTTTGTTGGCATAAGGCCCTTTCTTTACTGGTTTGGATAGAGCACGCTTGCTGAGGAGGCCCTCCTCATGAGTCAAGATGAAATTTTCTGGCTGGAGAGACAGCTTTGGGGATGAGTAACCAGACCCAGCAGATTTCCTAACCATGCTTGTTCTGCAGCCTGCTTTGTTAAGGAGACCCTCCTCTGAGACCTGCAGCTCCGTGTACTGTCAAAGGGGACCTGCTGTGGGTCTTGACACAAGGTCTTCAGATGAGGACTTCAGCCCAAGACAGCCTTTCCTTCCCACACAGCTCTTTGGCTGTCCTACAGCCAGTCTCCATTCCCTGTGTGGGAGGCAGGCAGCCACCATGCCATGCTGGACAGACCCTCTGTCCTTACAGAGCTGTGCCTCGGGGCCTCTTACCAGCCACAAGAGAGGACCACAGGAGGAGGGAATTGAGGAGGAACCAATTAGGGACATGAGCCATGACTCAACTTTGCACACTGAGTGTATGTGGAGAATGGGCAGGGAAAGAACTGTGGCTGTACACAGTTCCTTATGCCTTTGAGAGGTGTAAGACACCACTGCTAAATGAGAAAGTCAAAACCAGATGATGAAATCCTCCTGATTAGGCTATGGAGGGAGGCTCTGCACCCGGTATACTTGATCACTCTTCATCCAGCGGGACATGATGATGAGGAACTGGAGGCAGGAGAGGCCCAGACCCTTCCCTACACATGGCTGATCTCAGCCCATGTCATGCTGTGATGATGCTGTATGTTGTGGTGATGTGGGACATCCTGTGACACAACTTGTGACAAAGCCAAGAAAGTTTAAAAGTGATAAAGAAGAAAAGCTTCACTGTGTTTATTTTTGGTAGAAACAGGAAGGATGCTGGTGAGGCTAAAAAGAGCCCAAGCCATGTCCTTTCAGAGGCCTACACCTAGCAAACTGTATTTTCCAACACATGGTAAAGGCAAGATCTCATCCTTTACGTAACAGGTTTCACGGAGAAAGCGTTCAGTTAGATGGGAATTTCTTCACCTCCTGCTGAGAAACAACCCTGTCTGGGTGGTAAAAGAGCTATCATTTAAACCTGAAGGTAACAACAAGAAGCACACATCTAAGAAATCAAACTTGTGGTCAGCAGGAGTTTAAACCTGTCCAGAGTAACAGTGCCATATAGGCCTTTCCTGAGGAAGAAAACACAGGACTTGTAGTTAACACACCTCATTAGGGGCTTCAGTGTGCAGCTCATCTGCAAGGGAGCACCTCCCTCACTTCCAAATTAAGCTACTTGAAGGCATAAGCTACTCTTGTGGGTTTTGTTGCACGCAGGGAAATCCTTGACCCAAATGCTGATCACAATTTTTGTACTCCATGTACGAATGCTGCTAGAGCTGCAATCCTAAGCTAAGGACTCCTCAGTTTTTCTTACTGATTCTGGTTGTAAAGCAACTAAAACTTGCCAAGAGGGAACAAAGGAATAATATAGCCTCACTTGCTGGTAAGTTAACTTTTTCCCCTATGGACCTATATTATTTTTTTTCCTTTCATTAATGGTGTGAGCAGGTAGATTTAATTTTTGAACAAAATCACAGTTAGTAGCTGGCAGTAACACCTGATCCTGCCTCTGTCGGCAAAATACGCCTTTCAAAATCCCTGTGTCTGCAGTAACTAAAGCCCCTTAATTCAATCATTTGTCAACCATTTTCCTCTGAAATAAAATTGAAGTCTGCTCTGACGCGGTTGCTGCAGCAGGAGCAGCATGTAGGGCCTTCCATGGCTTGACACTGGAGGCATTTGTGGGGGACACAGTTTGACATCTAGTGGCAACGTGTGGTATAATCCCAGAGCTGATACAGGGAGTGCAGGGGTCACAGTCCTGCGTCCAAGATGAGGGAGCGTCCCCCCTTCATCCCAGTACATGCTTGTGTGCTGACTGTACAGCCACACATCAGTGTTATGTATCTTCTTATCCTGCACTGCCTTTTGACTAAGGCAGATAAACAGCTAAGAGGTAGACCTAGGTCACATTTCATCCAGAAGATAAACATCTTTTAAGATTTGTGTTTTGATCTCTTTGCTTATGATCCCTTAGTTAGTTCATTATGCAACAGTAGAAGGGTCTTAACACAAGTATAGCAACAGAGGGTGTGCAAATAGTTAATCCTGAAGTCTGGCGGGAGGCAGAGTTTAAATAAATTTGGGATATCTCAGCTTCAGGTTTGATTGGTGCCATTAAAGATTGCAACCTGGAGAGTCTTGTGAAGCTGCTCTGCTGCTAGGCACTGAATAATGAATGCGCTGATACAACTATATTAAGAGAAAATGTAGGGAAGGGCAAAAGGTTTCAGGTGATTTGAGCAGCAGCCCAAAGTAACACTTCTGGAGGGTTACCAAAAATTGAATTTTTTTTTATTTTTTCACTTCTCCACATTTCCTACAATCAGAATGGGAAAGTATCATTATCCCTTCAGAAACATGATTGTAGCCCAACCTATTCTCAAAATCTTATGGGGAAATTGCATGCTGTCAAAAGTTTGGCCAGTTTCTTACCTTGGACTGCAAGGGTAAGCAGCTCCTTTGAACTTGCAAGATCTGCTTCTTCCCACTGAAAGCAACCTGTGCAGATAGAAAGTGGCCAGGCAGTTTCTCAATCTGCCTGGAAACATTATATTAATATGTATACAAAGATTAGTAACAATTTACGAGAGATTAATTTGGCCTGCTATGTACAGCTGCTGAAACAAAAAGAATAAATGTTAATTAGAAAATATATTAAGAGTTCTAAAGCGTTTTCTTTTCTCATCTCTTCTCTTCTTGTAACTGCAGTCAAGTGCTCCTTAGGGCAGGAATTATCTCTATCTGTCAGGAGGGTGCCACAAACATTTGTGGCACGAGACAAACAGGGTAGTGTTCCTTCTAGAAACCAGGTACAACTACAGAAAGAGAAGAAAATCTAGCGATAACAGGAGCTTGGCCAGTGGCATCTCTAGTGTTTTCTTGTTGGTGCTGATCTTGAAAGAAAATTTCGTAGTTGATATGCTTGTGCATGTGTAATGTGATAGAGGTTTAAAGGAAGACTACTGAACAAGAACAGTGAAAGATTATTCATAATCAAGACATTACTCTCAACATGAAAGTATATAGAGTTCTTTTGAAGGGAGGGGGTGAAAAACGGGGGGGAAAGGCCATTATTTCATAAAAGACCTTGTAGCCTTCTCCTACATATCCCACCTTTGCAATCAGCCTGTGTAGCTGCATGTCCGCCTCCAAGCCTGGGAACAGCCATTGAAATCCCCATTTAGGACTACTGCACAGGAGTACAAACACAGAAAAACTCGAGAATTTTTAAGCATTATTTAGAAAGAGTATGAATCTATGTTAACTCACTATAAGTCGTCTTAATAAGTTTCCATGAATATAGATATATTTATTTTTTTTAATAACACATTAATATTTTGGACAGTGGCAACTGAGATGAACACAGAAAAGCCTGTATAGGAGAAAGATGAAAAGATAATGGCCATGTCTTTGGTCTCACAACACATAATAACTAAATCTTCTTATCTTGTTAGTATGATCTTGATAATGATAATGATAACACGTGCTGTTCTTGCTTTGTGTGGTATTGTTCCCTTAAAGATCAGTTGCATTTTGCTGTGACTGTACATTATATTAAACAAAATGACAGGGAAAGTCTTTAGTGAAATTTATAAAATACTGGTGGGAATGGATGCTGCTGTCCCCAAGGTAAGAACTGTTCTGGTCTTGGTCTTCAAAATAGAAGGATGAAGAAATAGGATTTTTGTCCCTGTTTATGGGAGTTCTTCCCTCCCCTTTCTTCTCCCATCCTGTTTTCTCTAACAGTTCTGCAGTCCTTCCATCTGGGAAGGTGAAATCCTGAGTACTCAGGTGAGTGCTGGCTTCTGCTGTACAGAGAGGGGATCCTGGTCCTGGTGTTTTACACCACAAATCTCTGAGCCCTAAGGGCAGGCTGCATTCCCTGCACAATGTCAGCTCTCTCTTCTCTTGTTCCTCAGCACCTTGTTCTCTGTGCTCCCGTTCCTGCACCTTAAAACAAACATCAGTTCATTTGCTATGGAGAAATGGCTGAAAGAAGACACGTGCCTCAGTGTATCAGCTGATGCCCTTTTGCAGACACAACAAAGCAGGGACTACTGCAAATCTGTTTCTGGGTACTGTTCCTATTTAGCAGCAATGACTCTTCAGGTTAAAGCCTCCTGTTACTGCCTCAGTCCCTCTGAGCCCACAGAGGCCACGCAAGGCACAGAGTGGCAGGGGACACAGCAGCCAGTGGCCACTACCCACCGTGCTTACAGAAACCAGCAGGAGCCCCAGCATCACCACAACATAAACAGCCTGGATAGACCTGCCTGTGTATTCCTGGGCAGCAGTTTCCTTCACAACCCAGCTGTCAGACACTTATTCTTTGCAGCAGTGCAGCTCAGAGGCAGAGGTACTGCAGGAGCAGAGCTTTCTCTTGCAGGTGCCCTCCTTACACAATGCCCTTGCAGAGCAAGTGCCATTCTTGCACTAGCTGGGATCTGTGCCCAACATGTGCCTGGACATCCTTCCCCTGGGGTACCATCCTGCATCCTCTTGAAAGAGCTAAACTGCAGCAGCTACAGGGCTGGAGCTCAAAATATTTTTCCTGACAGATTTTCAAAGGAGATGTCAGGGGAGGATTCTTCTCCCCCAGCTGTGCAATGCCTATGTCAGACCTTGACATCTACAATATCTCTTTTTATGATCAGCCACAATGAACAGGCACTTGAAGGGCATGGTTCTTTTTTTTTTGCTGACTACAAAGGAGGTCCACAACAATGAGCCTAGATGCAGACGTCTGCATTCAATCAAGGGAGGGAGATGAATTCCATCCCAGTGCCCAAAATTTTTGGAAGCTCTAAACATTTAATGCCATTGCTTAACATTCAGAAATTATTCTGCATTTTTTAGGCTGAAAGCATTTCTCTCTTTTTTCTGGCAAGCTCAGTCTTTCCCTTCTTGCACGCTTTAAAAAAAAGGAAAATCTTGGCATCATCTCCGACTAAAATGGTGGATGCTAGTTAATTGTCTAGCAAAATTGATTGATTAATTTTTTATCCATCCATTTATAAAACTCTCTTAACACTATGAAGTGCTATAGAAATGCCATGTTGTTTGTCAATAATTAATGAAGTAACATCTGGTGGGCACAAAGATGGATCACTGTCCCACAAATTAAGGTACACCATGTTAACCTGAACTCTATTTTTAGGTGAGTGCAGATCATTACAAGCCTTCACAGAACAGTTTTGCCTAAAGAACTGTCCTTACAGCTTATGTTGTTGATCTTTCTGCAGCTCAAATAAAATGGTAGCCCAACATTTTGTTTTCATCGGGATTATTATAAATATTCTTCCCTCTTTCTCCATTCTGCTCAATTTCTGGAGGCACCCCAGAAACTGGGATACCTGGTCTCCAGCCAATGATCCATCGAGCAGCTGTCCTGTGAGCCTCTCCAGCACCCTCCCCAAGAGGTAACTTCTGTGAGTGTGTGTATGTGATGCTAATGAGATGCATGTGGCTTCATTTAATAAGTTCAGAGGAATGTGTTGTGCATTTGGGTTCCAACCGATCCCTCCTTTTCAAGGCCGCAGGAAGTAAATCAGTCATGTTTTAAATGATCCCACGCTCCAGCTGCTGCAGATTTGGAAATTGTTAATGAATGCTGCTCACAGCGTTATCTGCTTGTGGCCATATGGCTCTGGGAGGAGAAACTTCCATCCCAAAGTATTCTGTGCACCTTTCTGCTGTTCTGGCAGCGCTGCTGGAAGGTGACCATCACCATACTAGAAGGTGACAAACAAATCTTGTTCAGTAGCCAGTGCATTGCAACTGGGCATGAGGGAAAATTTTATTTTTATGGCTTTTACACAGGCTACTGGGGCAAATTTTGTTTTCTGTGCCAGTGGAGAGCAGATCTTGAAAGCCTTGACTCCTAATGATGTGTGGACAGCATCCTGCTTGGCATTCTAATGCTGGAAATTAATCCTTTTTGATGCCATATTCTGCCTTGGAAATTCTCAGATTCCCTTCTCAAGGCTCAGCAACCTTTGGAACAAATGTCCATTCCTTATCCCTGCTTTCTAGTGCCAGAACTCTATCCCCCTGCGTGTGACTAGTGGGAGGCTTTATCATATTGAATGTAGACTAGTAAAATAATGGGTTAAAAGGAACCTCAAACATTCATTTTACCCATCTTCTGCCCCAAAGGGAATTACCTATATCTGGGCCATTCCTGGCAGATATTTATCTAATGTCACCATGATGGAAACTCACCCATCCAAGACAATCTACTTCAGTGCATCTGTAGCCTTAAATTCCTCTTGCTGCAGTTCATTACATTTCCTTTTCTCAGCACAGATATGGAAAAAAAAAAAACAAACTTACTTTTTGCAGTGGTCTTTTATGTGTTGAAGACTGTGCCTCGCATCCTCCTCCTCAACCACTGTCATCTTCTCTAGCTTAGGCAGTACTCTCTGTCTTTTCTCACACATCTCATTTTCTCAGCCACTGACCTTTGTTGGCACCCTCCTCCCAGACTCTGCCCAGCTGATCCACAAACATTTTGAAGTGTGATGCCAGTTGTCTAAATGAGATCATACCAATCACTAGTGCTGAAGGATTACCCAGGCCCTTTACAGGAGTCTAGCCATACATCTGAGTCTGGTCTTACACATTTTCATAACAGTGCGACATTGATGATTCACAGTCTTATTTTGATCTGGTGGAAACCCTTCCCACCCACCCTTTTCTCAAACCCCTCTGTACAGGACTGTTACATAGATAGCAACAAACAGTTGCTTTTCATTATCTAAGGGACTTGCTTCCCTTTGAATGTTGCTGATTTTTCCCTGGGAAAGATGAAAATTCTGCTGTAGCTCCCAGATATACCTTAGAGGACCAATCTCCAAATCCTTAAAATGATTACACCGATTTGCAAAGCTAATTAAATTAGGCTTCTCCCCATGTGAGGTCCTTTTAATCCCTACATGAAGCTTTCAGCCTATTTTGGTTAGCACCAGGAGAGCCTTGGCCCTCCCTGGCAGCAGGATGGAGTTCACTCCAGCAGTGGGAAGGCCAGGAAGGGTTTGGCTTGAGCTGCAGCATCCCATGAGTAGGAAAGAGAGTTTTGTCACCTCTCCTGTTGTAAGGGAATACTCTTATATTACAGGAGAGCCCTTTGCTAGAAAACCTAGGGCATGGTTAGCATATTATCTTCCGTTGCTTCCTCATGCAATGGAGATCTGCAACACTCCCTTTGACATTTCACTGGAAGGAAATGTCAAGGAAAGGCCCCTTTAAGTGTTGTTTTTCCAAGGGCTTCAGAGCAGGTCAACAAAAACAGGCAGGGATGATTAAGCTACAGACCAGCAGAGGTGAGTTTGACACAACAGCTGATGTTGGGGTCATCCAGTGCCTGTTTTCTGTCCAGAGGATTTTCCTTTTGAACAGAGTAGGGTCCAGTCACACAGGTTGCTGGGCTGAAACACAGAGACAGAGCTCAGAGAGGAGCTCTTCATGGGCCCAGGGGAGGCAGATAACTTCCAAAGGGGCTGCCTCATCATTTTCATGCTGTTACCGTGCATATGTGGCTGGAGGTGAGTGCTGAGGGGAAGGTGTGTAGCAAAAGCTGGCTTGTGGCTTTGTGAGGATGATAGGACAGTGCTCTGCACAAAGCAAGAGGTGGGTGACTGCTCACAGTATCATGACACCACCAAGAGCTTCCTACCTGCCAGTGGCCCCTTTCCCCTCTTCCTGCTGCCCAGCCACATTCTTTGACCTCCATGCTCCCCACCCAGCAGAGAAGGGAGCAGCCCTGCAGCAAAGCCGAGCACAAAGCAGAATTGTCAGCCTCTGCCACTGGTGTCAGGGTCAGGCCAGCTGACAGACAAGGAATCATTTGAACTCATGGCTTTGGCAAGTGAAACGAGCAGTGCTGGGATCGATCACACACGGGCCTGTGGATATTCATCATGGGTTAGAGGTGCTGTCCCCAGAGGATGGCGCTTCCAACAAGGGACATCCCTATCTGAGCCTCTGTAAGAGCTGGAATTGGGGAAAACACCTGGACCATATGGAGAAACTTGTAGGAAAGTTAATGCCCTGCTATGTTAAAAAAAAAAAAAATACAACCTTTTTTCTCAACAGGAAATCTCTCTTTTTAAATGAAGCTAGTTGCTGATCTAATTCCAAATGCTCTCTGCTTGACTTGAAAGTGATTTCAGCAATGCTTTGATCTACACCCAAAAGCCACTGGGAATAGTACCAACTGCTCAAATAGGCCAAAGCCGAGAAAGGAAAAGATCCCTACACTTAAAAAAAAATAAAAAATGAAAAGAAAAGAGCATCCTGGTTCTTAGGCTTCCACCAGATCCACACTGCACCCAGGCAAGGTCACAGGTTCTTAGGAATGCTTCTGTTCAAAAACAGCAATACCCTCTGGAAGGTCATGTGCTGTTGGGAATGATTTCCTTCTCTTTCTAGATCACTCTATCCAGCCTTCTAATTACAGCTGGCTAGATTATTTTTACAAATAAATTATACAACTAATTCAAGTCTTTATCCAGCTCATGAATCATTAGCAAACAGACTTTGCTTTTTGTTGCTCTTGGTAATTATTTCATGAGTGGTTCACGCAAATAAATTTCATTCTGTGGGGGGTGTCTGCAATTTGCTCCCTTCTCCCATTCAGGCCGTGTAAGTGGCTCCCTCACTGATGTGCTGTGCTTTACAGCTCTTGAACTACATGTCAGAATGCTTTTAATTACAAGATTTCTTCTTCCTAATGCAGAAATCCCCCACCACAGCTGTGTCCCAAATGTACATGTCAGACAGAACCCCTCTCAGACCCATCCTCATGAATAAGAAACAAAAGACAGTGGGGGAGGAGTGGAGATGAGCAGCTGTGCAGAATCTGAATAAATATTCACTGATTCCCTTTTCTGCAGCATCTGCTGTCTAAGTCTCCTCCTCATGTGCAAATAACACATGAAGTGTGAGCAGGGAGAGCTCTGAGACAGTGGTATGCCACATTTTTCTAGGGATGGGTCCAAAGAAGTTAACGAGTCCTAACCATGCCTCCAGACAGAAGCAAAGATCCTTCTGATTATTATAATCCCTGTTGCTGCCTCATCTTCACACCTTGTGCTTCAGGCTCCCACAGCCCATCTCCTGGGGCATGCAGCTTGGCATATCCAAAGGAGCCAGAGGAATAGCAGAAGTTTTCATGCTAGAGCAGCTCTGTTCATCACCTATCATTGTACACTCTCCTAAAAAATGATCAGACAGATGTGTTCTAAGATGCAATAAAATAGCTGACGGCACGCCTCATGTTTTCATGTACACTTTGGAAAGAAATTCCTTCCTGACTGTGATCCACTCAGACTGTGACACATGACAATTGGCAGCAGTGGTTGTTTTCACCTACAAGGTTGTTGAGCAAATTCTGTTGGTTTTGCACAGGCTAAACTACTCCTTTCCCCTGCCCTTGATTTTTCCCTAATATCCCTTGCTGTACTGTGTTGAATCTACAGCTGTTCTGCTGAGTGATGTGTATCCTTTGTGCATGTGTATTACTACTTGTATCCCAATGCAAGAAGAAATTCTTTCTACCCTTTACAAAAAAAAAAAAAAAAAGAAAAGAAAAAAAAAAATCACCACCACAAAAAACTTGGAATAATCAGTTCACACTTAGCCCTAAGGCAGTTGTTCACAAGATGCTATGAGCCAGCTCCCTGTGGTTCAGTGCTCACGTTTTCTGTTTTATGGTGCTCCCCTTTATTTACAGCTTTGTATCTGCCATGCCTTGAGGGCACCAACAGACCTGAACTGCCCTGACTGGCTTACCTCTGCCCATTAGCCCAGACCTGAGCTTCAATAAATCTCCTGAGTTATGCTGCCCCTGTACCTGTGCTCAGTGCCATCCTGGCTTAATTAATTCTTTTTCTGGAGATATACTGGGTCCACCTTGCAGAAGGTCTCATCTTGTTCCCTGGTGGGAACCTGGACTTTATTCACCACCTTGCCTTGCCTGGGGCTGTCAGTGGACTCTGCCTCAATCAGCACCCTGCCTGGTGCTGTGGGACTGTGCCTGGTCAATGAGGGCACCACCTGGGCTGTGATCACCTCTGTGACAATAATTTGTCCTGGCTTTATTCCATGAGCATCATACTCCAAGGAGTCATTGTTTATTATCAGTGTTGCACCAGGAGTTCACAGAGTGGCAAAGATGCATAATACATCAAAATGCATACACATAAAAATGTGTGAAGCTTCTGACTTTGAAATAATATGACTACCTCAAACCTCTTCCACTCAAAAGTAGCCATAAGTGGCTACCATTGGCTACCAATGGCTGCCTCTTGTGGGCCATCCTGCCCTGCTGCTCTTGAGGAACAGTTGAGGTTAAAGATGCCACAATAGTTGTCCCCCTTATACCCAAACTGATCAGAAGGAATGAAAAGTTGCTGGAATCTGTCATACCTTTTGAGTATATTCCACTCTCCTCTGGAAGATGGGGCGTTTCAGTCTCAGCAGTTGTCAGGGTGACATCTTTCAGCAACGATCAACTTGACAAAGACAGTGAAGGGCACTATTATAGACAATTAACCTGATTTCAGACTATATATAGCCCCTATATGCATTGCAGACATTCACAGAGAGATTCTTGCTATGCTGTAGGGATTTCTATAGCACAGTAGCCTTAAGCTGGAGGTGGGAAAGTGTCCTGAGGAAGCAATGTAGGAGCATGCTGTGCCAAGTTCATCAGTCCATAAAAAGCTATCACAGGCAGTTTTAAGAGGCCATTTGGTTCTTTCTGGTTTGAGAGCATTTCATTTATTATCCTGGTTAGAATGAACTGCTAATACATTCATCAAAGACTTGCTTTTCTTGTTTTTTTTTTTTTTCTGAACAAAAACTGAGTTTTCAAAGGAACAAATGCTCATGAGAAATGCATGCTCCCTTAGAGATTTTAATTCTTCAGAATAAAAAAAGCACTTGATTCTTCTCCAATTTTTTGTTTGTTTAGGCTGAGGAAGAGATATTAAAACAAACAAACATTTTTGTATTAGAAATTAAATTGGATAAAATTGCTTAATATGACTGATGAAAGATGGTCCAGATGAAATGAAACATAAATTATGATTCAGTGATCATATCTAAATGCAACAAAGTTAGGGGTGGGGGAAACTTTGAAAAAAAATTGAAAGCTACATATTTGTGAGGAGATGTCATGAGTGGAAAACAGTCGCCATATTTTGCTATTCCCAATAAAACATAAATATGTTTAGGGAAAGTTGATGGGACTTTATAGTTACTGTTCATCAATTTTGGTCAGAGCTCTGGCTGTGAATTTCACAGCCACAGATTCGCTGTTGATATTCTTTTTCTAGACCTTTGGCTTCATTGAATCCACAATGTTTTCAAAGAGTTCATTGCAAGGAGTGAAACTTACAGCAAAATTGGAAAGCATGACAGACTGAAGCAGCTCTGGCATCAGAGCACTGTTTTGGGACCCTGGCAACAGGATCACAGAGTAATTTAATTCAGATTGAAAGGAAGGACTTCAGGATATCATCTGGTCCAATGCCCTGCTCTAAGCAGGGCCAGCTACAAGATCAGACTGAGTTGCTCAGGGCTTTGTCTATTATGGTCTTGGAAACACACAAGGATGGAGACTGCACTTGACCCATCAAACTAATGGTTAGTGACCTGAACCTTATCATCCTGAACCATTTAATCTATCTTATGCATCTGTTTATCTCCTCATGTTCCCACCACAGCAGTATCTCTGGTCATAGTAGTAGAGTGTGATGCTAAAAAAGCTGTTTAGAGAGGAGCTGTCTCTACCCCTGCTGGCTGAATAACACTTCCCTGCTGCCTCATTCTAGGATTTGCGCACATTCATGGTTAAATACTCAGATTCCTTGGTAATAACCATGAGCATGATCAAATAACAGACTGAGAAGCTCTCCATGTCACTTTAAAATGTGTCAGGTTTAGCAAATTCTTAATACAAAGGTATTTGCATGGTGCCCTAACTTCCTTAGACATTATTTTTTACATCCCTGTCTGTTAAGCACCTGTGCTGCCTGCTGATAGGTAGCCTGACGTCAAACACATGTTGGCTAAAATTCAGAGGCACAGCTCTTCTTAATCCCTGAGATACACTCAGAGCTAAAGATTCATACTTGGTACTTGCAAGTCCATACTAATGGCTCAGTGCCTGTTATAAGGAAACATCTTTATGTACAGGAAACCTGCTAAAAAAAGTGGTGTCATGAGTAAATAATAAAGTTCTGCAAACTTCTCATGTTCATTTCTGTAGTCATGGCTATAATGGAAACTGAGGTTGCTCTCCAGGACTGGATTAGTTCTACGCCAATAATGATAACTTCAGCTGACTTTCAATGCCAAAAATAGAGTAAATTACTCATCATTACTCACACAGCTGCCTGTTTTTATTAAGATTAACTCCTGAACCGTTTAGTGGACCATGCAGTGTGGCTGTGCACTGAGAAACTTCAATAGTGGACTCTGGAGAGGACAATAAACAGAAAAGTGGATGCAAAGTCATCTTCCTGCCTGTTTCATTACGCATTCTGCAAGACACAGCTCCTGGTCAGTGAGGGTGTCTAGAAGACACTCGATGATAATGGCAACTGTTACGCTTTTCATTTATTTCTTGTCAACTGGCTCTAGCAGACAGCCTCAGCACGTAGCCATACACTCTTTTATCTACACTGGCATATGCCAAGATAGATAGAGTCGAAGTGCCTGTATGTCTACAGTCTTCATCCTTAAGTCCTTATAGGAGCAGAAAAACCTCAGAGTCAGCAGGAAGGCTACCAGCATTCAGTCCACAGCTGCCTGGGAGTGTGTCCACACTGCTGCTTTAGGGACACAAGGAAAATGCTGCTTCTACCCTTGAAGTCCAACTGCACCGATTAGGGATCCATGAGATGGCTGAGAAGAGCATGCCAGCGGTGGCCAGAAGGAATCAGTGACTATTGACTTCCTGAAAGTTCTTGATTTTTATTTTCCACAGGATATGGTGTAAAATAGGGTCTCCTCTTAAAATTATGTTTTTAGGCATGACGGACTTTGCTATGCGTTGCATTCCAGGGGATGGTATACTCATAAGGGAAATTTCAGAACAAAGGCCCTAAAGAAAAAGAGGTTTTTATCACCTAGTCTGAGACCATCTGTACATATTCTGGATTTCAGGAATTCAGTTTCACTATATATTTTTATGCTATCATATTTATAACTGTTATGGATGACCCATATATTTTATATGAAAAAAGAATACTTCGATAAAACAGCTACAGATGCCGACTGCTAAAATCCACTTACAGAAATGGTTACTGTCAAAGAAAAGTCCTTTAGCATTCCCTTCTTTAACATATCTCAGCCCTACAAAAGCTATTCACATTTTCAGCTAACTGAATCCCAGTTCTCAGGTACTTTGCAAATGGGCAGTAGCACAATAAATACCACCTTTCTTGTAAGTCACACTGGAAGTCAAAAGTTCACCTCTCTGAAAAGCCAAGATGGATATGCACTTTCTGCAGCAGAGAGGGTGTCAGATGTGTTAGTTTTCCAGGGGGAGGAAGAGATTATACTTGAGATTTTCCATTTTTGTGCATTGGAGAAACATTTTTTATCCATTTACTCCTCTAGCATCAGTAGCAAGAAACTGTGTGTGAAAGAGATTACTGAAAATATAAAGCCATTCAGTAAATCAATAGTGTGCTTTCACGTGGAATATTGTGTTCATTCCTAGTCACCAGCCATCAAGTGATAGCAGCAGAAATGAAAGTAGCTCAGAGTTGGGTGACATGAATGATTATCTGCTTGGGAGGCTCCTGTTAAAGAAAGATTGAGAAGGATGTGATCTCTTAGTTTAAAGAAGATACAAATAAGAAGAGTAAGGTTAGTGAAATATATAACAGCAAATGGAAAACCAAAAATAGGGTTAGTATTTCTTGGGATTCTTCCCATTAAGACAAACATTGTGAAAATTCTGGGCCTGGATCATTTCTCTGTGTGTGTGTATTATTATAATAACTAGGGTTTAATGCAGCATCTTTTAAAACTGGGAGCTTTATAGACAAACTTGAAGACACAAAGTACCCGCTCAGCATTCAGCTCCACCATCCTGTGGAACAGCTGTTACCACTCTTGGTCTGCACAAGCCACCACAGAATGAAAATTCTACATTTACAGACATAAGTTTCAATAAATATTTCTACCAACACATATAGGAAGGCTGTACTCTTCTTCCTTTTACTCTGTTTGGTTTGGACTAACCTTGGAATGAAGCACAAGTTTTCAATAACCTGATTGTTAGGGACAGCTAATTTGGGTTCTGTAACATTTAGGGCTCAGTGAGATGATTCCCTTGAATGCATCAATGTTCAGCCGCTGAACTTTCTCTACCATGGGAATTATTGCTTCTCTTTGTTTATATGCTTCAAAGTCTTTCACAGCTCTTGGTCTTATGTGGGGTCCAAGGGTGGGAGGGGTCAAGCCACATGGGGCTGCTGGGGACTTGATCAGTTTATAAACAGTGTGGTACAGTTGCTTTTGTTAGGAAGGGACTGGCCTGTATCACCTTGGAGAACTCTCTCATTCATATGTCCCTAAATCATTGCACATTCTAGCAGCAGGATAGAAGTGTGTGCTTTATGAAAGCTTATAGGATTTTTCTCCATTGCAAGCTAAACTTCTGGTCATTATCCTGGTTCTTCCCACTGCAGGCTGAATATATGACCCACAGGGCAGTTCACACATATAAGTGTTATCTGCTATTTCTTTTATTTACTATGAATATGTTATTCCCTCAGCTGTCCTGCTGAAAGAAAGAGAGGCACTAGTGATGAAACAAAGTAGAGCTACGTGCTGGGGGAATGGGGGAATCGGTGGAATCTGTGAGATCTAGTTGAAGATGCAAATTTACCACATTATCTTAGAGATATTATCTTATCTTGGTAGAATAAATCCTGACACTTCAGACTTGAAGGCATGGAGCACATTTGCACAGGAAGGCTTGGGGTGTAAATCATGCTTTGCTCAGAGCTTAGGCAGTAGGAATTGTGGTGCCCATGTCTTCAGCTGGCTCCCTCCAAGAGCACGCTTTAAGCACCACCAAGGCATGTTGCAATGCAGTGCTGTGATGTCAGGGTGCCAGGGAAGGTGCCACCTGACAACATATACTCATCATCCCAGGGTTTCAATCCAGAACCTCCTGACAGCACTGAGGAGCCCTAAGCTCTTGCGATGAATACGCTTCTCTTCACCCACACTGCTGCTAAACCTTCTCACCTGTAGCACCGCTGACAATCCAGCCACAATTAATACTGTTCAGATGGAGCTGAGCTCCTCTTCCATTTCATCATTCAGACACAGATGAAAGGCTGAGGCAATAGCTGATTTTCCCCTTCTTGGAATGTATTCTCTTTTAAACACTTGACTCAGCAGAGAGGTGACCAAGCATCTCCTGAATTATTTGCATTGCAGCAGGTACATGGGCTTTTCCTTAGCCCAGAGTGACACAAGTGCTGGCACTTGGTGTCTTGACACTTGCAATGTATTGAATGTGGCTGGGGAAGAGATGGATCAGAAGCAGGCAATCTGAGGAAAAGGAATAAGGTATCCATCCCGACCCATGTCCAGTGGCAGTGGAAACTATGGCTTGCAGCAAGCTGGACAATATCCCACATGTTTTTACACAGAAGCTGTGTTATGAACATACATCGGAAGCCGATTTTAGAGTAATTGCCATTTTACATACTGCATTTCCCAGATAAACCACTCATTGCCCTCCTGGGTGTTTACTGTTTGCTTGTTTATGCTGAACAAGAGCAAGCTGAGGCATGTGAGGAAATAACATCTCTGTCTGGTGTTGCACTTAGTGATAAAACATTGTGGCTGAGAGTTTAATGATAAGCATGGACCACAAGCAAATTTCTGATAAAGGTATGTGTTTTGCAAGGGAGAGTTGTTTTTCCTTGCTTGGGTTTGTTCCCTACAAGCCATTTTTGGAGTGTAACTGAAGAGTCTTTCCCTTACAGAGGAGGTGAGGGTGCTGGCTGAGTAGATGCTTGTCTTGCTCCAGGAAGAACCAATGCTGGCTCTCTCCCTCTGGCCAGCTCACAGAGACCCCAACAAGCCTGCTGTGGGCTGGGAAATCACCTGTGGGATTGGCCATTTATAAAAAAAACAAGATATTTTTCAAGGGATTAAAATGAAATTTAAATCTATATTACCACTCTATCTATATGTGTATAACTATCAGTATTTCTGGATCTCTAGTCTCACATTTATCATTGATGTTTGATGTCCTCTGCTGCAAAAATTTTTCTTCTATCTCCCCACTTGTCCCCTGCTCAGCAAACAGTTCCTGTAGCCCAGGGAGGCTGCAGACAAGGCATCCTGTTACAATGGACAGTTGCTCATCTGCCTCGGAAGCTCCTGCCTGCACAACTTAAAACACTGCCCTCTGAAAACCCTTGGGAAGATGGAGAGATGGCACTGATTCCCAATCTATTGCCAAACAACTGAGCATGTGACGTGGCCAGCACCACTGGCCCCATTTCAATGGACCCTGTGATAATTAGCTAGAGGGAAAGCAATTCAGACAAGAAAGACATTGCTGAAAAGCATAGAGAGAAATATTCTACCTTATGGCTACTATCTCAGGGACTCCCTCCTTCCAGAGCAGTTGCACTGATCCAGCTGTGTCCTGGACTCTGTTTCATCATCTTTGCACCAAAGCAAGAGAGGTACCTTTTGCACTAACTCCCACAAAACTCTGCAGCTGTAGATATGAAAAACAAAGACATCTTTGCCTTCCTTTATTTAGTATGTCTTGGCATTAAATATCACATCATGAGCTTACTGAAGACAGATAGACTTGACAGGTGCCAAGTTCCAATGCAGTAATTTTCATGGTTCTGGTAGGCAAAAGAGCAAGATGTCTCAAAAGCTAGCCTCTAGCACTGTTATAAAACACAGATGTTGACACAATCCTGACACCAGATCATGCACTCCACACCCTGTGAGACAAGCCACGAGTGCAGGAGTGAAAAACGACACGGAACTCAGCTCATCACAGACAAACTGCACTGAGATGGCAGTATACAGGGAAACAAATGTTTCAGCTGCTCATGCTGCAGTGCAAAGAGACTCTGTAACAAGCAAAAGAATTAGAAATACTCATTGATATAATTGGCGTTGCTGAAACCTGGTGGGACAATTCACACGACTGGAATGTTAAAATCCATGGGCTTAATCGGTTTAGGAATAAGTGAGCAGAAAAAAGAACTGGAGGTGGCAGTCTGCATTGAAGACGTCATTACTTGATTTAGAGTTATTGATAAGCCAGAACCAAAGGATGTTGAATGCATATGGATTAATGTGTTACCTAATAAAACTCAGGAGGCATGCAGGTACAGGGATGTTCCAGAGTGCTAAATCAAAGTGAAAATAAGGTGAGTTATTCTTTAGGCACCTGTCTCTTCTTCATACCTAATGCAGAAAGGAAAAAAAATGAAAGCACTGTTTTAATGAGCTTTGATTATAAGGATATATGCTGGGGCTGACAGAGTTTAAAGGTTTCTAAAATTACTGAGGATAATGACTGTGAGATGATTACATTAAATGTGGGCAAACAGAGGGCAGTTGCAAAGAGCTAATTTCTCAACAGCAGAAGAAAAATACAAGTGAAATTGATGGGGAAAAATTAGGCATGAAAGATGAATGAAAATTGGCAGGTCTTACAGAAAAGTTTGCTAGGAAAAAGTACATCTTTTCAATCAGCAAAAGGAATGCTTTGCCTTGAGAGCTCATCATCCTTATTCAGCTGCAAGAGTCAAAGCAGCAATCAGAAACTGGGAAGACATGTACGATAAATGAGTTATACTGTACCAGAAAACAGATGACAGTCAATATAAATTAGAAGTCATGAATATAGAAAATTGATAAAGGAAACTAAACATAAGTTGAAAACAAGTACATGGTACAGTTAAGGACAATAAAAAGTTTAAGTGTCGAAGGAACAAAATAAATTCTATCAAGGTTCATGACTAATGGAGATAGTATTTTATTATATATTGGAAAAAAGGAGACTGACTTAAGTACTTCTTCTGGTCTGTATTAAAAAAACCCACAGTGACAGTGTAAGAGATGAAGAAGTACTTTCCAGACCATTAGTGTCCTAAGCTATTAAACATCACCCGCTAAGGTTAGTTATTTTAATGTTTCCAGATCTGAATGACTTTTACCCAAGAGTCCAAAAGAGTTCACTCTGTCACCTATTGATTAGAGCCAGTAATCTCCAGTAGACAAATCTTGGCATGGAGGCAAAATCTCAGAAGACCAAGAGAACTCTAATGCTGTGTTAATGTACCAAAAAAAGGCAAGCAGCTTGTTCCAAGTAATGGTAGGTCAGATGGCCAGATGTCCGCTGCTGACAAAGTAATGAGCAGAAATATAATTAATGCCAATCAACATGTCAAACCTGTTATGATTTTCTTGGACTCACAAGTTTAGCTGAAGAAGATAACCACACAGATTTCTCTTCACTTAGTAGTGCATGATATTCTGATTAAAAAACAGACCTGTGATGATTTTATAACATCCATAAAGCACATCATAAGTGGGTTAAGGATAAACAGCTGTAAGGCCTAACAGCTCTTCAAATGGGGATGGTGTCTCACACAGCTCCACAATCAGAAATGAGCTTGATGCCTACTGATCGGGAAGTAAATAAAAAATAACTGCCAGTAAAGTTTATAGAGGAATAAAGTTTGGCAGAGTAATAAATACAAGAAAAAAAGCAGTCATGGACCCGGAATTGCATTCAATAGCAAGTGGATGCTTACAGACAAAATGCATTTTGACATGGTTCAATGAAAAACTAAGAAGAAAGAGCACAAGCTATTCCTACCACAAGTGCCTTGTGACACATCGCCTCTGAAGAAGCTCTAGTGGCAAATCCAGACAAGCAATTATCATCTTGACAAAGAGAGATAATAAGAGCCTTTGATGCAGAAGAAAAAATTGTTTCTTACTTTTCTGTTGTAGAGAGGTTATTTTATGTTTGTATGAGAGTATTACGGAATCACAGGATATGCTGAGCTGGAGGGGACCCACAGGGATCATGGAGTCCAACTCCTGGCCCTGCACAGGAGCATCCCCAAGAGTCACAGCATGTGCCTGAGAGCATTGTCCAAACACTTCCTGAACTCTGTCAGGCTTGGTGCTATGATCACTTCCCTGGGGAGCTGTTCCAGTGCTCAACCACCCTCTGGGTGAAAATCCTTTTTCTAGTATCCAAATTAAACCTTCCCTGACACAACTTCAGGCCATTGCCTCAGGTCCCAGTTGCCAGAGAGAAGATATCAGTGCCTGTTCCTCCATTTCACCTCACAAGGAAGCTGTATACTGCAATGAGGTCTCCCCTCATTAATTAGACTAAGTTGAGAATACCTATGTTCAGCTCTGGTGTCCATCCTTTAAAGGATGCTGAAAAACCAAACATAAAAACAAATAGCAACTAAAATCTCTAGAGAGCTGGAAAAAGTGTCTTCTATGAGAATCTCAGTGTTGAGTTTGTTTCATTTATCAAAACCAGGACAGAGAAGTGATTTGATTGCAACTTACAAGTACCTTCATGGGGAGAAAATGCCAGATACTAAAGGGGTCTCTGTAATCCAGCAGAAAAGAAATAGTGCAGGAGTCACTGACTGGAAGCTGGATAAATTTGGGCTGGAGGCAAAACATGAATTTCAACAGAGAGGATGGTCAGCCAGGAAACAGCACTGACATAAGATGCAGACGTCACATCCCCTGCTCTCCTTGAATCGACTAAATGCTCATCTAAAAGAAAGATGCTTTCATGGAACCCAACTTCTTCCTGCCATTACAGTGGCAATAGAATAAGAATAGGAAAGACCCGCAGTGCACAGAAGGTCAGTCTGATTGATCAAACTGTGATTCCTTTTAGCCTGAAATGTGGCAGACCCAGGAAATGCATTTGCGTTCAGTTGGTCAAATAAGCCACATTGTAAAAATCTAATCTCAAAAAAAAAAATAAAAATAATGTCTTTTTCTGCCACATGTGAATGTGTTATTCCCCTCTACTGACCATCCACTGTGGAAGCAGATGCGGACCCTGAAGAATCAAACCTAACACTGTGCTGCTTCTTCATCTGTCTTCTTTATTGTTGCCTTTAGATGTTTGGGTAGCAACCCCTAAAAATCAGCAGAACAAAAGCACAAGATCACCTCTGGCAAAGCACTGTGGAGAGTGTTGAACTCATTTCTCTCATTTGGAAGTCTGTCTTTAGCTAAAACCCTCTGACATTACTTGCTAGTATTGGGTTGTGCTGTAGTGTAGCAGGGAAAGAATTTGTACAAAGCAGGACCAACTGAAGGCAGCCACAGAGCCAGGAAAGATTTTTAATTTACAGGACAACAGCACTGATAATACTTCCAAAGCAGGTGGGGGCTGTTTTAGTCATCAAGTCAGACTGGCTGCACAGCCCAGACCATAGGAGGGTAGGAATTGCCTGGATTTGTGAAGTACCTCCACCACTGATAAACCATGTGCTAGTACCCACATGCCAGAGGCCACCACTGCACCTCACATCCTGTTTGAGGTATGAATGCCTGGGTATTGCTTCTCTGCTGCCAGCCCAGGGGCTGGCTCCTGAAAGTCGATCTGGTGAACTTCTCCTTGCAGTGTGGGCAAAGGGAAAAGAATGGAAAAAGCCAAAAGGAAAAAAAATTAAACTCCATCTTGCAGCTAATTATTAATCATATGTGGTTTCCCAGAATTTCCCAAGTAGTTCCTTGGTCGCCTCAGGACATGCCTTAGCCTTATGAATCAGAAACAAGCTTTTCTCTTTCCTTTGCCACATAATTGCCATTTTTTTTTTCCCATTCTTTTGCCTATTTTCTCCTCCCCATCATCAATACACCTTCATTTCTTTCTTTGTTTGAGCCTTCTGTCCCCAGTTGCTATTTTCCACTTTCTGTTCCCTGTATCTCTTCTTCTATCATCTCGTTTGCTCCATACTATTTTCTCTCATATTCCCTCTCTCATAGCTCTACCACAGCAGTGCCCTGACACAGGAAAAGTTATCTGTTTCTATAAGAACAGTACAGCTGCAGTCCCAGCTTGTTTAATGAAAGCCTTGAGTTAATGGCAAGAACAGTTTTTGAGTCCCTGAGGTAGGGGTAATATTTGGTATTAATATTTGATATCTTATTTAGGATGCTAAATCAGATGCATGAAATCTCCCAGGAAGAATTGAAGGCCGAGTTCTGTTTAAATGATACAGTGCTAAGCCAGGCTGATGGACCACCCCCTCTTGTCTTCCTGCCAGAACCCTGTGAGCTGCTCTGGTTTTAGATGGAGCACAACCTGCTGTCAGTTGGAGAACCAGAGGAACAGTATTTACAAAACCCCTGTACAGCTTACGTTAAGATTCCCTTCAACTGTGTCATCTCCCAGCTTTTGTCTTGAGTTACTTCTGTCTCTGGTGGAGTGCCTAACCCCAAATGCTGAGTGAGATCCCTTCCCACATACCTTAGACAAAGCAAAGAAGATGACTGTGGTTTTGACTCCCTGTTTCTCACACACACACACACACACACACGCAGAGGGACATTCCCCCACTGCCTGCATCCACATATATGTGGCAGGGGGAATTGAGAAAGACCTTACACTCATTGTCTCAAGATGCAAGAAGGCAAAGTGATTTTGGACTCTGCTGAAGATGAAGATTTCCCAGCTTTCCCTTTAGGCATCATTCAATTAATGCTTGTATCTTACTCCATGTTACCCCCAAACATGTGTATGCACCCTTGTCTTTTCTGTGGATGTTTTGGAGATCCTCATCTCCAGAGCAACCTCATTCTTCCAGATCTGCTCCTGCAGCTCCTGTCTGAGCTCTTCTCTCTCCTTTCTGAAACTCTGCATCTCAAGGTGTCATTAGCAATAGCCTATTTCCCTTCCCAAGCCTAAAAGGGCTTGGTAAATGTAACTCAGGGCACAATTTGCTCTCATTGCATTTTTCTGTGCTTAGAGGGGGGGCGAGAGGAAAGGTAGATGCATTCTCTATTTGTCTCTCACCTTCTCCCTGAGAGAAGATGATGGGGATGCAATGAAGTAAGAAAAGAGGGGCAGAGGAAGAATGCACCTCTTTTAAGCCCTCACTGCCCTTTCTGCCCCAGGAGGAAGGTGAGATTGGGGAAGATCAGTCCTTCATGCCACAGGCATGGCTTGTGTTCAGACAGGCATCAATGCTGCAGGATCTGCAGTCAGACAAAAATCATGAGGTTTGGAAAAAAATTATTTCTCTGGCCTGGAGTTTTGGTCTGAAGAGGTCAGAGCTATAAAAAGCTGTGATCTTTGTGTTCCTCTTCTTGAAGATAACATTTCCATCTACTCTGCCCCGGGGAAGCCCTGGCACAATGGCTCCTCACTGCTTCACAGAGGCCCTTTTCAAAGAGCTGTTCCTGACTGGCTTCCTTTATTCGGGATGCAGTATCTTAGCACGACAGACACCTCGGCAAATGGGTCAGTGGGAGAAGGGAGGTTACCTGCCTCACAAACGCCCAGAAGGGCGGTAACAGTAGTGAGGAGAAAAAAAAGCCAGCTTTTTTCCTCCCTTCTGGGCTTGGGCAGACTGACAGGCACAATAAAATGTGTGGGTGTCGCTTGGCAGGTGTGAATCTTTCAGACAAGCTGCAGTACACATCTCTAGTTGTTTTAAACCGTCTTCATGCATCAGACCTCACCGCCCCTTACACAGATTTATTGCCACAATCTTTCACTGAAAGGATTAATGTCACCCAGACCTGGCCACTTTGGACATTTGCAGAGAGGCTGCCAGCCTAGTAGTCAACATTTCCTCCCTGGCCGTTTCTTCCCCGAGTCATTTAGGAGAAAATCAATGCAGGAAAAGGGAAATTCTGGCGTCCTGCAGGTGAAGCAGTGACCTGTCAGCAAAATGACGGACCCTCTGCAGCTCCTCTCTCCTAATGCACAGAGCAGAGAAGTCCCACCCAGGGCCTGGGGGCAGGTTTGGGGAGGAAGTACAGCCAGAGGTCTGGGCAGGCATCTGGAAAGTCACACGTTCTCTGGTTAAACTCTGAGGCTGACTCACTGCCTGACCCCCAGGCAAACCACTCCCTTTGCTGAGCTTGTTTTCCTGTGTGACTTAGGGCTGATGGTAGGGACATAGCCCGCGGCAAGATGGGGGGGTCTAAACTTACTGCTGTGAGCAAAAAATCATTGTTGGTGTTGAGCAATTTGGTATGGGTTGTGTGTAGTGTTTGGCAGATTCTGGTATTAGATCTGGCTTCATGCAATCAGAGGATTATTTTTTCCCGAGGAATGGTGATCAGCTTTATCTCAATAATAAACCAGAATAGCTTTCCAGTTTTTTCAATTTCCTCATGAAAGCAATACAACCATTTCCCCACACCAGAGCTAGCACTTTCTCCTCACTCTCTCTCACTGCTGGCTACACAGGAGCCCGTGAGCAATTAGATTTCTTTTATCAGGCTGTCTGCCAGCACGATTAACCCATCAGCTCCTCAGCAGAACCCTTACACTTTTGGGGAAGCAAAAGCCCACTGTCCCTATGGACAGACAGTCCTGCCTCCCTTGCTCTGCGCAGTGCACACACACAGTTGCTCTCCATATTCATGGATTACATCCTCCCCAGGATTAAACATTTTTTCTATGGCTTTTTAGGGCTTTTTTCACCTCATGACTGTGAAACCGAGTGGCACCTTCCTCTGTGTGTATCCTTGTCTCTCTGTGTATTTAAGCAAGCCGGAGGATGCTGGCCTCTCACTGCAACAAGCACAGACCTGAAAGCTCTGCAGAACTGTGTTAGTGCCAGGCAGCCTCTCTACAGTACTGTACCGTGGCTCCCAAGGGCAAATTTTCTTCCTTATATAAAATACACAGTTCTCCATGTCCTTCTTTTGGCTACTGTGACCAGTCCTATTTCGGTCATACACATTTGTGCTATAAATGGTCTCCTAAAGTCAGAGCTTATCAACATTGGCTCTGGGCTCAGGGCTTCTTTCATTGCATCAAAGGTACACTGACATTCTTCCATCTAATTTACTTCCCTTATTTTTGGCTTTTTTTTTTTTTTTCAGCAAATTGGTCAGGGAACATGGTAATAAGCAAAAATTCAAAAATAGACATCTGATAATAATCTTCTACCCCTAAAATTGTCTTGCTTTTTGAAGCTAGTAATTCAGCACTTCCCCTACAACTCCAACTTTAGAAACTACTTGGTTTTGATTCTCCCAGTGTCCTTAAGATACTTTAAGTATCAACTCTCTGAACCAGTCAGCATATGTTTAGCAGGGAAGGTAAAGAAGAAAGCTGCTGATANCTCGTCAGACTGCTCCATCCCATAATCTTCACCCCCTCCTTCCCTGCTCAGCCCAAACAGCTCTTGCCATTTTGCCTGTAGTTTATCTTCAGTTGCAGGTAGTAACAATAAGGCTCTTCCTCATTGCCAGCCTGATTAGTTTTATCAGCCAGCCTGCCTTGCTTTTTTTGTCTGGGATTTTTCCTTACGCTTCTCTCTCTTATCTCTAAACTGTGATGGAAGTGTTTGGGGTTTAGCTTTGGACTGAAGTCCAGAAGGCTTTAGGCTCTCTGCCATTCAATACATCAAATGGAGAAGGCCCTGCTGAATCATGTCCAACCTCCCACTGGGCACACAAAATGTAGGACAAAAATCACCTGAGCTCCATTCACCTCCATACATTTCTTCTTAGGGCCTGCTTCATCCTCTTGACTAATTTTTCCATCCAGTGATGATCAAAAGACCTTTGAATGGCTTTTCTTGGGGGGAGGAAAGACTGGAAATAGTCCTCTACTCCATCAGTTTCTCAGCCTAGTCAGAAATGTTTAACGAAGCCTTGCACAGCTCTTTCTGCTGTAGTGCTGTGTTGTGGAGCTCCCTCTGGCCATCAGGTCATATTATCAGAGATAATCAGAGCGTATCAGTTTCACACAAAGCTCAGCCAGATAAGCAAGACAAGATAGTCTCCAATGTGCCATGAATCTCTCACTCACATCACACATCATTTTGCTTTTAGCAAGACCACCCTGTCACAGCATATGATGTACTGTACCCATCTTCTTAGAGGGCAGCAGTGAAAAGCAGGTTATAGCTCTAAAATGTTTTATTGTTAAGGCCTATTTATTATTTTTATCCTCATTCTGAGTCTGAACATCTCAGTATCTATCTTTCTGTGTTTGTTTTAGCTTTGTTTCACTGTCATGCCTCAGAAAACACTTCCTTCTGCTCAATAACATGAGGCAATAGAGTTTTCCAGGCTGCAGCAGGGGAGGAATCAGTGTGCCACAGTACAGATGACCACAGTTAAGGGAACATGGCTGCCAACAAAGATGGTGCAAGAGGTTTCTTACCCAAAGGGAAGTCGCCTGAAGGGACTGTGTGTATCTGCATCCAGCTTCTTCTCCATCTTCCAGACTGCAGTGAGCAAGGAAGGATCATGGGGATCACAGAGACATGGTAGGACGTCACTCAAAGCTGGAGGCCAAGGATGTTCTTTAGGAAGGACAGGCAGAGCCAAAGAAAGAAACATGAGGAGGTTGCATTGGGGTTCCAACACAAACCCTTTGACCAAGAGGAGGAAGTAAATGAGGCTTTTTAAAAACAGCTAACAGAAATCTCCTTTATGCAGGCCCTGATCCTCAAAGGGAATATCAACCATCCAGACATTGGCTGGGAGAACAAGAAGAAATCCAGGTATGTCCTTGGAACCTCAAAACACTGCAGGGATAAAACAATGGTCTTCATGCTCACAAACAGGGGGTAATAGTGGTGAATGATGTCACAGAAAATAGCTTGGACCACAGTAACCATAAAATCATACAGTTTAAGATCTAGAGAAGGTTTGGGAAGGTAAACAGCAGTTAATACTCTGGATTTTCCCAGAGAAAATTCTGATTTTTTTTTTTTTGAGATACTTTCTAGGCAGAATCGTATGAGAAAGAAGCTGCCGTGAGGGGCTAAGATACTGAGGGGGCTGACTGATTCTTAAACAAAATTATTGAGAGCATAGGAACAAACAGTCTTGTTCAGCAGGAAGACTGGGTATTTCAGCATAGGGATAAGCATAAGGTTCATTTGGATAAGCAAGAAACTTCTCAATGAATTAAAATGTGAAAGGAGAGTATACAGGCAGTGAGACAAGGATAGACATCAAAGGAGGACTAAAGAAACTTTTCATGGATCCTTGGGGATGAAATAATGAAGACCAAAGCAAACAAGGAACAGAGCAAGAGAGATTGGAAACCTCAGCAAGAAATGTCCAGATGGGATTCATTTTAAAAAGTCAAGGCTAAAATATTGCTAGCACATACTCAGCAAACAGAAGGTATGTGAAATGTTTCTGGTAACAGCATAGGTCTTAGAGAGAAGTAGCACCAACTAAACAGAAGGTTTTAATACAAGAATGTGCTGGAAATGGTCCTTGTTTCTTTGGGCACCTAAGAAAGATGGGGGAAATCTGACTGGCAAGAGTTTACATCAGCTGTTTACTTGTAGCACTTCTGGCCATTTCTGGAACTGGAGATCCGAGAGAAATGATGAGACCAGACAGAGGGCTAGAAGGTCAAATTTACAGCAAGTATTACAGAAGTTAAATCTATATTTGTGGGATAATGGATGGCCAAAAGCAAACACAGCTATTCATCAATAGCTAAAGGGCAAGGTTGCTAGGGAGGCAGGAGACAAGCTGGAATAAGTAGGAGCAAAAGAGGATATTTCCAACTCAGTATCAGGTAAGTTTTATGGCCAAAGTTGCACTGAGTTGTGGAAAAGTTTTCTGCTGGCAGAGATGGAAGCTCCCTCTACTTCATTTCACTTGTATAGAGGCCTCTGTGCTGGGTAGCACAGAGTGATTTGTGCCAGCTGTGGGTGGGAGGTTTTGGAGTCAGGATGTGAGAGGGACAAGGAGAAAATGGTGTCAAGTCCTAAGAAGGGAATGGCACTACTATGTTTGATTGCCCTGGGTTTCTGCCTGCCATATGCTCTTCCGCCTTCACCTGAACCAAAACACCCACCAGGGACTGCTGCAAGAAATCATGGTTGGGCTCAGAATACAAACCTGATTTCTTGTAACCCTTATTTTTTGGTCTCACTGCAACAGAACTGACTTATCTCCATCTAGAATGACATAGCAAGAGCTATGAGCATCTCCCATGGACCCACTTCCTCTCTCTACACAAGATTGATAGTGAAGTCTCAGTTCCTTTGCAGTAAAGTCCAATTCAGTCAGACAAAAGGGACACAAACAGGATTTGGATTAAGAAGGTGTTGGAAAGGAGTGAGTAAGAGTGCTGGATATATGGAAGAAGTTAATTCTTCCTCACTGGGGCCATTTGGGGAGGACAAATCAGAGACCTTATAGACATAGACCCCAGGGGCTGAGACCGGCACACCAGGTGAACTGAGTGCTGTGTAGGGTAGGGAGAGGATGCATGATTCCCCAATCCTGCCCCCTCTCCCCACCACATACACGCTACCCACTAACTTTTTGCATCCTGTCTGACAGCTCTTCCACACCGGGTGTGCGACTGCAAATTTAACTCTCAACGCACACTTCAGAGAGAAATGGCAGCTTTGGACAATTGCAGTCTGTTTAACTGGAAAGATGTTGTGTCCATGCAGATGGCAAAAGGGAGGTGGTTCCTCCCTCTCCCCCGGCTGGCTCACACCTTGCAGTGCCCCGACTGAGCGCTGAGCTGCCAAGAGAGGAATCCCTCACTCGCCCCTGACAGCTGCTGAGCCGCTGGAGGGAAGAACGCTTGGTAATGATATGTATGCTTTGCTCTGTCAACACGAAGATCTGTCCCCCTGCTGCCCTCCCCAGCCTCACCCTGCAGCTGGATTCCAGCCAGTGGAAGCCCTTTAGAAAATGGAAATGGATGCATCTTTCACAGTCATTAGTGTGGATCGTGCTAATGGGATGTCATGATAAATACTGACAGCTAGCTGAGGGCAGCAGCGTTCACTGAGACTCCAAATGAGAGGGCACCAGATGCTACAACAAGCTCCAAGTGCGCCCTTGGAGGGGGAGGATGAGCTGGGAAGGCAAAGGCAAGCTGGTAGGTGGGCAGGCTGGTGGGGAGATAACAGAGCTTGCTGCTTCAAGGTCACCAGCCCGAGAGCAGTCCTGGGTGCTGGCAATGCTGCACACGCTGAGCGCGGGGTAAGTGATGCAGTGGCTGGTAATATTGCTTGTTAGGAAGGTGAGGGTCTGAGGGAGCCTCAGGAGAATCCCAGCTGTTAGCATATGTGTGGGGAGCCCGGGAAGGGCAGGCCAGGGGCCTGCATGGCAGGATCAGGCAAGTGCTACTGGGCACCACTAGCAAGGGTAGCTGCAGGGAAGAGATGTGATGCCCATGTTCAGGGGAGAGGATTACTTGATTTGCATTATCATTTGAGCTCGCACACACACAAAAAGATGAGCTGAGAGCTTCAGTACCTCAGGGAACTGACCAGCATAACTATGGTTAGATAATTATACCATTAAATCTATGCTAATACTACTAAGGCTGGTCATGAATTTTTTAACAAACCAGTGTTTCACTGGAAAATACCAACTGATTTTATCAAAGATGAAACTTTTCTCAAGGACAAGGACACTTCAAATTTAAGAAAAAAGAAGACAATAGGAGTCAGAACACACACTTATTATAGTGAAGTGTTTTCCGGACATTTCTCTCTAAGCAGGACTTCTAAGTAAATGTCCATCCATGAATCAGAGAGTCAAGGGACCTCAAACTGTGGATCATCCACCCACAGCAGATACTGATCAGTAGGCTGCTAAGGAGCTCTTCCTGATCTCACTGATTTATTCTCACTGATAAAAATCTCAAAATAATCTGATATTTATTCTGGTGCAGATCAGAAAACAATTTTTGCATCCTGAAGTCTGGTAAGGAAAAACTAGTTCACACTCTACTCTCAGTATAATGCGCCCTCAGGGAGATGCTGTTCTAGAATAAAAGCATTTTCTTACCGTGGAGTAATTACTCTTATTCCAGAACAGATTATGCACATGAGGGAGTTAAAATAACATAGCTAGAGCAATAACTGCTATTCTGCTGCCACACGACTCAATTTCCCAGAATATTCAAGTCTTAGAGGATATTAAAGTACATATGTAGTCTTCTTCTCATTAAGAGTATTAGCTCTTCTTAGGACAATGTTGTATATAAATGCCCTATTGACAAAATCAATCTTGTCTGACAAAATCAGACCTGCAGACAGGTGACAGGTGACCCATGACTTACTCGAGGAGATATCATTGACTTAATTCCTTGTGCAGCACAGGTACAAAGACATATGTATGCACACACACATAGAGCTTGTGCACATTCATGTCCATTTCATATCCCTGACCTGATCTTTTGCTGCTTCTGAGATGGAAAGCACAGAAACAGCAAGGAGGCCTTTCACCACAAATGAGACTGAAATAAAGAGTGGGCTACAAGGTCCATGTGGTGTCAGCACATTACATTGCATCCACCCATCATTTTTCTCCCAATATTTCTCACTGGAAGTAGCTCTGAAGACATCACAATAATGACTATTGGCAGGATTTGTGTGGGCGAGGTGCTGAGAGCCAAGCAAACCCAAAGTCTGCATTAACGTTTGAATCTCCCACGCAGAGTGTCCTCTGCAGTGCTGAGATGAG
The DNA here is from genome assembly GCA_020086605.1 of Lanius collurio. Classification (NCBI taxonomy): domain Eukaryota; kingdom Metazoa; phylum Chordata; class Aves; order Passeriformes; family Laniidae; genus Lanius; species Lanius collurio. The sequence goes on from JACBWW010000006.1 coordinate 36,304,093, forward strand.
GTCAACAGATGGAGGAGGATGGAGAGGAAGGGACTTCCATATCAGTGCTCATGAGCTCATCCCATTTCTTTGCACTCTTTCCACTTGTTTCAGGTTGGGTGGCATTGCCTCTTGTCCTTAAGGACAGCCCATGAGCAGGAGTATAACCCATTGTCCAGAGGTGTGAAAGCTTTCTGAACCCTCTTACGTCACTGTCTACACTGGTCTAGCACATCTTGCAATACTTTATTTCAGGATTGAAACAGTTTCATGTTGCAAAAATGATTAACTGGCCAAGCACTACAAGCACTCAGAATTGACAGCTTAGAAGTTGAGATGCCTTTAACAAAGGGCCCAGCAAAGTGGCCTTTCTATTTGCTGGTGTAGCATAATACAGCTATCACCAAGAGTCTTTACTTCTCCTACAGACACATTTGCAGCCTCTTGTCCTGTTCATGTCCCGGTTTTGCCCATGGACACAGACTTCGTCATTGCTGATTGACACAGAAACAGCCTGTTCTGGCATTTGGCTCAGGCTTGGGGTTTTTTTGCTGTTCCACTCAGCACAGCTATAATCACCTTGGCCTGAACAGTGGTCAGGAGATTTCCAGAAAGCAAAGAATGTTAAAAGCACTGAATCTGTAATGTCCAAGCTATCTCCCAAGCAGAAACCTAAGCAGGATTACACTGGAATAGTGGTGGCTGTTCTTGTTAAGGGAGCGCTTGCAGGCTTAGAGGAAAAGACTTTGCAAAGAAAACCAGGCACCATGTACTTCTCTGGCTTGACAAATTCTACATTCTCATTAACAGATTCAGCCCTCTAAAGAGGGAAGGCTCTGCCCAGACTTGGCTACCCAGCCTCGGAAGACTGGCATCAGTAGCTGACATAGTCAGGGGGCCCCACACTCCCTAGACGGTCAGACGAGCAAACATCTAAGTGTTCACCAGCAAAGACCAGCACACATCTTTCTATGATGCATAACCTACAGCAGGAGGCAGATTCTGTTGTAGCAGATGATGATCAAAAGCTTCTGTCGTATTTATGAGATGACTTTGCATGCTTGTGTTGGAGGAGACATGTGGCTGACTCGGTGAGTCCATAGGGATTTGTGGCTGCCTCTCATTTAAAGACCAAAAATCACAACTAGAGCTGTTACCCAGATCAGAACATCACCACATCAAGGGAAATTTCCTATCTGACCTCCACATGTAGGTGTTTCATACAGCACTTCACAGCTGTGACTACATGGAACTGCTGGCATGCTCAGACTGACATTCAAGCACTAACCCAGCAAGTGGGGGGACACCAGGGGCAGAAAAGCCCTCCCCAGCCACTAGATATTGCAGCACTGGATGTTGAAGACGGCAGTACTGCCCTGACACTTGCCTCCCTCCTGGCTGGATGGATGCATGGACTCTGCCCCCCTGTGTCCAGGAGGGAAGGCCAGCCTTGGGGGCACATAAAACTGACGGTGATTGTGTGTCCCCAGGACAAGCCCATGCTGTGTGAGGCAGGTCCCAGCCTGGGCAGGCGGTGCTATTTGACCCTTGCGCGGACCATTCATTCCCCTTGTACAAAAGAAAGGCTTGTTCAACTCGATGTCGATGAAAGATGTGGAGCAGAGAGAAGCTCGGAAACAGAAGCCACTTTCTCATGTAGCCGAGGAGCTGGGTGACAACTGCCCTCTGTTCTCCACCCCCAGCCTCCCTCCGCCTCCCAGAAGGAACAGACAAAGGATGTGTCATGATCGGCTTTTGAGAAAAGGATTTGACATCACTGTCAGTAGTTGTTGTGGAAAGCAGGGCGGTTTGCATCCTTCTGGATGCAAGATTAATATTGGCTGTTAGGAATGGCAGGGCAGAGAGATCTGCTGTGGTCAGGGTGTGTTGAGTGGCAACATCTCCTCATCGAGGTCAGGGTCTCTATGGCAGCATTTTCAAAACTACTCATGCATCGATTCGCTGTAATGAGATGGAGGATCCATCCGTGCTTTCAACTGATAACTCACTTAAGATTTAGTTTCTTAAAAAGCAGTTACTTACCTTTATGGAAAAGCCTTACAGAATTTAATGGAGATGAGACTGACAGAATGGCATAGAACTTATTCTTAAGGGTGACAGTTTAACAGAGAGCATCTTCCTTTTTCAAGCCATTCTATAAAGATTAACCCTCAGGATATAGCTCTCTGCTTGACATTAAAGAATGGGCCATAAATCGATCAGAAGGTAAATAATATTTTCCCTTTGCAAAACTTTTCCAGAGGGGCAGGATGCTGAAGTGCCATCTTTGGAGTACACATGGAGCCTCCATCCAAACAGCTCAATGGTTCAGGGAGACCAGAAGGGCTGGCTGCCTTCAGGTGATAGTTATACATCTTCAAGTTTCTCACCTGCTACTGGCATTAGGGAAAACTCAACCTGAACTTGCCACCTGAGCTCAGGTTTCTTTAAACTTCTCCATCAGTACAACACTCTTTCTCATCTCCCTGCTCCCATCCTGTTCTCTTCCTATCACATGGGAACATTCTCTCCAGCTGGGATAAGACCAAAGCCTGAGACTTTCTTTAGTTCTGCATTTCTTTAGCTGGTGAGCAGGAGGATCTGAGGATAGGCAGTCACTCAGGCTCTCTCCAGCCTTTCATGGACAGACCCCATCCCTAGGGTGCAAGGTGTATGCAGAAGCAGGCAGTTGCTTCCCCCACACAGAAGGTGAGTGAGGGCTCTGGCCTGCATGCAGCAACCCTTACCCATGCTGCGCCACTGGAAGCTGATTCCCGGCAGGACTGCAAGCTCTAAGCCCCTCTGCAGTAACACCGCCTTGCAGGTGGTCATGGAGGGAGCAGAGAGCACTGGAAGCACCAAGCTCCAAAGGCCTGTCAGAGGCTGTGAGCAGAGCCCTCACAGCAGCTCCTTGCTGCACCTTTGGAGCGGTGCTGCCGAAAGAGCTGCCTCCCAATTGAAGAATAGCAGATGTGTTTACCACACATCAATCTGTCTCTGTCTGGGTCCTTACCCGGCCCCCATCATCATCCTATTCAAGAGTCTGCAAAGTATTTAAAAATAGCATTAACACTAACAATCTCTTTTTCTTTCCTCCCAAGCTTGTAGCAGAAATAGCTTGATTAGTGTACAGTTCTGGTGCTTCAAGGGGGAGAGAAATGAAACTGCAGAGCTTTGCAGAGTGGCTTTTCAGCCTTCTTCAGGCAGCAACTGCTGGCTGCTTTGCTGAAGCACAGGTTCTTCAAAGGATGGCAGATTTTAGATTAAGGACTGCTTGTTCTGCCATACATATTCTCGGGCAGATTTACAATGAGGAGAGAGAGGCTCTGCTGCAGCTTTGGACCTTGGAAGAGATGCACCTGACACCCTCCCTCCCCATCCCCGGCCATTACTCTTTAACCATATCCAGAAGGCTGGGAAGAAAGGAAGTTGGGAAGCTGTCCTGGGGCAGAGGTGTGGACAAGGCAGAAGATAGCTCAGCAAACTCTCTGAAAATACCACCAGGCTGTATGTAGCCTGAGCAGGGAGGGGCTTGGCAGGCAAGACCACTGGTGTCTCATTGCATCTCTCAGATATGGATTTCAGGGGTGACTTTGGGGGAATAACTTGTCTTTTCCAGGGCTTACCCTCCCTCTCAGCAGAAAGAGAAAAGTTTTACCTTCGCAATTCACAGGAAAGGTTTTACTCACTTTACTCTGTGTGTGCAGTGTTTTGAGATTTGTATGTACAGAGATTGTGTGATGCCACTACCTAGCAATTCTTCACAGGCCATGTCAGGTACGGGCACGACTCCTGACTGACCTTTTCAGTAGGTTTCCTTCCCAACTCCACATCCCCTGAATGCCTTCTCCAGGGCTGCTGGCAGCCCTTCCTCACCTTTTGTTTGTGAAGTACACCATCCCAGCTGGGAATCAGCAATGGCTCTCTTTGCTTCTCCCCTGCCTTGAGGGCACTGAAGAGTCAAGTTCTCAGCACAGCCGCTAACAGACGGTCCCAACAACACAGCATCACACACATTCCCACAGCAGAGGACACCGGCAAAGTCCCTGGTGCCCTGCAGCCAAATCCCTTGTAAAGAGGAGGGGTGGCAAGTGCGAACAACTCACTCCTGCACTCCCATAAAGTGCCTCAGACACACACTGTAACATGCATTGCTTCTAAGAGCTGCAACAGGAGGAGTGAGTCAGGAGAGTGGGGAGCAGCTGCAGCCACTCAGCCCAGATGGAGTCAGACCTCGGGAGGCTCACAACGCTGCGGCACAGCTTCTTCCTTTGCAGCGCGAGTCAGTGAACATTTTCCATAGTATTTCCTCTCCTGTGACTTACTGCTGCAAGATTCAGGGATGTGGTCTGTGGGTCTGCCTCAAGGCTGACACAGCATCAGGACCCTTAGGGCATGGCAGTGAAAAAGCAAGAGAAGCAAATTGCAGGAATAAATTGCGCACAGACTGCAACTGTAAGCCACTCTCTCCAGCAGCATCTCTCCCAGGATCTTGAAGCACTTATCACTTGGGAAGGAGCTTAGCTTAGTGGCAACCTCAGGATAAGGATTTTGTGGAGTTTCACATCATGTTGTACTTTCAGTGGAGGCAGTGTGGGCAGAGAGGGACAGATGGCCTGGGAAGGTATAGCATGCCAGGCAAGAGCTGCCACCCAGAGCACTGCAGTGTGGGTTGCTGTGTATGTCTGTGCTGGACAGAGCTGTGGTGGCTGTGGAAGGAGGAAGGTCTTACCAGGGCAGCAACCCCACTGCCATGTGGCTAGGAACATAGACTGTCCCAGCCACTGCCTTCAGGAGGGATAAAAAAGACTGCAGCACACTGGTACTCCACTGTCTTTCCAATAAATCTACCATGGATGCTCTAACTAAGAAAAATATCTCTGCACAGACCCAGCTGCCCCAGAATTGAGTCTCATTTCTGAAGTGTGCAGCTTTTGCCAGGAGCCAGCTCTGACTGGGAGATGAGGGGAAGCATCTTCCTGCACTGCCAACTATCAGCACCCCCAGTCCAACCACAGGACAGGCTGACTAAACTGTAGCTCTGTGCATAGCAGCAAAACAGACATGTCAAAGGTTGTGGACATAAAAAGGGAGAGCATGGAGCATGAGTAAGCAAAGCCTGAGTGGTCTGGGCTTCCAGAGTATCCAGCAGCCTTGGATCTGATCTCTTCCTCATGCTTTTCCACTCCAGAGAGAACCCCAGAAGTCAAAGTCTTTAACCAACCTCTCCTAGAGAGGTCCTAGGGTTAGGGTGTTCACCCAAGGATTGCCTGCAGCTCACTAACCACCCAAGATGTTGTGGTTAATACTCACTCAATTTTCTCCTCCCCAAGTTCTTTCCCCAGCCACAGGAGGATAAAGCCTCTGTGTTATCCCAGGGAATGCTAAAAGACTCAATGCCTTGCAGACATAGGCAATCAATTTCTTTGGTGTGGATTTTCCCAAAATCAAGGTGCCACAGAGCTGGAACAACCCAGCTAACTCATCCTTGGAGCAGGGTAATGCTTCTGCCAGTAGTGCAAGAGAAATTCAGGCTTCTGCTGAGCCATCTGTGGGGAAGCAATTCACCACTTCCTGACACCCACATGGCTGGCTTTCATCCACAAACACACAGAACCCTGCTGGGCTGACCATACAACCTGGGGATTTCATGCCTCCAACACTGAGAACGGATGGATGGATGGATGGATGGATGGATGGATGGATGGATGGATGGATGGATGGATGGATGGACGGACGGATGGCTCCCATTTAAGGGCAGCCTGGGATGCTGGGGAAGAATAGTGCCAGCCCTCAATACATTTGGTGAAGAGCAGCACTTTGTGCCCTGTTCTAGCTGGGGGAGAGGTGCAGAAGGACACAGCCAGTGGGTCTACACAACCATCAGCACAGCAGTGGTGAGCACAGCCATAGTACTGCTGGGCACTGAACACATCTGCTCAGAATGTCCCCTTGGCAAAGGGAGAAGCAGGTGAGCAAAGGCACTGGCACTGACCTGCTGCTTTGCCTTTGTTGGGTTTGCCTCTGTGTTCCACGCTGTAAATGTCATTTGGGCTGTAAAATGTCACTTGATGTCTTTCTTTTCAAGGTGTTTTCAGCAACGCCTGCTCCAGAAAAAAATGTGGCCAAGACCTGATAGCTAACCTGAGAAGATGGACTTGTCTTGTTCTTGTCCAAGAGTGCTTGCCAGCCAAGGATCTCAAAACATTTTGCCCTGCTTACTGAATCCCACGGCAGGAGCTTTGTTACCTGAAGCCAAACTTGATCATCAACTCCCCACCTGAGCCTGAGGCTGTGCTACCTTCCATGCCTCATGGTTTGCTGAGAGCTGTTTTGCTGAAATGTCTTCAGGAGAAACTCTTGGAATACGGCAGTCACAATCCTCAGAATGGTAAGGGAGGAATAGATGTGTGTTGTGCAGCCCAGTGCAAGGAGAAGTTTCCTACAGCAGGGCTGAGGTGTGACAGACCTCATTTCTGCCCTCTTTGCATGCAGCCCCAGCTGGGAGGCTAAAGCAAGAGCTGCTTCTCACATCCCCCTTCAAGCAGCGTGGTGACTTTATAATGGCAGACAGACAGCTCCTAAGGGAGGCATGCAGGGGAAAACTGAAGCAGGCAGGTCTTCTGCTCCCTCTTAACCTGCTCGAAGGCAGAGGCCGCCAGATAAAGCATTGGCTGTAGCTGTTCATGTGGCCAGAGCAAGGAATGGCCCAGCGGCTGCTGCAGTGTGAAATGGTAGCACTAACATCACCATCATCCCACCTCAGGGAAACTGAGGCATGCAGTGGCGATGTGCGCATCAAGCAGCAAGCCAGGGGATCAAATCCCAGTAGCACTGTGCCCGCTGACTTCGGGCTGTGACCCCGAAGTTGCCTTATCGATAGCCAACCCGCACGGGCTGTAGCCATGGCAGGTGGCTCTTTCTTGGAGCAGCCGGAGCGGGAAATCACTCCAGCATCCGGTCAGAAGCAAAGCAAGCGGGACGGGCAAAGAAAAATCCCGGCCCCTCGCCTTCGGCGGGAAGAGCAGCGGCCGGCCCGGGGCAGAGAACCCTCCCCCTTCGAGGGTGCCCGGCCCCGCTGCGGGCGGCGGGGGCAGCGCTGCGGCCGTACCCGGCCCCGCTCGCCTCTCCCCCTCTTCCCGGCTCGGATCGCCTCCTCTCCGCTCCTTCCCCCTTCGCTGGCTCCGCGCTCGCCCCTTCCCCGCTTAAGGTGGCCCCGCGGGATGCGCGGCGCGCAGGAGCCGCTGCGGGCGGCCCTCGGCGCTCCCCCCACCCCCGGCACGGGGTGGCCTTAAATCGGCTCCGCGCCGCGCGTAGCCGCATCGCCGGCGCCGTCTGAAGGCGGGCGCCGCCATCCGCCGGCAGCGCCGACGGGCCGGTCCCGGTGCTGGTCCCGGTGCCGTTCCCAGGGCGCAGGGAGGACGCGCCTCCGCCTGGCGGCGGGCGATGCTCCCCCGGTAGCCCCCGGTGCGGTGCCGCCCCGCGACCGGCGCCCCGGCGTCTCCGCCGTGACCGGCCCATCTCGCCAGGTAAGCGGGAGACCCCGCGCTCGGGCACCGGGGCTTTGGGGGTGGGAGCAGCGCCGGGGATACAGCGGTGACCTTGCGGTCCCCCGGCGCTTGGCGCTGGAGGAGTGCCCTGCCCCGCGACCGGCAGCTGTATCCCCGAACTTCATCCCTGCTCAGCGCCCGAACCGGCTCCGCGCTTCACGGGGAGCCCCTGTCCTTGCATCCCCACACACCTTGGTCCGGACACCTTCCAGAGGAGCGACATCCCACTCCCAGGCTGGAATTTTCCAGCTGTGGGGAGATGTCCCCATTCCTGGTGTGTGTCCACCCGGGAATCTCTCCGCCGGGATCTCGGAGCAAGGGTACCCAAACGCGGGTCCCGGGCATGCTGCTGCTCCCGGAGAGGTTTTATTGAGCCTCTTTGGTGACATACCGGAGAAGCCAAACTACAGAAGGGCCACGGGGTTTGTGTGCAGGTTCCTCGCTAGGAACTGACCCCAAGTGGGCGTCCCTGTGAGGGGCTCTGGAGAGGTGGCTTGGGAGTGGGCAAGAGCAGGACGCTGGGGAAGGGTTCTGCCCGTTTCTACCCTTGCCTGGCACACGAGTGTCTGCCGAGGGATGCACTTGCTGGTTTTCTGCAGCAGTTTGGGGTGGATGTTGCTAGGTGAGTTGGAAAGTACTTTGTTTTCGGCCTCCCGATCCAGCCACTCACCCATCCAGCCTCGGGCGGGGGAGAGGAGGGGGAGGTGTAGCAGCTAGTGTGTGACGGAGAGAAACCCCTCAAGGTGCTGCAAATCTGGAGAGTAACAGCCAGTTCCTCAGTAACTCCTTAGGGAAACCTGCCAAGGGGCAATTTCTGTGCAGCTGGAGAGAAGGGGTGTTGGAATCAGCAGGGCAGCACCAAGCATCACCGTAGCAGAGCAGTAATGACAATCTGTAAATACACGTCCGACAACTTGAAGTCCACACAGCTCAGCAAGTGAGTGGGGGAGAGTGAGCGATGCAGACTCTGCAGGTGCTTTCAGCTTGTTTTCTGGACCCAGAGGAGGCTTCCTTGTGGAAAGCACATATGCAGAGAGTGTAACAGGGTACAGCAGCTTCACACATGGGTCTGATCACCCACTTCTGCTTGGGCTTAAATCTCATCAGGCGCAGAAAGGGAAAAATGGGTGGAGAGGTTCATGCCTTGCAGCCCTGGACAGTCAGCAGAAGTGCAAGGCATTGACTTCACGAGCCTCAGACAGGACTAGGAACAGGGGCCATATAGCACTTCCACAAACTGGGAGACAGGTGCACAGACACAGCAGGATAGGAACCTCACAGGAGGGAAGCCATCCTTACTCCAAAAAGAGATTCCTTGGTAGGAGATTATGGGGACCTTAGGCAACAGAGAGGGTTACAGGGCAGGAGGAGGCCACTGGCAGAGCTGTGTGTGACAGCCTGTGTCACATCTGTTTGCAGCCGTGCATGCTGCCAAGTTCCTTTTCTCCGTGCCCTGAAGCAGGATGTGGGGGCCTCGATCGCTTTTGGTTGGTGCCTGCTCCATGATTTCCTGGAAGCTGTCTGTTGGCAGGCACACCTGGGATACAGACCGAGCGTGAGTGCCAGTGGCTGAGCACACTCTGTGTCTGCCCGGTGTGAGGTCAGGAGCTCTCTGACTGTGATTGCTGCCCTCCCTTCCTCCCTGCCCCCTTCCCAGGAGTGACTTTGGTGTTGCTTTCAGGGTACTCCAGTCTGCATTGAATTAAGGCTCCACAGAGCAATTAATGTACAAAGGTAAATGTGCAGCTAACGTCGTATCGAGTGTTTCAGGAATCTGATGAGATCAAGTTAAAGATCTTCTTTGACACTTTCAGTGTCAAAGTAAAAATAATAGTACTAAAAATTTGTAGTAATTGTAGTAATAACAATAATAATAATAATAATAATAATAATAATAATAGTAGTAGTAGTAGAGAAATCATCTAGGCAACCTTGCAATCACAAAGCAATTCAGCCAGCTGACACAGCACACAGCTGAGATGCAGTCACCTTTACAACAAAGGGCTCAGCCTGGCTTGCAAGACACTTTAACAGCCTCAGGATAGAAAGCAAAGCAGTTGGGCTGAGGACACTTGCTCCCACGACAAGGGTTTTGGTGAGGGAAGCTCCCTTACCTTTGGGCTTTGTTGGAGTGTCATTTGGGAAGACTGTTGCCTAGGGAGCTGTACAGAGCTACACAGCAGCTAAATGTACACAAGAGAGAAAACACTTCCACAATGTGCAGCCCTTAAATTCATATTCTTTCCATGGCATGGGAACATTTTTGTGCCTAGTGCCTGTATTCTCTAATGACATCTTCCCTGCAGAGTGTCTGAGGTTGTACTGGACAGCTCAAGGCTGTGTCTCCTGTGTACTCAGCATCCTTTCTTCTTGCCTATGAAGCATTGGTAAAAGGGCTTTTTGGCAGGGAACTTTGCTTCAGCAGCAGGCCAGGAGATATCCTTAGTGTCCGAGATCAAAGTCATACCTAGCAGGCAGCTTGCTGGAAGGAGTCTGGATTGGATTTGTGCGAGCTCTACCCCTGGATGGCTTTCCTCCCCTCTTCACCACGGTAATCACCTTCCAGTGACAGTGCTCTACACATCCCTATGTTTCTCAGTGCCTTCATAACTCCAGCCTCAGCTGCCCCTCTCTCCCAGGGTGTTGGTGCTGCAGGAACAATCACCTCCCGCTTTCCTCCAATGCCTCAGGAGACAATATTCCTGTCCCAACCATAAGAAGCTACTCCACAGCTCCATCCACCTCCTGGAACTACTTCCAAGGCCTCTTCTTCTCCTCCTTGAGCACTTTCTGTGGTCTTTCCTGTTCACAATATTTGGGAGTAATAAAGATGTGTGCTGGAAGCATTCATATATATGCCTACAAGGGATGAGATATTTGATAGGCTTCAAAGATGCCCTTTACTGAGCATGCAGAATTGCTCTGGGAAAGCGCTGCAATTATTCTGCAGGATGTACACAGGAAAGATGATATCTGTCCCCTTCTCCTTGTATCTAATTGTTCCTAATAAAAGAAGAAGGCTAAAAAGGAGGTAATAAGCCAGACTGGAATCCAGGTCCCACACACCTCCAGGGCCCTGGAGAAGTCTAAAATCACTCTGTCCTTTTTGCTCCCGGCCTTTCTGCCTAATAATAGGCATTATGCTTTTCTGCACCGCTTTTCATCCCGAGATCTCCAAGTACTCCACGTATGTGATTAAGAGCACTCCCTGCCCACGTACAGAGCTGTTTGTCAGGATGACTACCCCCTCTTTACAGGGGAGACACTGCAGCTCATCGCGTCAGAGCTGAGACAGCCCCAGATCATCTGTCTCACAGGCGAGAGGCCCCTGTGTCTCTGGGAAGCACTTGCTGGGAAGCAGCTCAGCCTAACAGGACTGCGATTTAAAACCTACCAGTACCACAAAAGACTAATAAATACAGGACATGGACGAGACCTGTGGCTGTTACCACCCTTGTCTCGGGGTCAGGCATGGCTGCCTAAGGCCAGTTCTTCGAAAGGGACACTGGTCAGACCCTGCTGATTCCTCCAGGTTGGGGTGTGTCTCCAAACAGCACCTCAACCTATGGTCAGCACACTTATAAAAAACTTAGTCCTTTAATCTTTCATGCTGTTTTAGCTGTGCAGGCTCATAATTAAGAGCTTGAAGTCTCTTCTAGCTTTCTCTCATGTGACATTAGTGCTCCCGAAGGCCTTTCCTTAAAAGCTCGAATTTATCTATTTTGCCAATATTCCCAAGTGTTCAATCAACTCCTTGTTGCCTTCCTCCAGTGTGGGGGGCTGTCTGACATCTTTCTGCCTGAAATGAAAACATTGCACTCTGCAAATTCCTGAGATTTATAAAATGGGAACTAAGTTTCCTCGTGAGACACAGCTTCCCAGGTCTGAGACACAGAACTGGGATCCATGGCTCCAGCACGGGATCTTCAGATTTTGTTTGCTGTTCATCCCTACTCTGATGAGGTAATCCCTATAATATCTGGTGCACATAGAAAGATTCCTTAAGATGGGGTTAGTTAGCTCAGGAAGACACATGAGGAGGGACACTGGGATGCAAAACAAAGCAATCAACAACACAGAAGAGGGAGAATGTATGCTTCTCTACGGGGCTTTTCTCAGTAAAGGAACTAGACTGCATTCAGGAAAACATGAAAGGTGGCAATTTGATGATAAAAGTAAGTATTTTCCCATGCTGTGCATTGTGACATAAGGAACTCTGTGTTACAAAATGCTGCTGGTACTGAGTATAGGATTCAGGAAGAGGAGAGATTTTGATGGATAATAGGTTGTTCATCACTGGACAGGGCAGTCCACTTGAAATAGATCTGAATCTTCAGGGTTGAACCTCTCACATCCTCTAGCATAGGATTTCTTATACCTTCCAAAACCCACAACACTGATCAACGTAAGAGACAAAGGACAAAAAGATACAGACATGTTCAAGTGAAGATCGCTGGAGCATATTTTAATTTCCCAACAGAAGCAAAAAATACGTGTTTTGCAGCCTGTGTGCTGACACTTAGCTCTTGCAGGGTTTTGACAGCTGGAGCAGGTTCAGGTTAACTTCTGTGGAGATTTGAGCTGGTCCAGTGGTGCTTACGCTGCCACTTCCTCTGCCTGTGTTGTGGACTTTAGCAGACTGCCAGCATCCTGGCAACTTTGTGTGGTGCTGGTCTATGAATAATGCTGCATTACGAAAGGAAATGGTTTTCTTTGGATGTTACCCCTTGTCAGTGAGAGCAAGGGCAATTATTCCCAGTACAGCCAACCTGTAGCCAAGTGAAGTGCTGGGATTACTTGGAGCTGAACAGGGTTAGCAGTCGGGCAATCTCAGCTCTGGATGAAAGATTTTAGAGCAGCAGTGTTATCTCATTCTGTAAGTTCATGGTGGGTCTGTGTGGGGGAGTACAGGGCACATGGGAACTGTGATTTGCTAAGCAAAGCAGGATTGCTCCTCAGCAATCCTTGTGTGGGAGAACTTGAAGGAAAAGCCAAGGGCCAGGCGGGCAGCAGTAACTTGCAGACTCTGCCTTCCCTGGGGCGTTGCAGGGCAGCCTGGCTTCTAAAGACACTGTCCTTAAGGGCAGGGTTTTAGCAAGGTCCTCTGCTCCCAACAAAAATCTCCCAGTGCCTCTTGATAGAAACAGCACAGTTGATCCTTGTCAGGCAGGAGTAGAGGTTGCTGGCTCCTCTCCCCCTTCATTCATCTTGCCCTGACCCTCCCTCATTCAGAAAGATAAAAACAGCTGTAAAGGGGTATTTTTCCTGTGACTAGCAGATTTAATTTATTATTATGGTTATGTGCATAGCTGTGGGTCAGGCAACAGTGCTGGCCTTCATGAAAGCCCTGACTGTGACCACAGCAGGAGGACTGACGTTCATTGGGGTAATACTGCACAAAGTGCCACTTCAGAGACCAGTGCTGGGTGAGCCTGGGTAGCAGCAAGGGATCTTGTCCTCTGCTGTGCTGGGGTGCCTTCCTCACTGGTCCAGCCTATTGTGCTCACTGTGTCTCCCCTCCACTTTCTCCAGCGCAAATTGCCAGGGTGATCTTAACTTTCTCCCTGCTGTTACCTCATCCCTTGGATCCTTCACTCCTGAGGCCCTTCCCCCAGCCCAGATCCACATAAAGGTGAAAAGGAAGGAGGAGACGATGACTTTCCTGTATCTGCCAGCTTCTCTCTCCACCTCTGACGTGAATGAGGCCCTTCATGGTTTTCTCTTGAGCAAACACAGATGCTTTTGTTTTATGGGCTTGTGGGACGGGATGGAATTAATAAATCAGAGCGCCAGCACTGTGCCGCCACATTCCTGCAATTTTAAGGCAAGATCACACACAAAAAAAAAGGCAGAAACAAAATAGGCAATCTCTTCAGAGAGAGCTCAGATGATTTGACTGTGCCTCCTGCTCACTGTCCCACTTGGTCTCCTGCTCCCTCACCCTTGTTCATTCCTCCTCCTCCTTTCTCCCACTTTCACATTCCCATTAACCTCATTTCTTCTGTTCCCTCTCCTTTCCTCAGGAATCACTTTCAGTCACACCTCAGTTTCTCACCTACACATGTTTTTCTTCCCTTGTCTTCCTTCCATTTATGCTTCCCTTACCCCCCACTAAGATGTGACCAAGGGTTGTGCATCCAGGTATGAAGTTCAATGTCCTGCATGTGAGTCAAAGAATCAGGAATGCCTTGGCTTTTTCACCATGGACTGAAATGTCTGCCCTTATACCTGCTTCCTCCACCACACTTCAGTTTTTCCTCTTAAGAATGTTGCTGCCTGAGAGATTCAGTGAATGACTCTGGAAATAAAACACAAAGTATTACTGTTCTCCTCTCAGACATGGTATTTAACAGTGTTCCTGCGAGCAAAATTAGATCCTGCCCTGGAACTGGCAGACCCTTTCCTTCCTTGAAGGATAACTAGAAATGCTTTGCCTAAAATTAATTCTTTTGAGCCAAATGACAAGTTTTAACATCTGTGCTTGGCTACCACCAGGTGGTAAGGAGCTAGGAGAAGATCTTTTTTCTCCCTTGTAATTAGCTAACCGTATGTGGGGCTTCAGGAGGACAAAGTGAACCGTGTGGTTAGTACAAACTACCAGCAAGGGGCTGAGACAGTTTTATTCACCTCACTGGTTGTTTTTTCTCTAATGAGCCTAGGCAGTCGAAAGTCATTTCCCCAGACTGCTTATACATTGTTGTGCTTATCTTACCTGTGGGGGAACTGAGGCACTGAAGCAGGTGAAATGATTTGCCCAGATCCACACACTGACGCATAGTTGAAGCCAGAAAAAGAACCAAGAAATCTTGTTTCACAGTTGACTGCTTTATCCTCTGCCTCAGAGGAGGCCAGCAAAGACCTTTATCTTGTTTAGATGAGTGGATAGTCATTCCAAGAGGGCGCTGGGGCAAGGGTATCTTTCTGTACTAATACGTGTCTTAATGAGTCCTGTTGCTAAGCGGCTTCAATGATAGATCATGCATCTTCTTCAGTAAGCATTGAAATAATTTTTTAATCATTAAAGCTAATACAGAATCCTCAGAAACATCCAAATCTCACAGCAGGGGCTGAAATTAGCAAGCAAACAGAAACCAAATCCTGATTATCCCTGTGCACCTCTACAAAGCCCACAAGCAGTGTCTGCTGAAGTCAAATGCCAGCCTGGCTGAGCTGTATCTCAGGGCTCCACTGGGCAGTCAGAGGCAAGCCAGCAAATCCTGCTGCTCCATGGTCCACAGTAAGTTTCTTTCCTCCCTCAGACATGCATGCCAGCTCCTCATCTCTGTGGAGCAATAGGAAAGGAGATAGGAGTGTTAATCACTGACCCCAGATAGCTGAGGCATCCCCTGGCAGATCTTTAGGAAGGAGAAATTATTTGCATTTTGTCAAGTGTTATTAAGTGGCAGATCTCAGCCTGGCCAACATTGCTCCCCCCAGCCTGTTTTTGTTTGCTTTTTGCCCTTGGAACCATCTCTTCCATCCTATTCCCGCCAACCTCTTACAGCCTCTGTTTTGTGAACAATTAGATATTTCAGGTATCCTCTTCAATCCAGCCCCCTGCTCTGCCTTAACTCATATGTCTGCCCTCCAGCATGGGATACCAGCACCTCTTGAGCTGTAGCAGCCCACAGGCTTCTCCATAGCTCCTCCAGTAATCCCAGTAGCCATTCTGGTTAGCAACTCTCATACTGTTTCCTGTCTTCCTCAAACCAGCAGTGCTCAGCAGCATGTTATCCAATTATAACAGGAGCTTTTTTTACGGCCAAAGTGACGTTTCTCACTTCCGTGTTAGAATAGGACTCTTGGAGCATTTAGGAAAACACAGCAAATCTCTTTATTACTCGATATGCATCAGCAGCTCCATTACAAGGAGAGTCACAGGACACTGATAAGCGTTTTGCTATGATCATCACTGCTGACCTCTGTGCTAAGACTTTTGAGGTGAATATGGTTTACTCCAAAGGCATCATTACCACTCAGCCTTTATGCATGGAGTTGTCTTCTCTTGTCCGCCTTCTGAGAATATATCCAAGACTGTTCCTGTAGCATGACCAGTCTCCCCACTTTTGCTCCTAGTCATGTTGGCCTGCTAGACAAATTCTGCACACTTTATCCCACCTAGCAGCTTCTTCTAGGGGTGCTGCAGAGGATGCTTGAGGCTCTTCTGTCAACACGGCTCCTGTTCAGTGGTAGATAAGCTGCCATCTCAGCAAGTTTTATTCATAGTCCATCAAGACATGCCAAGCCACACTTGGATTGTAGCTCTCTTGAAGTAAAACCAAGTCCTGGAACTGTTAAACACTGGTGCAAAATAGTCACTAGGCATGATTTCTACTCTTGTATGCTCCCTTCTGCATTGCACTTACCAGACTGATAAAATCTGACACCAAGTATTTCTTTCCTAACCCAAACATGGGTCCTAACCTGAGCACCAGAACAAATGCAAATGGCCTAGAAATTAGTCACACAGCAGAAGCAAAAATCCAGTTTCTTCCTTCCCAAGCAGTTTCTGGATGTATCCTCTGCCTAGGAATTGTTGCTGGCCCTTCACGGGTATGATCTGCGGAGCTGGTAATGGATGGATATAGTTCACATGTCCACGTGTGAAGCTAGGAATACCTAACCTGGCTTGTTGACCTCCACAAATGTCTTTGTAACCAGAGAGAATTTTCCTTCCCCAAGCACAAGGAGGGAGCCAGATTCATCCCCAGAATCAGGAGAAATTCATATCCACCTCTCAGGTTTATAGCAGCATCCCATTTCTGGTTTCAGCAAGAAACTACTCTTTGTCTGCCCTGATCTTCCAGGCCAACTTGGTCTGCCTTTGAAACTCCAAGGGCTCTCAAATTGCAGAGAAGGGTTCAAAAAAAAAGCCTAGTTCATCTTTCCTCTCCAGCCAGAAGCATCTATTCATCAGGTATTCTGTCCAAGGCCAAGTGGCAGCCCATGAATGTGGAATTAAGGTAGGAAGGACAGCACTGCCCAGCACCCCAATTGCAGAGGTGTAAGAGCTGGGGAGACACATCTCCCAGGGTTATTGTGGTTGTATTTGAGCAAAGACAATATTCCAATCACAAGAAACACATGGAGCAGGCAATGTACCAGCCTGGGGGTGGTATCAACCCCTTTTTGCATCCAGGCCTAGGGCAGCCTGAAGCACACAACTCCACAGAAAAGCCCACGAGTACAATACAGCACAGGCTGACCTCCCTCCCAAGGGAAGGTTTATAAACACTACATGCAAAGATGGCTTTCAGACCAGGCTGCTTTCATGGGCAATTAAGGATCATGGCAGAGAGCAAACCCTATACAAGCAAGCCCTATGGCAAGCCCCGTGCACTCTAAGAGAGAGAGCAGTTTGTTTCTCATGCTGTGAGCTCGTCTGCCCTCAATTCCCTCACAGCCTTCCCTGCCTTCCCAACAGACTCTTCCATTTTAACTGTGCAAGACATGGGAAAACAGAAACCAAAACCCACATCTTTTTTTTTTCTAGTAGGTTTGGATTATTGTTAGAAAGGGGCATTTGACTTTGCTACTCCTTAGCTCCATCTGTTCATCCAAATGCATCCACTGCTTACTTTTTCTACAAAATGAAACTTACTCTGATCATGATGCAGGGATATATTCTGGCAGCTGCTGCCAGTGCCCAAGTTAGATATTGCTCCCCTGGCATTCCCAGAAGGTGGAAATTGCATATGGGTCTCTTGATCTCAAACAATTTGGCACAGAATCTGATTGTGGCCTGCCTGTAGTCCAAAGTCAACAGCTTCCCTGTTAGGACATGGAAGGACAGCAGGACAGTCCTAGCAGGACACTGACCATCAGCTTCCTGCCCTTTCTTTCTTTTGCTGTCTTCTAACCTTTTTATTTCACACACAGAAGGCAGGAAAATAAACACTGTCTGCTGACTCTAATTTTCATTCTAGTGTTTCTTTTCATCAAGCCCAAGCTATACAGATCATCTGTGGCATTTAAGGTACAAATCAAGCAGCAGACCATAACACAGATCTATTGCAGAAGAGAATTCTCTAGGTGCCAATTTATCCATTCTACGTTTGTTTCTAGAAGTGTCCGCATGACACTTGGATGCTGCACAGCAAGTGGCAAATATAATGAGTGCTGATGATTTATTTGGAGGAAGAAATCAGAATTAGAATGTTGGACCATCTCATCTAGTTACAAAGCGAGCATATTTCACACAGCTCAGAGAGCTGCAACTGCAAAAATGTCCATCAAAGAGACCAAAGTGGTGTTTCTCCTCTCTCTTATCTCACACAGCTAACACCCGCATGCTGTGGCATCAGTGCTGTCCAGTGTCTTCTCCATCTTAATCTCTACAGAGCAGCCACCCACAAGAACACTCCACACAAAGTTGCTGTTTGCACGGGGCTTTCATTGATCACATAATTCAGCCAGCATTCCCAAATGAAAACTCGTGAGGATTCTTGCCTTTACACCGCACTCATTCTCTGCCCACAGTTCTTTCCACGCAATAACAGATCAGGGTTCTGATTCTTCAGTGGGCCAGTGCACACAAGTAACCATTAAAATGCCAGTATTTCCACAGGTTTGGGGAAGACAGACATATTTAGCTACATCGGTGTTTTAAATGGCATAACTGAACTTCTGCCCCACTCATTTGCAGTGGGATTTCAGCCAGAGCAGTTTCTCCTTTGCCTTCTTTTGCTCTCCCTAGGAGTAACAGGGAAGTCCAGCAGGGAAGAGCATTTCAACATCGCCTTTGAAAGCAGGAGGAAAACAAGCTGTGTAAATCAATCAAGAGTGTGCTTTAGTGATAGCATGTTCCTCTGGAGGTCTGCATTTGATGTCATATTGACACATAGCTAAGATCAAAGCCTGTCTCTGCATCCTGGCTGCTACCAGAGGAACAGCATTGGCCTTTGGGCCCCATATCTTTACAAGGAGATCGTGATCAATGGGATTTTTTTTTTCCCCCATAACAAGCACCTGTGAAATGTAATTATCCATCAAATAATGCCTAATGCCTTTTTCTCTGAAAAAGTAATTCCTCTCCATCTTTGAAAATGTTCTGGAAGGAAATACTATGGGTTTTTCCTTTCTGCTTTTGTAAAAAGCTATAAAATGACATCTCCCACTCCCGCTGAACAGGCATCAGCTGTTAATTCAGTAGGGAAAGCTCTGAATGAAATATATAGAAACTTTGGAACAACCCGCTATTGTTTTTGCTTCCTTAGAATTATTTTGCCTCCTTGGGAAAAAAAAAAAGCTTTTTTTTTTTTTGGCTAGTGCAGATATTGGGCTGATTCATGCTGATACGTTTGGAATTATTATTCTGTAATAGTCATCAGCATCTTAAAAGGACCTCAGTTCTGCCAGAGCTCAGCAGCAGGGAAGAGAAGCTGACGTTTGAATAAACCCCTGACTTCCCTTTCAAGAGAGGATAACTCCAAGCTTAGAGGTCTCTCAGGAGAGAGCTAGCTTTCTCAGGAGACATCTGGTACCCCCTGCTTGTCTTTGGGCCTGAGCTGCTAATCTTTCTCCGGGTATTTCTGGCATCCCTGGATTGTGGCTTTGCAGTACAGGGAAATTGTGACAGGGCAAAGGGCTGTGTCACAGCCCACCCTCACCAGTGTTCAGGGGGCAGGAATGTGCTGACGGGTTGTATGGATCAATCGTGAAGGACATTTGGGTCTGGGCTGATTAAAAATAGCCTGACTTAGACCTCCTTTTTCAGGCTCCGGAAAGCTCCCTGCAAGGACGAGCTTTGCAGCCAAGTTCAAGGTCTAGTCTGTATTCAAACTGGGTTATCTCCATTCCTGCTGATAGCCCAGATAGTGCCTGGATACCCTTGATCTACCTGGGGATAGCAGGCTGAGCCACGTGCTGTCTCTAAAGTATTGGCTCCCATGGGACCCAGCCGGCAGATTTAATTAGCTCCATCAGAGTTTCTTTTTTGTTTTCCATTGGGTTTTTCTTTCCCTTTTTTTTTTTTTGACTTGGAAGAAAGCCCTGTATAAAGCATCACCCTCCCCCAGTCCATGCTCCCACACGCAAGCCACATGTCTAGGACAAGGATGCTCTTCGGGAAGGTGCTGTGTCAAGCTGTTTACAGACCAAGCTTAGAGGAATGCTCAGCTTGGCTTCATGTGGGCAGTGGAGGGATGGGGGTTGTGCATGGTGTACTCCTGAGGGACAAGCCTGGTTTCTGGACTGAAGGAACTGTGCTCCCATATGGTGGAGGATCAGAGCTGGCAGGAGAGGATGAAGTTTTTCTCTGCATCTGAGGAAAAGGCGCAGGGGCTTGGAAAGGGCAGCTATTTCATTGGGAGTGACTCACTTCCTGGGGAAGTTGTCCCCACAGGAGCCTGCACACCAAGGGACAAAGTATTGATGGGGCTGAGCCTTGAAACTACACAGCTGCTGGTAGTTCTGCTCTTCCTGCCCTGGGGAAGAACCTGGGCATCCTTCCCTGTATTGTTTTATTAGTTGTAGTTACCTGGGGTTTGTCTCTCCAGGGGACACGGTTAATTTTCCTTTGCCCTCCATCCCCATGAGCAGTAGTGGAGTGCTCACCTCACTGAAATTCCAGGTGTCACTTGCCTGCAGCCATTCACCAGGTCTGCAGCAGAGGGATGATTAAAACCCCCAGCAGAAGAGCACTCTTACACCTTGTGACAGAACCGCAGTTTTCTGCAATTGCCCGGGCTACTGGGAGGTCAGGATCCCAGTTGTGGGTTTAGGACAGAGTCTTTCTCTTCCCTGTTTCATCCACCTCTCCTATGAAGACAGGCTGAAAGAGCTGGGGCTGTTCAGCCTGGAGAAGAGAAGGCTCTGGGGAGACCTTAGAGCACCTTCAAATACTGAAAAAGGGCTACAAGAGAGCTGGAGAGGGACTTTTTACAAAGACATGTAGTGAAAGGATAAGGGAGAATGGGTTCAAACTGAAAGAGGGTAGGTTTAGGTTAAATTTTAGGAAGATGTTTTTCACTTTGAGCGTGGAGAGACACTGGCCCAGGTTGGCCAGAGATGTTGGGGATAGCACATCCCTGGAAGTGTTTGAGGCAAGGTTGGATGGGGCTTTGAGAAATCTGGTCTAGTGGAAGGTGTCCCTGCCCACAGCAGAGGGATTGGAATTAGCTGATCTTTAAAGTCCCTTCCAATTCAAACCAGTCCATGATTCTATGATTAACATTTCCCTTCCTGGAAAAACTGGTTTGGTTTTTTTTCCCCCTTTGCTTTTCAGTCACCCAGTTCCAGCAGTTTAGGGGAGAAATTGCTACTTACAGAACAGAAAACCAAATCTCCCTTTTCCCCTTCTCATTCCCACCCCCACAAGAAATACAGCTGGATGTGAACCCTCAGGCACTGTCCTTTAGATCTAGCCTATCCTTTCTGTCCTACAATGATGCCATTCCTAAAGACCTTTCTGGGGGTCAGAGGAGTCTTGCTACTGAGAAATGCCCTGTTTTGGCTGTGTTTGCACAGTAATTACCCCTGCTTATCCCAGAGCAATAACCCATTCCACCCACTTCTGTGGTTCCTTGAATCCATCCTCCCACTTTATCATGCACATCTCAAACAAGCAGGCAGCTGCCCAGTGAGGGGAAGCACTGCAGCATCTTGGCCTGTCTCAATTTTTAGCACTATTGTAGTTTTGGCTGAAGGCTCTGATGGGCCCAAGGGAATGAGGGGAGAGGGGACAGCAGCTTCCTGTGCATTTCAGCAAGGCAGAGACTGAGCCGGTGCTGCTCACCACAAATACCGGCGCTGCCATGAATTATGCATTCCTTGTTTAAAGAGAGGTCGCTCTCATCAATAATTGAAAGCTCACTGCTCTGCCTTCAGCATCACATCTCCCACACTGGGAGTTGGGAACTCATGAAATCTGCATGGACTACCTCAAGGTGGCTAGGGGCTCGTGGAGAGAGGCAGCAAAATGTAGGCAAAACAAACCAAAAACCCTGCTGACAGCTTTGGTGTGTGAAATTCAGAGTCATCTGCAGCTACCTGCAGCTCTGCTTCAACCCTGCCCCTCACGTTCCTCTCTCCTCCCTTTTCTACAGCTGTCTCCTCCCAGTGTACACACAGAATGGTAGGCTTGCAAACATGGCTCAAACTAATTAGGGAGTCTTTCTTGAAACTTTTGGCTCCGTTACCTGAAAATAATTTGCTTTGTGTGCTAGCCTAGAAAATCGTTACACTGGATGGCAGGATGTTCCCAAGGGAAGTTTGAACTCTGAAATTTGTCCCTCTGGGAAGGTAATGACCTTTAGAGCCTGTGTCTCTGACTAGAGCCATATAGTCCTGGTGCTGGGCTTGGTCCAGCATTCAGAGTTTTGGCCTGTCTGGCTCAGACAGGCCAGCTGCCCTGAACCAGAGGCTGGAAAATCACCTTTTTTGCAGAGCAAACTTTTCAAAAGGTGTGGTTCTCATTCTGGATAAGGCAGGCAGAGGGCAGAACCAAAACCTTAGAAGAGAACTACCAAAGCCCATTTCTGAGTTATCAAAGAGGATGTAAACTGACCAGCTTCTCAACAGGGCTGGAGGAAAATCGGAGGCACTGGAACATGTTAGCCTTATAATCCCCAGACAGCTGCATCTCTCCCTAACTTTCACCTCTCTCCCATTCACCCAGCATGTCCTTTCAAATACTCTGCAACTCAGGGAGAGAGTCACTGCCTGGGTCATTCTCCAGCCTGGAATCCTTATCCCTCTCTCAACATCTGGGCTATCCTGCCCATAACAAATTGTTCCCTATTGGTAATTAGTCAACAACAGATGAAGGGATTGTCACATGCGATGGTCTGAGCCTCAGCCAGATCTTGCTTCTCTTCAGCATCATTCTGGGGAATCCAGCTCTTCACCCTGTGTGCTTCTCTCATTGTCTTCTCCTGAAACCTTTCAGAATAATGCCCCCTGCATCAGCACATGGAGCTTAAATGGAGACTGGATGGTGTTGCATCCCAGGAGCTGAGAAGTCTGACAAAGCAGCGTGAAGTGAGAGTAGTACGAGAAACATTTTGTCCCTATCATACTCAGCTTTGTGCTCTGTGTGTGTGTTTGTTTATTTTTTAATGGAGAACAGAAGATTGATGGACGAAATTAAGAAGAGGGATGTGTAATTGGAAAACAGCTCAAGAAGGCTACAAGCAGCATATTGAAGGCATCCATCAAACATTCAGCTAATGTTGTTAAGGGTGTGTAACACAAACAAGGGCTGCAGGAGACACTAGGGAAAAAAAGAAAAGGAAAGAGAACGGGGAATAGGCAGGACAGGGGAAATAGCTCGGGAGGAGAAGAGCCAGCCAGAGAGTACAATCAATAATATTTGTATTGCAATCACATCCAAAGGCTCCCGTTGGGATCAGTGCCGGACTGTACATGCACATTAAGAGATAGTCCCTGCCCTCTACAGCTTAAACCCAGGAATTACCAGATGATCACAGGAGATGGGTTTAGATAATCACAAAATTTTCTTCTGATCTTGAATCTCATTTAATAGAATCTACTCTGAGAGGGGTTAAAGGCAGAAGGAAGGTAGCTGGTTGTGCCAAGAATACACACAGTAATGTTTGCCAGCAGGCATGCAATTAATCCGAGCCACTTAGGAGACTTTGGTTTTAATTATAAAAAGTAGGTAAAAATATGTGCAGTAAACCTCTGTAAGCCCCAGTGGGGCTATCAGCAGGCTACCCAGAGGCATCGATATGTGACTGGATTTTGATGCTGTGTTTTCGAAAGGATGGACTGATGCTTTAATGGATCACTTTGTGGGAAATATTCCATTTGGGGTGGACATTAAGAGAATGCAAAGGGCCTTTGTGTGGGTAAGGACAGAAGACAAAGGCTAAAATTATTAATAACCCAGGTGATTCCTGTAGTCCTGGAAACAGGGAAGAAAAGAGACTCTGAAGGACTGAGAAAAGGCAAGTGAAAGATACAAAACAACAGAGAAGAGCACACGTGATAGATGCAGGGGGAGACAGTGGGGTAGACAAGGCAGCATTTTAAAGAGAAAATAAAGTATTCCAAGAGAGATTTTTTGAAATGTGGTGAAAGTCAGCTCCTCTCTGAGGTTATCTGGGGCTTTATGCAGGGTTTAACTTCTTCAGCCTTGCTTGCTTTGGAAAAGCAATAGAGAGAAGGTGCATGTAGAAATAAATTAGCATGGAGCACCAGGGGAGTTGCACATACAGCACCTCCACTTGTTTGCAGTGTCTGGGAAGCATGAACAGGGCTGGCTGGAAGAGGGAGGAGGAGAAAGAACTAGAAAGGGAATTTATGAAAAATTCTTCTAACTCCGATCCACTTTCCTCTGTGCTCTCTTGGTAACACGGCTGCCTCTCCTTCCCTCCAGAAGCAACCTGAGTTTGCAGCAGTAGCAGGTCTGCTGCATAGAAACTGTGTCTAATTAAGGCTTTTTATAAAAGGGAAGAAGCACTGGCTGCCTGACTCTGGTGCAGGGACATTTATAATGCAAGCATAATAGAGGAATCAAGGAGCTGTGATGACCCTGAGCCAAGGCCTGGGTGGACCTAGGTATCTGCAATTGTTAATAGCAATCCTTGGACTTCTTTTGTGACTCTGTCTGTTGTGACAGCCATGAGTGATGGGAAGCTTTACTCTGCCCTGCTATGCTGGTAAGAGAAAGGACTTCCTGTAGTGAAGGCAGTCCTTGGTGTGGGTAACATCATCCTGCTGTGTGCCCAGCCTGGATCTGTAGCTTACCAAACACCTGTGCCTTTGGTACTAAAGCTTGATGGACACTCTTGTACCTGCCCCAGACCCAGTCATCAAAAAGCAGTGAAGTTAAGCAGAGCCAGCACGTTTGCTGCACAAGGCTCCTGCTCACATCACCAAAACACTCCTGTGCGCCCCTGGCCATACAGGCTCCTTGGTCCAATTCTTCATCAGTTTTTTACAACTTGAAAGTAGTGAAATGCTCAGCATGGTGTTTCCCAAGGGAGGAGGTAAGAAATGTTAGATATTATCACCATTAATGTTTGGCTTAGGGAGTAGTCAGTGGGAATACATTTCCCTGCTCCAGCATGGTTCCATTGGTGTCTAACAAGGAATGAGCTTATGTTGCAGTAATTTCCTTAAGTGGGCTCATGAACATCCACTTGCCTGTCAAAGGACTTGCTGAGACATGCTAGTCTTCTGTCAGATTTGGCTGAACTAGGGTTGACAGTTATTGGTGTTAGGGCACTGACGAGCCCTGCAATTGCATAATCCATGTTTTTTCAGGACATCTAGGTAAAATGTCAGAGAAACAATTAAAGACAAATTCTAAGAGGGTCCCAGAGGATGAATTTAGAATAGCATCTCCTAATATCTTCCAGCAGTACTCTGTGGCAGCTGTCACTGCAGAGCCCTTTTAAGACCAATTGTCATGTTTCTTCTCACACAACTCTCTAATGCTGAAGCAAGGCAATCCTTCCCCTCTGGACAGATAAGCAGGTCCAGCAGAACCCAAATCCTGGGCAAGGAGTTGCCTTTGAACAATATGTGCCTGTGTCCCTTTGAAGACCTTGGTTTTAGCTAACTGGTAGAGTTCAGTACACTTAAAAATCCCTGGCAGAGCAGGAATTTGGAGCCAACCAATTTGAAACTCCTTTCAGTCTTTTGTGTCAGCATGGTGCCATCCCTCTCTTACCTCAAAATGCCTTCAGCCTAGGAGTGCAAGAGGACCTGGTAGGGCCTGGTGGGTACTCCAAAGTCTGTGATTTAAACTAAATGCTGCAATGGCCAAGCACTGCAACCCAGAAGTAGAAAGGGATGTGGGATAATTGAACATTCAGCAGGCAACACCAGCACTGTGGAATCACCAAGGCAGGGATTTCATGGAACACTTAGTAGGTGATAGTGTGCATGCCTGATTTCCTCAATGCACCTGCACAAGAACGATGAATTAACACTGCAGAAGTGTTAAGAGATGCTGGCTATCTAGAGAATGCCTGATATCTACTATTTTGTCCAGCTGCATGTTCAAGCACACAAATCTTGCACACAGTTCTAAAAAATTGTACAAAAGAAGCAAATGAAATGGTCACCACAAAGCTCAGGGATGAACATAAGTCCTGAAGATGAGGCAAATAGCAGTTGCCTCTGGCTTCAGAGTCAGCAACATGAACAGCCCTAAGTCAAGGAAGGTGGTTTCATCATGGAATAGCGGGAGGTTCTTTATAGCAATAGAAATAGCTAGAAGTTTCTATTCTATAGCACCAGAGCTGTCCAAGTTGGATAATGGTTTGGACCTGCAACATTAATGGAGCTCCTTGTAAACTTAGACAAACTTTGCTGGATCAGGACCAAATATTTGTCGTGCCTCCTTGCATTTTGGGTGACTGATATTTCGGAGGCCTTACTCTTTTTTCTTTTCTGAAAGGTAGAGAGATGCCTGGGCGTTGGAAGCTCCTGCAGCATGCTGAGGAGACGTAACCTTCTTACCACGCTCCTGATTGCCTTGCCATGGGCTCTTCTCCTAACCTTGTGGCACCAGTATCCAACCACCCACTACCTCAGCCTGCTGAGAAGTAAGTGCAAAAGGTCTGCTGTCGGTGTGCTGGTGGCTGTGGTGATTTCTGGTGTGAACTCTAAGCAGGAGATTCTCTCTCATGGGATGGGTTAAACAAAGACAAACTTGCCTGAAGGCCCCCTTGGTGTGTGCCTACAGCAGGAACATAAAGTGCTCTTCAGAGCACGTTAAACACATACCTTAGGCTGGCTTTGGGGAGAGGATGTAGTTGTGCTAAGCACTAATTCCAGACAGATGTGTGCCTCCCTCCACAGGAGGCAGCCCAACAGTTATTAGTTCTCTGACATCTTTTTCTTCCTCTTTTTTCCTTCTTTTTGCCCTAGAAGAGACAGATGAGAACGTGACCTCTAAAACTCTCCTTAATGGTACGTCTGCACTGAGAGAAGAAGGTTTCCCATCATGCACTCGGCAGCAGCAAAGCATACGGGCAACACCTAAAATCATCCAGAATTATGTGTACTCCAGGCCTCCCCCATGGTCAGACACCCTGCCAACTATCTTTGTTATCACCCCTACCTACACCCGGCCAGTGCAAAAAGCTGAGCTGACCCGTCTGGCCAACACCTTCCTCCACGTACAGAACCTGCACTGGGTGGTGGTGGAGGACTCTCCACGGAGGACCAACCTTGTATCCAACCTGCTGGAGAAGGCTGGGCTCAACTTCACCCACCTCAACGTGGAGACACCCAAGAGCCTGAAGCTGGGTCTGTCCTGGATCCCATCCCACACCCCAAGGGGGACACTACAGAGGAACCTGGGGCTGCACTGGCTGAGGGACAGCTTCAGCAACACCGCACCACCAGAAGGTGTAGTCTATTTTGCCGACGATGATAACACCTACAGCCTGGAGCTCTTCGAGGAGGTAAGAGACATAAAATTACATGGGACAGAAAAGCAGGATAGAGCTGCAGAGCCTCTTAAGCCCAGTTGTACTTGGAAAGACCTCACCCACTCTGCACACAGTGGCAGCTGGGTATAGGGCAGATGCAAGGCTGTAGTTTTGTAAACCCAGTAGCCAGTGCTCTAAAGGGCTGAAAGGGCAAAAAACACATTTGCCATGCTATAGGCTGCAGATGTGAACAGCCACTCACACACTATTGCACCAGCTGAAGTTGCCCTTGCCAGGGACCACAGGATATGTACCTCAGAATTTATGCATCACCTCAGGAGAGCTGACCAAATTTAAATAAGCACCAAAGACAAACTTCTGGCAAGGCATAAATCTGCACTGTTGTTGGGAAGTGATGAGTAGGGGATGGTAGAAATGTTGTCTTTCTCCTTGGCTGCCCTTCAGTTCTCCAAGTTCCAGCCACAACAGGGCTGTGCCTCTGGGATCACAGAAGCTTGCCCAGACTTCTGCTGGAAACCTGGCTTTTGTGAGATGCCAAGCCTCTTGTAAACTTGCAAAAATCCAGTAAACTCCCTTGTCACCCATTTAAGCCAAACTGTACTAAGCCACTTAAAGAGCAGAATTATGCATCAGAACATATTTCCTGTTTTCAGAGTTGTAGGTCTTTGTTAAGCTCATCCTTTTTTACTTCTTTCCAGGTCCTTTCTGACAATTTCAATTCATGGCTACTTTTAGGCAGTAGCCATGGCTGGAAAAACAAGGCGGGAGGTGGGGGGAGAAATTGCAATAGGTGAGGACAAATATTAATCAGTCAGGGAGGGTGATTACTTGCATGAGTGTGGAGTGAGTGGAGCTGATAATACAGAGCTAGAGGCCTGGTAGAAGTAGTATTTGGCATTTACAAAAATGATAAAATTCTACCATAACAAAAAGGTGAAAGTTCCAATGGGATGAGAAAACCAGAGGTTTTCATTCTTCTGAGGGACTGAATGTGGGCAGAGAAAAGCAGTGAGTTTGGTGTTCGGAGAATAACGTGCTAAAACATTGCCTCGTGGCTGTGGAAGCTGTAGCTCTTCAAGCAGCAGCACAGGTGGAGTAGAGCTTGTGTTTCCTAGAGCAGTGTGATTGCGTAGGAAGTCAGTGGGGGAGGACAGGTGCCAATGAAAGCAGAGGATGGTGCACTAATGGGTTGGGACAAACGTGGTGGGGTTGAATTCTCACAGCACTGTCTCTTTCTGGCACACAGATGCGCTACACAAGGAGGGTCTCAGTCTGGCCAGTGGCTTTTGTCGGGGGGCTGCGATATGAATCCCCAAAAGTGAGCCCAGCAGGGAAGGTGGTGGGCTGGAAAACCGTCTTTGACCCTAACCGTCCCTTTGCTATTGACATGGCCGGATTTGCTATCAGCATCAAGTTGATTTTGGAGAAGCCTCATGCCAGTTTCAAGCTGGAGGGAGTTAAAGGAGGCTATCAGGAAACCAGTCTGCTGAAGGATCTAGTGACTATGGATGGGCTGGAGCCCAAAGCAGCCAACTGCACAAAGGTGAGTAGGACAAGAAATCTTGAAGATACAGTCTCCTTGCTGGGTCCTGGCTGTTTTTACAGCCTCCTGCCACACCCCTCCACCTTCCAGTGTGCCTGCTCTGTGCTGGCACATGTCAGTGCCAAATGATGCTGGGACAGACAGATGGACAAAACCTGCTAAATTCTTCACAGATGTGAAGCTCAGAGAAAGCTGAGGAGTAGTGCTATGCCTTCTCTGTTAATAAAGTCTCAGATGTACAATTTGTGTCCAGATTGCTTCTCCAAAATCCAGGAGGATTGGCAGAGGGTTGAGCCTGGAATTTTGGTCAAGAATGATCCCTCCTCCTTGTCACTGTTTCATGTGCCCATTAAGTGTCTCCCAGGATCACCCCCTTTGAATCACATGCTTCAAATAGCTGTGAGCCTCAGGTTTCTGAGGATGCCACCCAATGGGTGCTGTTGTTGTTTCCATGGCAGTCAGAATGCCTGAACTCTTTGTGATTCCCTCTAGGTGTTGGTCTGGCACACAAGAACTGAGAGGCCCACTCTGGTTAATGAAGGCAAGCGTGGGTTTACAGACCCCAGAGTAGAGGTATAAGCTAAGAGCCAGCTCCAGGGTGTGAGTATCTTTGTCTTTATTGTTTTTAGCAAGGCAAATAATCTGTACCTGTTTCCTTACTTCTACTATTATTTCCTCAAAAACTGCATATGCAACCGCTCCGGTAACTCACCATGCCACCCTTTGGACAAGAGGTAGATTCTCATCTTTATCCATGTATGGTCTGTATTTCTTACTCATTCAAGACTCCTTGCAGACCATATGGGAGTTTTGCCTGACAGAGAGAAAAGTGACAGCAGAATCCCCCAGTTTCACTCAGCATTAATGACAAGCCAGATTCCTTGCCCCTGGACTCTTTAATCCAGCTCCAAACTCCCTTTTTTGTGGGAGTTGTCCTACAGCATGGAACCAAAACACACTCCCGCAGGCACCCTTTCATCCCAGCAGCCCTGCCACCTGTATAGTGCTTCATGCACCCACCTTTTATCCTGCATGAACAGCTGTGGTGTGGGTGCAGCAGGGAAAGGCTGATGGAATGCTTAGAGCACCTCAGAACAGGAACTAGCAAAGCACAACCTACACAGACTCACTCAGTTTGAGGTGCTACCAATGCTACCAGAGCTAGGAATACATCTGCTGTTGAGAAGAAATAGTGAAGGCACTAGGAAGTGCCTTTGCAGTTCACAGAGCCAGGTTCATCAGCAGAATGGGGGATTATGGCAACCACCACAGGTGACAGCAGGAATGTATCAGGGATCATTGATATGTTCTTAGAAAGAGATTGATGATGAACAGGCTTCAGAGGAGCTATGACCTCCTCTGCCAGATGCCATGCCCTCTGATCTCAAAGGCAGACTCTTATCCCAAAAGTCCCAAAAAAATAAAAGTATCCCAATTTCAGAGTACCCACCTCTTTCTGAAATGACTTGTATCTGTGTCAGGACACAGAATGCTGAATGATTTAGTCCTACTTTAGAAGATATTCCAGGACTGCTTTTAGTTTTGACCCCAATATACACCTCAGCTCAGCTGTACCAGTGGAAATAAAACTGACAGGTTTTATACAGGCAGTCATGGGTATTTCTGACTCCTGCAGTGATCTCCTGTGTGCATCACTAGTAGCTGCACTGAACATTTCCACAGCACTTCCTCATCTCTGAGTGACAGCCACACAAATAGTGCAAAGCAATCCTAGTGGCTGCACACCCAGCAGCAGATGGAGGGGACAGGAGTTAGTCACCTGAACATAGATACCTGGTGCCACCACAGGGACCCTGGGGTAGCCTAACTGGACTTCCTACAGGACACAAATCCTGTACCATTTCTGACAGCTTTTTATTAATATTTCAGATATCCTAGAAACCCATAAGTGATGCAAGATACCTGTGCTTAGGTGGCAGCTCCTCTTTTCACCAGCACTTTTGTGAGATACACTAGCAGCAACTGGCTCATTTTGCACACTCAGCCCTGCTGGGTCTGCAGTAGTCTAAAGCTATGATTGCCCAAACTCAGCTCATAAGGACTCAGAGTCCAGTTAACTGGTCTGGAGGAATCACTTACTTTGTAAAGGATGAGCAGGCCTATAAAATCTCAGATAGATTAGACCCTTCTTGCCTGCTTACCAGAGGAGGGGCTGGCTGCTCCACTGGAGATGCAGAGTGCAGACATGATGTTTTCACAAATGTGCCATTTATGGATGGGCACTTTAGTCCTCACCTCCCTCCCTGGCCAAACATTCAGCCAGCCTCCACAAGAAATGCAATGCACCAGCTATGGATTCTCATGAGCATGGCTCCTCATGAGTCACTTGTTGTGGGAAAGGAAAGCAACCAGTCCAAAAGATTAAGACACTGCCACTGATTCACCAGTAGGACTTGCACCTTTCTCCAAGCCATCCTCTCCAATGGTTCCAAGCAGATTGTTGGCTGGGTCAGCTCTGCAGATTTTGAAGGATCTCTGCACTTGGATTAGCAGTGAATTTGACCACAATCCCTTTTGCACCACTGTCTGTCATGTGGGGCAGTTGCTCTGACTCACCAAGATGGCAAGTGGCATCTACTCCAGGAGACACATGCAAGGTAAATTGCTTGACAATCAAGGGCAATCAAGCAAAATCGTTAGACTGCCTCTCTTAAAATCTTACATTGACATCTCTGCTGAAGGCTACAGTGTTTTGCAGGTCCTTACTATCAAGGCTGCTGAGCTTCAGAACCTTGATAGGCATGATCTAGATAAGCCAGTGCTGAGAAAAAAAAAAGAGGCAAAATTGCTCCCCTGAGGATCTTCTGTTCTTAGACACAATGGGAAGAATGTTTCCATCTTTCCCTCCTGCTAATTAGTCCTCCTTGAGGATCAGATCAAGCCAGTTAAGTCCAAGACCTCCCAGAGCCCTCCTTCCCTTTAAATCCTGCAGATGTGAGTCAGGCAGACGTTGCTTGGTGTGGGATTTGATACTCTCCTGATCTCTAGCTGGACCATGTGCTGGCTGCTTGCCACAGAGCAGCCAAAAGCTGTCACAGCATACATCCCTGAAGACTGTATTGAAATACCCTTGAAACACAGGCTTTGGCTTCTGAGAACAGGAGATGGAAATTAATTTCAGCTCGTATTTTTCTTTGTTAAAGTCCTGAAAACTATCACAGAAGACTGATGTTATAAAAACTACCTATTCTTATTGCTAACTTTTATTTACAGGCATCCAAAAGAGAAGAATGTGCTTAGGTTAGCATAGGACTCCTGCTGCCTTGTGAAATTTGGAAACAGAGAAGGTTCATCTGCATTTCAGAGCTTCCAGGCAGACTGAATAGAGATTCTCAGATCTCATCCTCCTACTCTTTGTTCAAAAAAATCATGAAAGAAGTTAAAATAATGACTTTAAGTGCAGACAAAAAAAAAATTATCAGAAACTTTATCTAATTCATAAATAAAAATCTCCAGCTAAGACTCTTGTGCAGATAGAACGAGCAGCTCTTCAGCCATATCCCACCCCAAATCCATGCACAGTGTGGTTGAGGAACCTGTTTACTGATGCCTGCAAGGTGTTTGCCTGAGCCAGGGGATAGCCCTGTTACACTGGATGTTGTATTTACACCTTCTTACCTCACCTTGTGTTTGTTTTGACAGAGGCAGAGGGCTGTGATTGTTCCTGAAGTTCATCAGCAACCGTAGTAGCTGTGCACCCTGCCTGTCCTGCCCAGCGCTCTGCTCCACTGCTAGAGGATGATAAACACCCCCAATTGTCACCACTCCAAACAGCTCCCACTGCCCAAAGAAGTGGTAATAAGGAGGGACAGAGCTGATGTGGTGCCCTGAGATCCTCCCCACCTGGGAGAGGAGTGCTTCCCTTCCCCACTGGGCCCTGTACTTTTAACCATTCATTACAACTTAGTAGATGTGATCTTCATTCTCAGCTGTGCCAGCACAGAGGCTGAAATCCAGGATGGGTGCAGGTGCTGCCAAAGGTCTCTCCTGGCATTTTGTGAAACCCGAGCTTCAGTACAGCAGCTGTGAGTTGCAGTAGCTCAAGGACAGGAGCTGTCACTAAAGCACAAACATGGACTTGTTGACCTGAGGCTGGTGTGCTCTCAAAACAGCTTTAAAGTAAAGCTAGCATGAGAGTCCCTCCCTCTGAGGGATGCACTCCGATATGCACACAGATCAGCCTTCAGTGGTGGAGAGGAAGCTGTGCTGAAGAACCTCATTTGGGGTTTTGGAGTTCAGAAAGGATCTGGTACCTATCCCTCAGCTCAGATCTTGAACTGTCCCCGTTGAAGGTTGTTTTGGAAAACGCCATCTGAGATCCTCAGGCACAGACTCCTCTGGATGAAGTTCCTCTCCTGCTCAGGGAGACACGGCAGGTACTGTACCTCAAAGGCCATGCCTCCGTGTCTTGCTGCAGAGACCAGAAAGCAGGGGCAAAGATGGGTGGACTTGAACATGTTCAAGGCCTGGAAGCCTGCTGCAGCACCATCAGGTGCTTCAGTAGCCTCAAATCACATGCATGGCCTTGCTTCCTAGACCTCTAGAGAGGAAGACAACTCTCTGAAAGGGAGGTGGGTGAGAAGTGCTCAGAGAAGAGGAACCCTCAGCCTGCACTCATCTGCTGTGAGAACATCAAGGAATGTGGAGACATCATCGGGACACCTATCTTGAGCACATACAAGACAACTGAAATAACAAGTGTGGCAAGGTTTTCCAGCTGAACTTTGAAAGGAGTGTGTGGTGCTGTGAAGAGAGAGGAGTCAGTGTTATGTGGAAGGGTTTCCCTTTCCCTCAATAAAACAGGAAGACAGCCAGGTGGGAGGAAGCCTACAAAACAGGAGGTGCAAATGAGGACTGAAGGAAAGATGCACTGGATTAAAAGCACAAGTGTTGGTACCATATGTGTGCGTGGGGAGTGGTGTCGCTGTGACTTTTCCAGGAAGATTCCTTGAATGTCCCAGAAACCCATCTGAGCATATCTTTAAAACCTTCTTCACCCAGGCCAGGAGAAACAAGGCTTTAGGCATCCAAAACACATCAAGGATGTCACAGCTGGGAGAAAGTTAAAAGCAACTGAGGCATCCTTTGCCCAAGAAATTCTGGGCTAGCAGGAAACTTATTTATTTGTTGATTTATTTATACTAGAATTCTTCTCTGCCTCTTCCTTGTTTAATTTTGGTTTTTAGCTTAGGTCATGTGACATATTCATGGAGAAAGAGTATTTTCCCCTAGCCTCAGAACAGTAGAGCTTGGTGATTGCCAATGAATGTCCTGTGTTCTGGGCTCCCTGGGGTTTCTTTACAATGGTATCTTAAACTGGCAAAATAATCAGAAACACAGCAAGGGGGGCAGTACAGCGAAGGAAATCACAGTTCCTTTATGCAACAGGCATGGGTGGCACTAAGTTTCTGGCTTCCAAGCAATCACAGTGAGGTAAAAACATGAGCAAATGACTGCATCACTCAGCAGACAGTCCCCATGGGATCTCAGGAAACCTCCATGAAGGGGGCTCTTTGAAGGGTGTTTGAGAGAGGGAGTTGATCCATATTCCTTCAGTGGAAAAGGAGCAGCCATGCATCCTGCTATAGGAGGGGGCCAAAGTATGGGAGGGGCAAAGGGGATGAGATGCCTCCTTTCAGAGAGAGAGACGTGAGAAATCAAAGAGTAGGCATCAATTAGAGAAATGGAGACTGCATTTAGTGAGGCTAAGGCCAGGGTCTGTCTGGATGAACACCCCAGCAGTACAAGGCCAGTTGTCTCGACATGAAGAAAATAATGGGCTGAGAACATTGTCTTCTCTGGACCCTAGAAAGGTCCTACTGAGCAAGATATGGCATACTAGCACTGGACAGCATGAAGGAAGCCCAGCAACCACAGAATGCTTTTCACTCTGCATTTGTCAGGGCTTTCTGTCCTGCCCTCTGCAGAAGGTGGCAGGGCTTGCGCTCCAGTGAGCTTTGCCAACCCATCCTGCCACCACACAGGTGGGCTCAGTGCTTCTACCCAGCATTAACCCAAGATTAAGTCCCCTTTTTTGAGGTTTCAATGAATGAGCAAGAGTGAGAGAATAAAGGAGTTGATTTATGATCCTCCATTTTCTCCTCTGAGATGGGCAAGGTTTCAGCCCGTATGAACAGGAGGAGATGTGGTGATTAATTCTCTGGCTTTTAATCTCACGTAGGTCCTACCTAGGGTCTAGGCACTGACAGTGAGTGTCTGTAGCAAGGATCTATTCCTGTTGCAACAGATCCCACCACACATGTTCCTAGAGAGTTGTTCTCTCTACATCCTTACAAGAAAGCAAAATTACTCCTTCTATATGTACTACACTGTCAGTTCAGTCTTGGTCAGAGTTGGCTCTCAAGACCAGCCCTATTGCACCATCTCCATTCTTGCCCCAGCCTGGCCCTGTGGAGCAGACCTTCTGTGAATCAAGAAGTTCTGTCAGTCTGCACTACATTGTGCAGAACCAAGACCTTGTATGCACAGCATGAATGTATGCAGCTGATATTCCAGGCTAGCAGACATGTGGGCCTGTTCAGCACAAATACTCTTTTCCCTGTAGGGCAGCCTGAGGACAGCAAGGACTGCTGCTGGCCAAGGCCTATCAGCTAAGCATGGTGAGTAACAGGCACCACAAGATGATGGTTCACCAGCAGAGCTGGGTGGGAGAGCCCGGGACAGCAGCAGTGTCAGGGTTACAGGCTTCAGGGGAAGTGAATGCAGTAAGCAGGGAAGGCACAGAATAAGCCTGAAGTATTTAAACAAGAGAAGGCATCCCAGCACCTGGTTTTTACTAGC
This sequence comes from Lanius collurio, assembly GCA_020086605.1. Taxonomy (NCBI): domain Eukaryota; kingdom Metazoa; phylum Chordata; class Aves; order Passeriformes; family Laniidae; genus Lanius; species Lanius collurio. Next base: position 36,339,357 of record JACBWW010000006.1, read on the forward strand.
ATATTAGTACTGATATTCATGTTCTCTGAGATTCATCCAACTCACCAACCAATGAATATACTAACCTTTCCTGTTGCAGAAAATACTGTTGATGAACAAAAGAGAATGTCGAGAAAGTACTTTTTAATGGTTATTTATTTATATTGAATGGTACTAGAGCATTATTAAATATGATGTGAATAGTATATTGCATTGTCTTGTCTGCAGCCTAAGTGCTTACTCCTTTTCCAGGAAAACACAGCAGAACCTGTAATGGGAAAAGTATCTATAATTGTTCTCATTTCAAGGCTATTCATTTCACTCTTCATCTGACCTGAATGTTACAAGAGAAAGTCAAGCAAAAACATTTCCGGTCCCTGGGACTGGTGCCTGCATTATGGAGATAAGGAAATAGGAGACAGGAGAATATAGCCTAAACTCCATAATCTCATGGCATCTCTAGCAGCCATTTTGGGCATGGTGCCCATCCCTACTGAGATTGCTCTGCAAAGGTGCTGACCATGCCTTAGAAGTGAGTGAGTGGTGGTCAAAACATAGTTTTTTGGCAGTCAGTTCTCCATCCCAAGGGGAAGAGTGCCACAAGCTGTCTTAGTGAAATGTCTATTTGACAGGAGCCCACTGCTGGCTATTATTCCACAAGCCTAGGAGAAGCTTGGATATTCAGGTCCTGTTTCTAATGCTCTCACTAATTTATTCTATCACTGCTCCAAGGTACATGACATCAACTATCTGGGTTTTTTAACAACAGGGCACGCACCTCCCAGAAACATGGAAGCAGTTTTAAGACTCTTCTGAGGAAGCCTTGCTAAAAACTTAGCATAATAGAACACAAGCCAAATTGATACCTGTGTAATAAAAAAATCACATCCACAAAGGTGTTGCTAGATGAACAACGTGCAGTTTACAAGCCAAGATCCTGCAAAAGGCTGAGAAAGAACTGCTGTGGCCAAAGTACCTGAAACATCCACCTCACCAGAAAGCACCAGTGTCGTGCTTTAAAACCACCTCATCCCCCAAAAATGAGGGACAGCTCTGCTTGGCTGAGAGATTCCACCTGTAGAAGGACTAACGCTACCTTCCTCTTCCCTTAATGGAAACCCTGGGTACTGGAAGGGCAGTGGAAAAGGCCAGCACTGTATGAGCACCCAGCTTGGTATCACTCTGCTCCACCAGCTGTTCCTCCCCTCCTTGGGCCCTGCATTTTCAAGGCAAAGCTTCCCAAAGTCACTTTGCTGTACTTTCAGCAAGGATCTAGTGCAGCCCCCAGGAGACAGGGCATGGAGGAGAAAGGGAGAGAAAAAGAGCAAGCAAGAATGAATCTAATTAAAGAGGGTGAGGCACTTCTCTCAGTCTCTCATTAGATTCAGGCCCAATTGGAGGTGAAACCTCAGTTGGAGGGAAAGAAAGCCCCCTCCCTTGGGACAATCTAGAGGCTCTCACACAAACTTAATTTCAAGCTCTGTTGAAGATGGAGTTTGGTTTGGTTTGGTTTTTTTCTGTATGCATTCAATTTAATTTCCCAGGGAGTTGTGTGGAAATGAGAAAGGCAGACCTTTGACTGTGAAGCCAGCCCCGTAGCTGTTTCTTACAGATCCAGTCTCACATTGTTTTCCTCCATCACTGCCCTCAATAAATCTCTGCTCAGAGGTTGCTAAAATGCCCGCCACCTCCCTTCCACGCTTCAGTGGAGATAGTTACATTATTTCTTTTGCATTTAAGCAATCCAATTCATTTTTAATTCAAAACACACCCTAGTTTCCACAGCTCTGTTTAAAACAGGAGCACTGTGACCTTGAAAAGGCTCAGACCTGCTGGCACCATGAAGTTCTGACCTGCACTTTGCACTCTAGTCCCAACTTCCTTTCTTTGTGGTGAGGAGAAGGTTTGAGGTGGGTTTATGATCCACTCATTTCTGTGCTGATGGTTGAAGAGGAAGGAGAGGAACTGCAGTTGGTTTGGAAGGCTCCTGAGGGAGACATTTCTGGAGATTCAGCTCTCTGAGCCTGCACAGAAACACGTGCTGGCTGGCTCCTCTGCAGACGGCTGATCTGCCTAGCTGTATTTAGTTTTCCAGTCAGGAGAACAAATATACCCACAGGTGGAAATTCACATTGGGGTAGGCTGTTGCCTTTCCATCTGACCTGCTGCTTCTGCCCAAGAACTGGCACAGGGTGGCAATTTTTACAACTAAGCCCTGACTGCAAGGAAATTAGCAGAGCCACTGTTGTGGGACAGCTCTAGTGGGTCCAGCTTCTCCCTTCTCCAAGACAGATGGGGGCAGACATACTTTGTCCAAATTGTTCTTATATTCAGATTTCCTACTGTGATCCAAGGAAGGATTGCAAGCAAAACATAAAGCACTACTGGCACTAAAACAATTGCTCTCTGCAACCCCAGATCATACCATGAAAATCTTGGTTCCTTTCTTTGTTTCATAGCTGATGCAGAGATTAATTCTTTCCTGTCCTTGGCATTGTACTTTCTGGAGCTATCAGCAGAACAGCAAGTATTGCTTTGTTTTATGGAGGGGAAGACAAGTAGGGTGGGTTTGCTGTGGTTGTAGAGGGAATGGCACAAGGAGAATGTAAACAGTAGAGACTCATTGTGATGTACAAAAAAAGCAATCTTTGCAGCAGCAACATTGGGTGGGTTTTAGTAAAGCAAAGGGGAAAAGAAATGTTCTCTACATTTTTTATTTAAAAACCCAATTAAGTTAAAATCAAATGTGAAATTATGACAGTTTGCATCCAGGCCTTAAGCAATCCACTTAAATAATGGGTGGTTCTGTGCAGGAAAATGACTGAGGTCAAATTTCCCATAGATGTGCCCCATACATCTCAGTCCAACTCTGAAGCAAGAGTACTCCCAACTCCTCATAAAAGTGATATCACTCTGTCCCCCCATCTTCTTCCCATGCCACGCCATTTGGAAGGCAAACAGCAGCACAAGCTTCATGAACCACAGAACAGGTAAGACTAGGAGGGACCACTGATGATCATCTGGTCCAACCCTCCCACTCAAGCAGGGTCCCCTAGAGCATGTTCCTCAGGACTGTGTTCAGACACCTTTTGAATATCTCCAGGGAAAGAGACTCACAGTCTGTCTGGGCAGTCTGTCCTGGTGCTCAGTGCTGTGCCTGCTCTGGGCCAGCACACACGGGCTGCCTGCTTGGCCAGCAGCTATGCCTTGGAGCGGGATGCTGGGCTCAGGGAGCCTGCTCCCTCTCACAGGCACAGATTTCCTTTTAACTCCCCAGTGCAAACACAGCCGACGACAACTCTGCTTTGAAGCCATGTAGTGATTAAATATCCATAAAATGTCTTTTCCTCTGCTGCATTTAAGCAAAAGCAGGCACATGAGAACAGGCAGATGACTGACAGCACAATCTAAGCCCCATCTCTTTACAAAATCAGCCAGAGAAGAGAGAGGAATAAAAGCTGAAATTTTTTGGGGCAGCATGGCTACGGCAGGAGGCCTCTCACAGTGGTCCTACTCCTGTGGTCCCTTTAGGCACTGGCTGAGGTGTATCTATTCCAAAGAATCACAGAATCAGTGAGGTTGGAAGAGACCTCTGAGGTTATCGAGTCCAACCTATGACCAAACACCACAGTAGCAACTAGACCATGGCACTGAGTGCCACGTCCAGTCTTTCCTTACACACCTCCAGGGACAGAGACTCCACCACCTCCCTGAGCAGCCCATTCTAATGTCTAAATTTCAATTAATCTCTCCCTGACCAGTTTAGTAACCAAATTAAAGTGGGGACAGCAGTGGGGTGTTGACCGAGGAGACGACGCGGAGTCCAGCCCAGCAGTCTCCTCTATCCCTCTACCTCCTCGCCCACAGCGGCGGCCACTGAAGGAGGGGGCGAGGACTACATCCCCCAGCATGCTGCGCGGTAGCACAGCCCGGCCGGGACCCGCCCTGCCCCGCTCTGCATTCTGGGAGCTGTAGTCTCGCCGGAAGGCGGGCGGGGGTGGGCGGGTGCTGCGCCTGTGCCACAGCGAGCCCGTGCCGCTGCCCCGGGGCTGTGAGCGGGGTGGCCTGGGACTTCTCGTTCCCTCTTCAGCCCGCTCGGCACAGCTCGCACCGGGAAGGGGACGTCTGGCTCTCGGCGTTCTGATGAAGCCCAGCTAGGGGAGCACGCTGCCGCCTCAGAAAGTTGGAGGAGAAGGAGAAGGAGGGGGAGGAGGAGGAGAAGGTCTGCACAGCGATGTAGCCCAGAACGTGGAGCGGCAGCCCGTGGAAGGCAGTTCACCTCCTCACCGCCCTGATCCCGGAGCATGGGCTAAAAACTATGTTCCTCTCCCGTGTGGAAAATCATTGTTTTCTGCTGTTTGTGTTTGCCTTCCAAGCAATATTTATCCTGATCCTCTACGGAGGTGGACCTTCGAATGTGTTTCGCGGGTTTTTAGAGTCGCCTCAGGTGGTGGATTACTCGAAGCCCCATGATGTGTACACAAATCTCAGCTTGTTTACCCGGGCTCCCAATGAGGACACGATGCCGTACTGCTCAGCGCAGTCCCCAGTCCTGGGTAGGTACGAACCGTTCAAACGCTGTGGAAGCGTGGTTTGAAAGAATCTCTTTGGTATGTCATAACCCTGAACGTGTCATGAATGTGAGTTGTATCTTCTTCAAACTTTTCCACTTTGAAACAGGTGTGCTGATGTACTTACACTGATAAAATTTTCTTGTGTTAACTAACTTGTTTTTGTTGGTTATGTGAGGAAAAGTATTTTACTGCCCTAAAAATTTCCACTATTAAGGGTTTGATTACATAGATGTCAAGATTGTAGAGCAAGAGTGAAAACAGCGCGTGGTGATTATATCGAGTTAGTAATACTTTTTTTTCTTGGCAGTCCTGTATAAAATGTCCCGACAATTCAGTAACTGCATAACAATGACGTCTGACTTTGACCATAACTCCTAGGTTCTTTTTCTTCGCCTTATATCAAGCCTGTAGTTCAATATAAATTGATTAAGTTGACCTGAATTATCATTTTTATGAGGATGTAGCTTGGCACCTTGCTCTTCATTGTTATTCTTTGACCTATGATTGTTACACATCCTTTAGACTTAGAAACTACTCCATTAGACTTAAAATCTGGTCACAGGTTAATTTATACTTACAGTACGACCAAACCAGAGCTGATCTTTAAAGCATCATTTATCCAGCTGTTGCACTACTAAAACAGTTGACAAGTTTTAAGTCAGTACAAAGTCAAACCTATAAAGCAAGGATGTTGCTGGTAAAGTGGTGGTGCAGCTCAGGCAGTGGTGAATCCCTTTGACTCAGCCAGCCATGAATGGATTAAGTTCCATCAACGTGCACTTACAGCTGGTTTGGGGCCATCACCTTCTTAGAGTACTCTGTAGTAAGTTACTCTTGTCAGGATTTTCCATACTGCATAGGTTTCTGCATGTCTAAATGTTGTACATGCCTTGGACTGCTGTTCAGCAGTGGCCCTGCTGTTCTAGGAGCACATGGAGCCTGTTCAGAGCAAGTGGTTGACCTTGGTTCACGTGGAAGTTCTGTGGGAAGCCAGTGCTCTTTGTCAAGTTGCTTACTTAGGTTAAAGAACTTTGCTGGGACCCTGTGGATGAGCCTGCTTAGACTGCAGTCTTTGTAACAAGGCTTGTTTTTTTTGAGACATTTTCTTCCTTCCCCCGTTGCTTGCAATTGAATTAAATACCCACAGTATGTATGATGAAATTGTAGGATAACTCTGGGCATGTGTTTCAGCATTTCCCTCAGAAATGGCTCTGCTAAATCCTGAAATCCTGACAGCACAGAGCCTTTTTGCACAGGTGCCAGGTGTCACGGCCTCAGTGCACTGTAGCCCAATATTTCTGGGAAGCTACAATTCCTTGTTTCAGGCTGAATTGTTTTATTTGAAAAGAGCACAGCAGAAACGTGACTGCCCCTTATTTGTCTCCACTCTTGATGAAAATCCTCTGTCCTAAAGAGTCAAATGAGACAGCTTTAGTGTCAAAAAAAGAGAACCAAACAATTCTGCAGCTTGCCTGCAAACTATGAGATAAGCAAAAGTAGTGATGTATATGGAGGAGGCAGATGCAGAGTAAAATTACACTAATGTGTGCTCTTAGAGCTGTGAAATATTTTTAAGAACTCTTCTTCTGCCTGTCACAAGGAGTGCTGAGAACAGGGCATTGTCCTGCAGGTGGTACTTTGGACCTAAAATGGAATGTTAGTCATAGACAGCAACAAACACTAGGTTGGCTGGGAGAAGAAAATCCAGCCATGAAGCAAAGTATTTGTGGAAGCTTTGCTATATGAATATACTGAGTTGAGCATATGAACCCTTGTTGAGGTGAAACACAAGTAATTTGGAGCGCTGATACAGATTCAGCTTAAGAAAAATGAGGTCTCTGCTACAACTTTTACACTGTGATATTTCCCTTTCAATGTAAGAAGTGAATTACTACTTCTTGTATCACTGCGTGCCAACCTGTTCTGGGTGTTTTGCTTTTTTTTTTTAACTGAGAAATGTGCTATTTTTGAGGGAGTTGTCCTTTGTTTTGTATGCAATGGGCACATATGAATTGAGATATAAATACTTTATAAATGTCTTGAATAGTTGTTGCCATCGTCTCTTATGAGACTGCTGTTTCTTGGAAGCATTATATTGGAGAGAGCAGTGCCTTTTAATACTAATTTCATAAACTCTATTAAATGAGATTTGAAATCAATTCTTGAGGACTCAGCCTCCAGTTCAGAGCTGATAATAAGTCACTGTGCCCACTCTAAAGCATGTTAAAGTAACTGGAAGGATGCCAAATGGCTTAAATGGTTTCTGCATCAGGGCTTTTATGAAGTGCAGCACTTTTTCCATTTATATATGTAGTAGATCATTTTGATAACTGTTTGAATGTAAATCAGCTTGCAGCTCATCTGTCTGTTTCCTGTCTCCTGAATCTGCAGCAACTTGATTCTTCCAGGGCTGTGGAGTAAGAATTAAAGTGTAATTGCTAAATCTCTGCCTTAGAGGAACTAGACTTCTACTGACAAGTGGTACTTTTTTAACACCTAGTGGTGTCCACTGAACATTTTGTGACCAACAGCTTGAAAAGCATTGCAGGTATTCAGTGTTTTCACTAATATTGTGAATAAATTACTCGAGTTCCCTCAAAGGTTAAAATTTCTACACAAATAACCAGTTTCCTGTTTCTTCCTCCTTTCTTTTTAGAAAAGCAAAGTATTTATATGCCAGGTTTGTACTTCTTTAAACAGAACAAAGTAGCTTTTAAATTCAAAATCTGACTTTCTCACATTGCATGCAGAATGTCTTGTTTCAGTTCATCTTTTCCTCTCATGAGGAAGAAGTTCAATGCTAGAAGACTTGGCTTTTTTGTATTATTTCTGTTGTGGTTTAAAGGAGTACCTTCCTTCCTGCATGGTATGTGCTGAGCAAATTGGTTTGGTCCTCGAGGACTTTAATAGTTGAAAGCTCTGTCTGTAACTCTGCTGTTTATAATTCACTCATGCTATGGAAGGATTTTTTTCCAAGCCCTTCTTATAGCAGTAACTGCCTTTCACTCCCATCTGTCATAACCTGTTCATGAGCAGCACCATCTGTTGTATTAAGTAGCTCCTGCTACATTTTCTAATGCTGCCAGAGTTTCTTCTCTTGGATTTAAGGAGAAATAAAAAGGTGACAGTGCTAATACTGAGATTTATTTTCAAGTGCCATTGAAGCAGCCTTGTATTCTATCATTAGAAACTGATGCTTAAATGAAAGCTGTTGGTCTGATTTTTAATTTTTTTCCCAAGCAGTGATAGAATTATACAGCTATGGCTCTATTAATGTAGTGTTTGGTGCTGCACTGAGTGCTGCTCTTCCTGTTTGCTCATCTTGTGTGAGTTCTGATTATTGTGACTGGTCTTGGTAATTATAGCTGCAAACTCTAAATGTATAGCAAGGAGTCTGGAAGTCCTGGAGTTAACTTTCGTAAGGTGGGATAGATATGGTCCAAGTCAATAGATCACCTGACAGGCAAATATGTTGCCTGGAAAGTAAAGCAAACAGGGAGTGTGCTGTCACTGGCACTAGCTGACAACACAGACAGGGAATTGTGAGACATAACTCTACACACTGAAGTTTCCTATTCACTAAACACCCTCCGTGTGATGGTACAGCACAGAAACATCTTAGGAACCAGGCCATGGAAAAATTGCATGGACACTTCAGGATGTTGATCCTGTACCCTGCCCCAACAGGGATCCTGTGCTTCCTGGTATGTTGAAGATGAGTTTTTCTTCCTTTCCCAAAGCTGCACTTTGGCAGTTTTATTTATCCCTCTTTGGTCTAGCCTTCAACTGCTCTGTTCACATTTGGGATTTAATTGGATTAGATTGCATTAGCCTTTTGTTAGCTGGACAGCAGGGAGACATGAGAGCCAGAATGTAGCCTGTAGCCAAGGAGTATAGGGCAGCCAGAGGTTTTTGGGATACAAGTCACACTGATTTTTTTTTTCCTTCCCTTGGCACATTCTAGATTGAGTTTCTGAGCTGATTTGTTTAAGGTATGGAGCCAGGCAGCATGGGAGAACATGATATCTTGAGAAACCTGGAAAATGCAAATGTTACACTCCTGAATGGTATGCTTGGGTATGGAAGGAGAGAATAGGAGTGAAGCTATTCATATTATCTTACTCATACCCTTACGTTCAAATGAAAATCTTATTTTTTTCTGGAATTTAAGGATTATTGCTGCAGAATCTTACTCTGCAATACAGAGTCCCAATTGTTTTATAGAAAACAAAACCCTGCCTTTGTGGGACAATAAAAGGGATTAATTCCCTTTCTTATTTTTTCCTTAGAGATCTGTAGTTGAAATCCTGAATATAATACTTCTTTAGCAAGCTCCAGTTGTCATCAAATCGGTGGTTAATGGTGCTTTAGTTGAAAGATCTGATAATCAGTGAGTCCATAAATCTAAACAGAAACATAAACTACAAGTTGATAACATTGTTGGACTGAAATGTGGCGGGTCTAAAAGGTGGGAAAGGAAACTGTATGCATGGAAGTAGGAAAAAACATCATGAAATCTTCATTGTAAATGTGACCTAGATTCATAGCCCACAGAATGATTCTCTGAAGAACCACCCTTCTGTTTCAGGTACAAATATATGGCAATGTACTCTGCTTTCCTGCTGCGGGTAATGCAGTGAAAATCGAATTCTTCTGTATTTTAAATAGTTGGAGAAGGACTGAAAAGTTAATTTAAGAGTCAGCTATTGCAAAATCTTGCTGACAAGCAAAAACAAACAAACAGAAACCCATACAGTGGAATTCAGACCAGACATTTTTGACAGCATGAGAAATGGGATCTGTGACTCTTCTGACTGACCTTCAGGAAATGCCATTTGTGTGTTCCTTGAGGAAGAAAAGGAGAAACTTATGAAGTATGGGTTTGCCAATTAGAAATGTGAGGTGTACCAACTTCCTCATAGTACCAAAATGTTCCCCAGTTCTGAATGGACACCTTGAATTTTATGGCAAATTTAGTCCTTAAGCCCTGTTAACTGCTCTAAAAAACCCCCTACCAACCCAAAACCAACCAACCAAACCCCCCAAAAAAACCAAACCCCTAAAACCACGGGAGGGATGTTGCTTCCTTCTGTGTCAGTTAAACAGGATATGGGTGTGGGCAGGCTCAATTTTTTTGGGTGTTTGTTTTTGTTAAAATTATAGCAGAGGTTTGAATATAGGATGGGCTGGGAGAAGCATATTCTGGACTCACTTGCTCATTTAGTCTTAGAACACAGCTGTACCTTTTCCTGTTCAAATAAAAGCTTCTAAACACCAGGCCTAAATATTTGCTCTCTCTCAGGCTTCATTGTCAGAAGGTTTTTGAGAGAATAATTTATTTCAGTGGTTTAAGAGGGAGTCTGACTTAGAAGATACTTAAAACCTGATTTAGGACAGCCATAGCATTAATTATCAGCTTGGAAAGAAAAGGAAGTCTTGTTTATAGCTATATAAAAAAAACAACAACAAGCTTGCCTTACAGACTTCTGGTGCAAAAGAACATTCTGCCTTTGGCAGCATGGCCTGCAAAGAATTTTTGAATAGAACTGTCATTTGAAATTGTCAGCTTCTAATTATGATTTAGGTGAAAGTTTTTCCCTAGTTCATTTAAGCATTGGATGTTAATCTTGTTCTGCATCTGTGCTTTGTTTTCTTAAAAGTTCAGAGTTGCAGGAAGCCATTAGGACACACTGGTATGTATATAAATACAAGTCTTCTGCTACTTCTGGAAGCTTTTCTCACTACCCAGGAGGACCGGCATTTAAATAATTGTAGAATTTGTTTATTCATATTGTAACAATGACATTTGTGTTAAAATGGTAATTGACACTTAATACTGAGTCTTTCTCAATCGTGACTTGTCAGTATTTTTCCATCTGAAGAATGGAAGAATTCATGTAAAAATACAGGGTTTTTTTAATTAGGTAAAAATTCTTGAACATATGCATTATAATTTGTATTTGAAAACAAAGTGCTGAGTAGATGAACAATCACACATAATTTCTTTTGCTACCCTGTGCCTGTTCCTGAAAATACATCTTTCTTCTTTCTCAGTTCTGTCATCTGCTTCTCCCAACATTTTGAAGTACTGCCTGCTTATCACAGTGCATAAAATGAAATAATATAGCAAATACAGCCATTGTGGCATGTGATTATAACATCAAATTGAACTTGAAATGCTTTTAAAGGTAGAGCTGACATTTCCTAAAGCATTTGTATTCATCCAGGCTTTAAACTGTTTCTCCCCTGACCTGCTGAATATCCACTTGCACATTTTTGTCCTTGAATCTCTTCTGAAAGAGGCTAAGAGAAATTTTCAAAAATGGGTAGCAAAAGCAGATGTGTCTGTTCATCTTGAATAATTTTCAACGCTGTTTCTTTCAGTGAATACATTTATTCAAGGATCTCATCTAAGCAACACAAGACTATAGTAGGCAGCCAATCCCAGGGAAAAGCAGCTGTGCAGCAGCCCAGTGAGACTTGCTGGCTGTGCCAGGACTCGGGATGCCTGGCAGGTAGCGTGTCCTGCTGGTGCTGAGCCTGGCACCACTCGGTGCAGAGCCAGGGGAGGTGGCCAGCAGGCAGTGCTGAAATTTGTCACTGAGGCACATCTGTGTGGGCATTGTTAGCTGTTCTCTGGTGGGGCTGCTGTTTGAACAGCATGGGTAGCTAATCTAGTAGGTCTGAATAAAGGTGGAGAAACATCCCTGATCCTACTTGTTCCATTTTCTGTCTCTCCTTACAGTTGGTCCATTAACCATCACCTTCAGGGTGCTCCCTAGTGAAAGGATGATCATGAAGAGAAATCCTTTTGTTCAGCCTGGTGGCCACTACAGGCCACCTCACTGCTTTGCCCGCTACAAATCCGCCATCCTTGTGGCCTACAGGAACCAGGAGAAGTACCTTCGCCATCTTCTCTACTATATCCATCCTTTTCTGCAGCGCCAGCAGCTCAGCTACACTATCTACCTGATTGAGCAGGTAAATCTAAGTCAAATGTGCCTGCTGGGAAGCTCGGCTACACCACTTAAGGGTTAGGCTCTGAGCAAGAAATGTGACTCTTCTGGTGTTGAAATACTGTTTTATGCATGGGCTGAGAGGAGGTCAGATATGTGCTGTCCCATCTTCATGGCTGTTAATGATTGAAATACCATATCCCTTGTCAAGATCATAATTCTGCTATTAATTGTTCTGTTGTGGGTTTTTTTTCTGGGAGTATGAACTTGTCACTAAGTGGTTGTGCTGGTTTGAAAGTAAACCAGCAGGAGAAGTGAATCCCCACACAACCACCTTGAGAAAGATTTCAGGTCAGAATTACAATTTAATAGATTACAATAAATGCTGTAATACAGAAACAGTGGCTTAAACTGAGCAAAGTCAGTGTACAGCCTGTCCTCCTGTTGGTCAGGCTGGTGGTCACAGTCTGATTGACTGATAGTGGCCAATGTTGAAAGCAGCGGTTCTGTGGAAGGTCTGGTCCTCATCTGGGTCCCTCAAGTGGTGGTGGTGTCCCAAGTCCCCAAACCGAGATTATATGCGGTCAGGTTCAGGCGGTACCTCCCCCAGGGCGGGGAGTTTCACAATGAAGTGATGTAGTCCTATGAGTGATAGAGTATTTTTGGAGTCTTGATGGTCGATAATGCTGTCTGTTCTGCTGGTGCCATTGAGTTCGTGATGGCCCCTTCGCAGAGACAAACCCAGGACTGCTGCTTCACCGGAGGAGTTACCGCAGCTGAAGAAAAAGAAACGCTATCCTGCCTCGCAGGGTGTCCTCTTTTTTCTTATCTCATGTAACACCCAGCTCGTAGCCTGAGGGGTGGCGTGTGCACCTGGCAGCTACTGCGAATGACTCATCATTAACAGTTTGTGAGAAGATGATGTAGAGGAAAGTAGAATACAGAGTTTGGTCACACCTCACATTAGCACTTTCCTTTTGTAACCCAGGACGGTGGTAACTTTTATTTTCCTTTTTTTGAGAGATTCGAGTGGTTTGTCTTTAGTTTATCAGTGTGGCTGCTTGAGCAAAACCTGGGACTAAATGCTGAAGTGAAGTGAGATATTTTTAGTCTGTATCAAATACAAACATGTGGCTTGACCCTGCTGTGGGGCAGCCTGTGCAGGTCAGCCTTTTGTACCTGACATGGGCTGGTGTTGCAAAAGATTGGTGACAAGGGAGCAAGTTTGGGATTCATCAGTTAAAACCAACAGTTTATTGGGAGGGCAAAGAAGCTTTTTCGTTTGACCAAGATCTGTTTTTCTTATTTGTAAGCCTTAATAAACAGTAGTCAGGGCAAAAATGTTGCTGTGCAGATTACACCTGAGGATTGGCTTATGGGTGTCTTGAAAGTCAGCCTTCTTCAGGTACTAACAGTGCACAGCCCCTGACACAGCAAAGCTGACAGTTTTGAGAGTGTGGTGAAGAGGATGGGTGACATTTTCAAAGCTGTGGCATGGAATTTCCAGCCAGTAATAAATCATTCAATTGAATAACGCCTTTTAACTGAAACAGATTTTAACTGAGTTATCATCTTTGTTGTTTTGATGAAGAAATGTAGGTTTTCTTTTCCAGGTAGGGACTGGTTCTTTCAACCGAGCAAAGTTGCTTAATGTTGGTGTCCGGGAAGCCATGAAGGATGAAGAGTGGGACTGCCTTGTCCTGCATGATGTTGACCTGGTCCCTGAGAATGATTATAACCTCTACATTTGCGATGAATACTATCCCAAGCACATGGCCAGTGCCATGGATAGATTTCAGTACACGTAAGTGCCTCCATTTGCTTCCTGTGGATATATTCCAATTGGTTCACTTTCTCTTAGGAAGTATGGATGGGAACAGTGAAAGACATAACCTTTATGGGGATTTCTGTGTATTAATTGTGCAGTAGTGACTTCCCTAGAAAAGGATATTCTTGACCCAAGCATGCAATCTTGAATGTTTCCTTGCCTGTACTTCCCTGTTCCACAGTTAGCTTAGCTGGTCAAATGAGCTGCAGGTTTCTCTTTGACTTTCCTTCAGGAAAAAAATATAAGGTTGGAATATTGGGTCACGTGGAATATGATGTGGTACTTTAAACTGATCCAAGAAATGAATCAGTTACGAGCTTACTTTGGTCTGCTTTGGGGGAAGGTGGTGGGAATCAGTGAGGGGACTGGAACATGATGAGAGTTACACTGGGTTTACTGTTCTGGGCTTTGGCATTGTCATGACAGTGTCTCCAAGTATGCAATTAATGTATGTGTGCCTTGGATCACATTGTTACTTGTGGAGGACAGGTACTAGCCTTCAATAGTGATGCTTTGGGTTTTGTTGGTTGTGTTTTTTTTGGGGGGTGGTGTTTGTTTACTTGTTTGTTTTCTCTTTTAGTCTGCCATACAAGTCCTTTTTTGGGGGCGTGTCTGCTCTGACTCCAGAACATTACATGAAAATGAATGGATTTCCCAACACATACTGGGGCGATGGGGGTGAAAATGATGACATTGCTACAAGGTACCAATGCTCAGGACAGGCTTGAAATAGATCTAAGCTGGCAAGTGAAGCATAGCAGCACCCTAGGAAAGGAACCAAGACATTGTTCCTTCATGTGCTTGCACTGTCATTATAATCCCCAGTGCTGTTGGTATTGGGAATGCTTAATGTCAGAAGATGCTCAGACCCTATGATTCCAATCACTGTGTGCTGGGAAAACAAAGCTTTCTCATTTCTGGAGAGCAGAATGTTACTTCACATCCTTGTGCCTTCAGTGCAAGGGTTTATAACCACTTGTAGTTATCTGATAAGTGCCTCCACCTATGTTAACAGCCCCAAGGGAGGGAAGGCATCTGCAAGCTTGAGGAATAAGAAGGTACTTAACTAATTCTCAGACAGTTGGGAATTTAAGTTAAGTGCATTTAGGTTGCTCCAAGTGTTACCTAATCACTGATACTTGGCATTAAGAAACACAAGGAATTCTGTCTTTTGTCTGCAGTGCTGGGTGATGGAGAAGCCTGTGTACCAGTGTGAGTCAGTGACAGCAAGAGTTGATGGGTTTTCTTGTACTTTGGTTGCCATGGCAGCAGCATTCTATAGACGAGTTTAGTTCCAGGTGCTCTGCCTAATGCGAATTCTTCAAGTACAGAATCATGGCTGCAGCTTCTCTATTCAGCTTTGGAATTGCACTGTGCACCTTATTGATCCAGCACTGAGGCAGGCTCATGGAGAGTTTATAAAACTAAACTGACCATGGGGGACTTTGTTATTTTTGTCTTGCATAATGTGACAAGTTACACGAGTTTTTTTCAAAGCAGTATTCATCTGAGAATTGAAAGCCAGATTTTCTAACAGAGAATTCCTCCTTTGCCTTTCAGAGAAAGCCAACTAAAAGGTTGTATGGTTGTTTAGAGAGTCAGCATTTATGAAAGGAATAGAATGCCAGGAAAATAGATCTTTACATCAAGCACTACAATGCTGGGTCTATTCAGCTGTTCTTAGTATAGCTTAGGCATCTAATTTGGTTTTTGGTAGCAGGGGTATAGAGTCATGCCGTTTATGCATAGGAGTGCGCTTCTTTGAAGAGAATCCTGGAAGGCAAGTGAATTATATAGCTCCCAAAATAGCCCTTTCTGGAAGGGAATTAGAGCAGATATTTTTCAGAGAAAACTTACACTAATGATTAGCAGTGTTTTGGCCCAGAGATACATGGAGGCCATGGACAGTGCCTGTTAATGATTTATTCACATTCTGAAGTCTCAACCTGCAGAAGTTAGGAATGAACTGGCTGTTCTTCAATGATCAGCTGGGATCTGGGTTTTAGGAGGTGCTCAAGCACTTACCATGTAGCAAAAAAAATTAATTAATCTCTTTTTTTGACATTTCAATGTCCAATTTCAAAAAGTTCTGTGCAAAGATGATTTTTTTTTTCTAGAATCCTCCCTATTAAAAGCAGAGTTAATGAAAAAAAACTGCCAGCTGCTACTTATAGTTGACAGATTGCAGTACTCTATAATACAAGTCATAGCAAATACCAGGTTCTACCTTCTATTAGAAGAAAACACTACTCTAATTGGAGCCACTCGTGTTAACATTTTCACCTACAGGAAAGACTGCTGGGCTGGGCTCTTCTTAACAGTAAATGAATGTATTAACTGTCCCAGGCTACAGTTTTAGTCTTATTTTGCAATGCAAAAAACTGTAACAGCAAAGCTAGTTTAGTGTTCTTCCTTTTTTGTCTCTTTATGATTGAATGTGCCATAAGCTTATGTTCAGAAAACAAGAAACTTTGGCTAAAACTCCATCTGAAATAATAGTACTGTAACACCGTCAGTGAAGTGTTATAATCATCTGATGGCTCTAGCCTAACAAATATTTTCAGTTCTGTAGCCTTTCAGCTTCATAACCTTCCTGCTGTATCAGATCCCAATGGAACGCAGTCAAATGCTGCAAACATGCCAGTTAGATAACCTCAGCTGAGCAAACATTCATTCTTACATTCACAGGAATTTTCTCTGCCTAAGGGCTGTCCTGTGATAACAGAGGTTTGGTAGCCCTAGCACTATTAAAGGCACTTTTTTATTAGCAAAGTAACGTAGATGCTAGCAGCAGTGGGTTGTGGGTTGCTTGAAAGTCACCCAAAATGCTGGTTTTAGAAGCTCTGTTCTGGAATTCTGAGCCTTCAGTTCCTCTTTTCTTATCTAATGATCCTGCAGCTGAGCTTACATATGTTTGTCTGGTGCCTGTATTTATCTCTAATCTTTTATGAACCAGTCTAATCAGGCCATCTGAATGAGTGGCACTTCTCAAAGAACAGAGACACTTAATCTGGTTTTGAAACTCAGGACTGGCTTCCTTTCAGAAACTGCAAGTTTGAGGTCTTTTTTTTTTTTTTTTAAGTTTAGGTGATGAACCTCTAGGCAGCAAAAGCGCTGCTCTTAGGAGGAAGTGGCATAATGCTCATTTGTCAGATTCAGGGGAATTGCTCTTGAATGCTCTGTATGTTAAGTTTATTCCCTACTTGCTCTAATCCCCTTGTGCCCTGTCAAAATGCACTGCAGCTGGGAGCTTTCTAGCCCAAGCCTGGCCTAGAGATCATGTGGCCCTATGCTGCTTCTGCACTTTATTGCATTAACACTGAAAAATCTGTGACTATAATCCTGGATCCATCCATCTTGATGCCTAAGCAAACACATTTGTATGCTGTTTTAAAGGATTCACTTAGCAGGAATGAAGATAGTCCAGACATCACCTCACCTTGGACGCTACCGAGTGATGGACTACAATGAAGAGACAGAGATACAAGAGCCTTGGAGGAGGTACCTGGTGGGGCTGGGGGCTGCTCTGTGCCTTGTGGCAGGATGGCCGTTCGTGTCATCTTCCCCAGAACAGGCGAAGTATGGCTCATGTCCCCGCTGCTTTTTCTGCTTTAGGGAGGCTATTTAAAAGCAGCCCTCAATCAGCTGCAACTGAATCATTCAGCTCCTGTCTTCCTGTTTGAAGGGTTTCTCCTACTTTCCTACCTTTTCTTCCTATTGTGAAGCTAGGAAGCTAACATGTGAGATTTAAACATGAAATTATTCAGGAAGTAAAACTTAAAGAAAAAAAAATACTGCCTGTCTCGTACATAGGGAATCTCAGTTTAAAGAGGCACTATGTTACAAGTTCCCAATAATAAAAGCTTGCTCTTCAGTCTGTGTGGAGTTAGTGTGCCATTAAAATAGTGGAAAGCAATATTCTAGTTTGAAGACATGAGAAAGGTGCTATGAGAGACTTTATCAGAGACTGTTTTATATAGAAGAGCTGGAGGAGGGTGTTGGGTCAAGTGTGGCGGAGGCTTCTCACACCGACAGTGCAGATTTCTCTTTATCATCTCAAACCCTAGGTTTCCATAACAACCCTGTCAAAAACCTACCTACAGCAGCCTATGTACACCGTGGCTGCAGACTTCTGCGTTGCACTCCCAGATCTAAGCTGCTGACAGCTCCTTGGCTTTTGGAGACTGTAGCTGCCACCTCACTGGTCTCTCTCTCTCATCAGGGTCCAGTCTGAATTGTCCTCCTTGTCTGGAATACTGTGTGAACTTACTCTAATCTGTTCAGTCTGTATGGTGGGAAGAATTGTCTCAGGGCTTTTCTGCCCTCAAAAGACTCTTTCTTCTGCAGCTTCAGCTGCAAATGTTACCTGCTTTCTTCTAACTGCAGGTATTCTTCCTCCCTCAGGCCTCCTTCCCGACATAACACCAGAAAAACATGGAAAGCTGACGGAATGAATACATTACAGTTCAGACTCCTTTCAAGGACTAAGCATCCTCTTTATACTAAGATCACTGTGGATATTGGATATGTTCCCCCATTCTCTTGAGACTGAAAACAAAAGCAGAGGTTGGGTGCCATGTGGGCATTCAGCCAATACCTCCCATGTTCCCATGGTGTCTGTCCCACCTGAGATTAATCCTTTTGCCTTTTACTTTTCTTCAAACTGTTTCAGATTTAGAAGAGGCTCCAGGAATAGGGTATGACAGCTACTAAACAGTCCGTGGCTGACTGTAAAAACTGTCCAAGTCACTGTAAAACTAACTCCTGAGCCATGTCTCTGTGACAAGAAGCTTTGGTCAGTAGCTGGATAGCTCTGTCCTGCTTTGTACTTAAGTGTTAATTGGGATGCAAGCCATTCTGTCAGAGTGGCCTCTGGTGTGATGGATTTTGAGAAAGTGTTGAAGCCAGTTACAGTTCTATAAATATCTTCTGTGAATTTGAGTAAAATAAATTGAGGTATGTGTTTGGTTTAAGAGTTTTATAAAATATTGAATAAGAGTGTAATAAAAAAGAAAGTTGCCCTGAAACCAGAGTTTAAATCCCTGATTTTTTTTTTCTGACCTGAACCATGACTGTTTAAATTATTTTATTGTAGCTGCAAGTAATGCAGACTGAATAGGATCTGAGGCTGTCAGTCTAACCTGCTCAGAGCAGTGAAATTAATCTACTACTACAGCTGTTGCTCAAACATTAAGTATCATTCAAGGTAGAGCTGTCTTTAATATAAAATACTTCTGAGAAATTAAATACTAGAGCAAAAACTAAGTCAAACATGTCAACAGTGACCCTGGCAGAAATGCATTTGTACTTACCTGACTGTGAGACTGACCCTTACCCTTCCTGTAAAATTTCTTTCTCTGCCAACTCAGTCTGTAGCACTGCCTGCCAGGTTCAGTTATTTTGAGTGTGACACAGGGTATTCTGGTGTGTTACTTAAAGATACAAAAATTCCTTCATCACTGAAAAGCTGCATCTATACCACTATACCTACAAACATTTAGTTTCAGTTTTTACAGTTGGAATAATGTCCTAAAAGAAACTCTCCCAAGCCTGGCTTCACATCAACATGTAAAGACAGTTAAATACAATGCAGTAAGTCAAGTGCTCTAATCAAGATTTCTGCACAAATGCTGCAGCACAGTGGAACAGCTGCTTCTCCACAGACCTTCACCTATTCCTGAAGCAAGACTCACAGATGATAATGGCCTGGGTATGTATACAGATACACACTCTGCTAACAGTGTGGCCCAAAGCATAAAAATATATGGAGAGGAATTGCTCCCTATCCAACACAGCTGGCCACTGCTATTCCTTCCCAATCCCTGGAGAGTAACAGGGATCCTGCTGCAGAATGAGACTGATCACTGCCATGGGTTATGTCAGCAGTCCTGCAGCAGGGGACACTGTGGTGTGAAGGACAAGACACTCTGGAGTTCAGTGGACTGCATTTATTGAGAGATTTGTAACACCTCCTTACCCATTACCATTACTGCCCTTCCCTCACACATAAGCAGTTTTTCATTAGGCTAGAAAAAATTAACTTTTCTCATCAAGTTTGTAGTTCTTGAAGAATTATTGTGCTTTTAATGAAACCACAAATAAGTTTAGAAATAGTTGCAAACCAAATTTCTTTTTCAGGGACTTGGTTCAAGTGCTTCCACTGGACCAGCCCAAACAAGGACACTTTTTCCAATGTCCCAGCAAAAAGTGCATAGAAGAACAGAAGGACCTGTCCCTTGGCTCAGTCTGTAACTCCAGTCCTCACAAAAGGAAACTCTCAACCACTCAGTGAGATGCTGTGAAGGAACACTTTACTTTCTCCTGTGCTACTGAAGGACTCTTCCAAGCAGGTGCTGGAAGTCGTCTGCTCTAACAGCAGCCACAAAGGCAATCTGTTGCCATTTCCTATAACCTGGGAGGTGCCAGCCCCTATGAGACCTTGGGCTGCACACTGAAATCCACTGTGATGTTGATGTACAGCGGGTTGTGTTCCACTGAGAGCAGTTTATAAGAACAGGAGTTCAGCCCATCTGTCTTCCACGTTCTAGAGACCTGACGGAGAAGCTTCATCCTGAGGACAAAGAGAAGAAAAGTCTTCACTGATATGCACAGGAGTGGAGTTTTAAGCTCTTTCCCAATAGTAGTAAATTCGGGAGCAAAGCTACCGCAACTGGGAATGCAAAGTCCTGTTTCCCCTGTCTTCAGCACAAGCACATATGGGGAGAAAAGTCCTTTGGAGCAATCTCTGAACTCATATGCTCAAACCATATCTATGTACTGTAATTTTGGAAGTTTCTAGAGAACAGCACCCAGTCAGTTCTAAGAAAATCTCATGTACAGAGAGCAGCTACCAGCTGTGAACAGTGTTGTCACAGAGGTGTCCCCCAGTGCCTCTGGGTACCACACAAAATGCCTCTTTGGCTTAGAGCAAAGAACTTGGTCCCCAGGTGCCTGGCCCAGCCACAGACCAAGACAAGGTGAGGTAGAAACCTCTTCTTGACCCACCTCTCTCGATTCTCCTCATTACCGTGGTCACGGTTGTGGAAGATCATTGTGTACCTGGCCACATCAGCAGGTGGCCTCACCACTTTCATCTTCTGCATCTCAACCCTGCAAGAAGCAGTAAGAAGTGTTGTGACGAAGACAACACCTATAAACCAGCTGTTAATGATAAAAACCCAACAACTGGAGCCTTCATCTCTTGTAGATGCTGTGGAAGCAAATATAGAGAGTTGGAAAAGCTCATCTGCATCTATTCCACAACCCATTTTGCCAGAGAAATGAGGCTCAGAGTTGCATTTCTGGAGTACAGGTCTGGGGGCAGGTGACAGATACACAACTTTATTTTGAACAGAAGCAGGCAGCTAGTACAGTAAAGATATGGAGCTTAAAGCACACATTATACAACAGAGTACATTTATATCAGTATTGACTGGACTATTCTATACTACCCTGCAGCAAGTCTCCACATGTTCTGCAACAAGTTCATCTCAACCCCTGCAATAAAACCCCTATACTTGATAGTTCTCCACTTTAAAAAAAGAGAAAAAAGAATTTAAAAGCTTGTTTTCTTTTTTAATAGCTAGCAGACAGCTGCAACTTTTATTTGTTCACAGAAAGAAAATTTCTCTGAGAACAATGCCAGAAGCACTGAGCCCTATGCACTGATTTAAGCGTCTGACATCAGGCCCTTGGTTGGAGCTTTTGACCTGTGGAGCACAACTTTGCTCTGACAGCAGAAAGAAAGAAACTGTATGACAAGGGAATTAAGGACTAGTCCACCTCTTTGCTAGTTACTCATCAGCTGAAAGAAAAACAGGAAACAAAGATTTGAAAAAACTGAGCCCTTACAGATTTCCCTGACTTTGTACCAGTAAATTACCAAACACCTACAACGAATGATCTGAAGTATCTCTTTGTGACACACACCTTAGGAGGGGGCCCAGAAGAGACCTTCACATTTGTTCCAGAAGCAAAACAGTAGAATCTGAGAGTCCCCAGCCCTGAATTTTGAGGGCACCGAAGGGATGCTGCCATCTGCTGACTTCCCTCGGGAAGGCTCCAAGGATCTCTCCACACAACCCACCAGACAGCAAGCTTGCCTTTACCTACCCCTGCAAACTTGGTCACCAGCCCAGCCCAAGGCCCAGCCAAGAGGAAAGGCACAAGCCAGGTCCAGTTACAGAGCACACACTGGCTCATGATTTGGTTTCCCAATCAAGACCTCAACAGCTGCAAAGTTATGAAGTGCCACACACAAGCATCACTTTTGTTTCCAACCCCTTGCAAACATCATAGAGACCCTCAGTAAATCCTGCTTTCTCTGCTGCCCATGGGAACATCTGAAAGAACTATCACCCTGGGAAGCCAGGAATAAGATGGCACCAAGCCTCCCCCTACACTATAAAAGCCAACTCCCAGGAGGTCACAGAGAATTTGGTGTGCCTAGGCAGAATTAAGAAGGAATAAATAGCTGTGGTTAAGAAGGGACAGAAATCCATGCCTCCAGCAGACGTTTTATATTTCTTGAGATACAGCTGACCAATCCACTGGACTGACACCGAGAAAGACTTTCATTTGCAAGTTCCTAACTTTCAACACACTTGATCCCCTGTATATTTACATAACATCACCAGGGATATAAATTTTATGTCCCCAAAATGTTTGTTTGCATATTTAAGCAACTGGAAAGGATATCAACTAAAAATGATGCAGTATAAGCCAAACTGAGAGGCTCTGCCAGCAGAGCTTGTGGAGTTGTAGGTTCTTATCTGTTGTTTGCTTGTGGTTTTTTTCTCCATTTACTAATAGCAATGCAGGATTAGAGGTTCCTTCCTAGGCAAATGGCAAAAGATCAACAAAAAAGTTTTGCTGACTTCTTTGTCCCACTAAACCTCTCCAGCCAAC
Organism: Lanius collurio; assembly: GCA_020086605.1. NCBI lineage: Eukaryota > Metazoa > Chordata > Aves > Passeriformes > Laniidae > Lanius > Lanius collurio. The sequence continues at coordinate 36,361,601 of JACBWW010000006.1, forward strand.
AGGTTTCTCCTACTTTGACAGGCACAGCTGCAAAAGAAGTTTTCACAAGAGCAAAGGGCATATGCATATATATGTAGCCTTTCTAAAATTCAAGTTATTTGCTATCTTCACTATAATCAACACCACACAAATACAAACTAAGTCCTACTTGGAGTAAATCCAGTAGTCAATGAATGCAAAACACCCAGTCCCACCAAAACACTCCCACATTCTTGCAAAGTACTGGAACTCGATACATTGGTGTGTCTCTGGCAAACCACACTCCAGACTGCAATTATAACCAATTTCCAAGCAAGAATACAAATGCTGTGTGTCTGAGACAAAATTGAACCACACCAACCAAATAACCCACAACCAACCAACTGTGAGGAAGAGGACCAGGCATCAGACACAGCTAACCCTTGCAAAGAGGAAAATGCTCACAGAAGTGCATCTTGCACTTCACATCTCCACTGCAGTACTGTTCAATACTGGTTTGAATGAAGGCCCTGTAGCCTCTTGGAGGCTTGGTGTGAAGTTGTGCCAATTTTTAATTTTTTTTAAACTAATTCCTCATTGTTTACCTGATTCGGAGGTCATCATCTTCTCCACCCCAACCCCAGTAGTTGTTAGAGAATCCATTCACTTTGGAAAACTGATCTCTTGTAAGAGCAGTTACACCTCCAAAATATCCCCGGTACCGTAACCTAGAGGTACAAGAAGAGAGAATGAAGAATTAAGTTAAATTCCATCAACAATGAAAATATCACTCCAGATCTAGAAATGTCTTTCACAAAATTAAGGGTGCACAAATCTTTAAAAGCTGGTCCTGTTCTCTTCCTCTTTTCACAAAAGATGGTGATTTGCTTTAGGCCAGAAAAAGTTACCTCTCCAACTAAGAGAAGCTTCTCTCGCTTTACACAATTCCCCTTGCCAGCCAAAAAGGTATTTCACTTCAGGGACTATGATGTACAGAAAAGCAACAAAGCAAAGCACTAATATGGTAAATGCTTTGCAATAACAACAGCAAGCCATTGATTCTCTTAGAGCTGAATGTGAAAAACTTGGAATGAAATCGGCTCTCAGCAAGGGGCTGTGTGCTACTGGATATTGCAATAACAATTCCAAGGTAAGGTACAGTGCAAGTTATTTAGTAACCCAATGTAATGGAGCTCAGCTCTAAAGGAGATTAATTTCTAACTTGTACCTTCCTCATCCTGAAAAATTTATCTACTTTAAAAAGGTGTTTACATACCATGTTTATATATCTTAGGCCATTCTGCTAATTGTTTTTTATGATGCCCTCCTCTGTCTTGGCCCTTAAGGTACAACACAGCCTCTACTATCCTGCCCCTGCCCGTTCAGAAGTGATGGGCACATGGCTGCAGACTGCATTTTGATTTGTACACGTATGTGAATCTAAACAAATGAACAAATTGCCAGGGCTAGAAAGTACTCATTATGGCATTTGACACGCCAGACAATGCTTATTATTATTTCTGGTTTACCATTAATATAATTTTAAAAACACCAGAGGAGAAAAAAAACAACACAAGACCCTCAACACAGCATCCCTCAAGACTCTTTTTCCTGGCTGGTTTTTGTTCCAGTCACAGCATCACAGAGGAATTGTGAAGGTCAAAGGGGCCTCTGGAGATCATGTAATCAAACCTCTCTGCTCAGAGCAAGGTCTGCTAGAGCAACTTGCTGAAGAACATGTTCAGTCAGATTCTGAGCATCTCCAAGGATGGAGACTCCACAACCTCTTTGGGCAGCCTGTTCCAGTATTTGACCACCTTCACAGTAAGAAAGCTTTTTCATATGTTTAAATGGAATTTCCTGTTTTCAATTTTGTGCCCATTACCTCTTGCCTTTCACTGAGAAGAGTCTAGCTCCACAGTCTTTACTCCCATCCATCAGGTACGTACACACATTTCCAAGATCCCCCTCTGCCTTCTCTCTGCTGAACAGTCCCAGCACTGTCAGCCTCCCTCACGTGTCAGATGCTGCAATCCCTTCATCATCATCTCAGATTCTCCTTTGGACTTGCTCCTGTGTGTCCCAGAAGTGGGCACAGCACTCCAGGTATCAATTCCATGGTGCTGAGTAGAAAGGAATAATCACCTGCCTCAACCTGCTGCTAACTCCTCCACTAATGCAGCCCAAAGATGCCAGTGGCCTTTGTCACAAGGGCACCTTGCTGGCCCAGATCCTTTCCTGTAAAGCTGCTTTCCAGACAGCCTTCAGCAGCTACTGGTGCACAGTTACTTCTCTCCAGGCGCAGGACCCTGCATTTCCCTTTGATGAACTTCTTTGTTCAGATTCCTGCTGCACACATTCTCCAGCCCGACAAAAGTCATGCTACATAAACCAACCCTGTGAGATTTCTGTCCTCTGAAAACCTGCTGAGGGTGCAGTCTGCAATCTTCCAGGCTACTGATTGAAGGTACTAACTAGTACCAGCCCCGGTATCAAACTGGTGCAAACCACTAGTGACTGGCCTCCAGCTGGACTTTACTGATGAGAACCCTTTGAGCCCAGCAGTTCTGACAGTTTTATCCCATCTCCTTACTAGTCCTCTTCCTAGTCCATATCACTTTGTTCATCACTTTGTCAGTGGGACCATTATGGGAGACAGTGTTGAAAGCCTTCCTAAGATAAACATTATCCACTACTACACCCTCATCCAAGCTAATCAAATCAGAGAAGGCTAATCAGGTTGGTCAGGCCTGAATTGTGAACAGATTTTTCTCTCCCCTTTGTCTCCTCTCCTGGAGGAGACAAGCCACAAGGTAGAGGAGGTTCCATCAAGTTTTAATTACACATTACTGCCTTGAGACTTCTGCTGCGGATACGCCAGAGGAATGCAGTAAACAGATGGAATGGACAGCAAGGAGGTTTCATAAACAGGAACAGCAGGGTACAGCCCTCCCCAGCTGTGCTTTCAGGACAGTCACCAACAGGATCACATCCCATTCCAGCAGCCTGACAGTTTGGGAACTGACTGCCCATGCACACATCCATATACACACCCCACTGCTTGCTTAGTCACCCCATAATTTCCCTATACCACTGGAGAGGCAGACACCAGAGGAACCAGAGCTGAGGTGCATTGGGAAGAGTTGGGCCAGCAGGTCAAGGGGAGATTCTCCCCCTCTACTCAACCCTGGAGAGGCCACATCTGGAGTGCTGTGTTCAGCTCTGGTCTCCACAGTTCAAGAAAGACAAGGAACTGCTAGAGAGGGTCCAGCAGAGGCCACAAAGATTATGAGGCATCTGGAGTATCTCTTATGAGAAGTGGCTATGGGAGCTAGGCCTGTTTAGTCTGGAGAAGACTGAGAGGGGATTTCATCAATGCAAATAAATATCTCAAAGGTGGTGCCAAGGGGATGGTGCCAGACACTTGAGTGGTTTCCAGTGACAGGATGAAGAGCAATGGCCATAAACTAAAACACAAAAAGTTCCACCTCAACATGAGGAAGAACTTCTTTTCATGGAGGGTGGCAGAGCACTGGAATACGCTGCCTAGGGAGGTCATGGATTCTCCCTCTCTGGAGATATTAAAAATCCCCCTGGACAAGTTCCTATGTCACCTGCTCTAGGAGACCCTGCCTTGGCAGCTAGTGTGGACTGGACGATCCCCAGAGGTCCCTTCCAACCCCATCCATTCTGTGATCCTGTAACCAGGACAGTTCTGCCCACTCAACCCTTCTCAGGCAGTGCAGAACTGGCAGGGCCCAAGTGTAATTTGCTCCCAGCTGACCTCACCTGCAAAAACGCATCTCTGTAACAACTCCTGTAAACACCCTTCCCTGAGGACAAGGGAACATCAGCTCCTTTGGAATTTTTTTAATTGGACTGAAGAATATGTACAATAGGAATGGTCAGGAGGAAAAGATTTTGTGCTAGTCTCGAGGAAAAACCTTTATTAAAATAAAAGAGTTTCCCAATCTTATCTTCAAAGCTTTAATATATATGCCTCAGTATGCTCACCCCAGCTGCAGCAAAACACTGAAGTCACCCAACTGAGATTTCAACCTGTGGTATCAGCTCAGTTCAAGTATCATTCTTGAGCTCAGAATCTGAATTCCTTCAGACATGCCTTGGAAGCAGAGCATTATTATCCCCACTTCATGGATGTGTAAACACAGGCAGTGACACAGAAAATGTATTACTCAAATTCAAGCCACCAGTATTCCAGAGGAATACTCTGCGAGGCTCTGCAAGTATTCCAAAAGCCTGTCACAAGCCTTGTATGTATGTACTTGTTCCAGTTTTCACTAAATGACTGGAAAGTGAATATTATTCTGCTTAAATATTGGCACATTCCACCTCTTTCTCATATACTTAACAAAGGAAATGCAGAAGCGAAGCAGAGCTTTACTTCAAAGTACTTTGAGATTAGCCTTTGCAAAGCCCACTTCAAATCAATATTTAGAGAGACATGACATGAAGTGAATCTTCATGAAAGAAACAAGTGAAAACACTTTTAGTCATCAAATTCACCAAGCTCAGGAGCCTGTCCTCTCTGAGGTGGACTGAACCTGACTTTTCACTTCAAATTATTTATATCACATGAGCACTTAGGGGACTCATTTAAAAATCAGAATGATCTTGTGTTATACACTGTTCAATCAAATAATTAAAGGACAGACCTATCCCTCAGCAAATTCCCACATCTGAGCTCTCAATATCAGGCATTATCTCTTCAATAGCAGAAGTAAGTGGCACGTTCTGTTATGGTAAGATCACACCCTCAAACCACAGGATCAGGAAACTGTAAATGTATATCTAGCTTTGACAGAAGGTCTCTGCACAATCTCTGGCACATTGCCTTCCTCTTGAAACACCCCTTAATTCAACCCCAGAAACCCGAACAATGACAATGCTCACTTTTACAGGAAACCACAGGGCTAACTTCAGAGGTGCCTGTTCAGTCCTGTACTCCAGAGAGGTGAAGTGTTACCACCAGAAACCTGGTGTCAGAAGGAAGGGTAGATACCAGCATACAGCTCCATCAGAAGAGGAACATTATCAGTAACAAGGCATTTCCCTGTTGGTATTCTTTCCATATTGCTGGTTTCCTACCTGTATCCAGTATTGTTCCTGCCAACTACGAGGTGCTTTGGTTGTGTGTCACACATGTAAATGTTAAAGTCATTTTCTGGCACCAGATCCACATCATGGAAAATGAAACAGTCCCAGCTTGCTTCTTTTAGGGCCTCTAGGTATCCTACATTCAGCAGTTTAGCTCGATTAAATTTGGTGTTGCCAGCCTGTGGAAGAGAATGGAAAAAAAACAACTCTGAGGAAGGTGCCGCAGCTTTTGAACCAGAGCTGCTCCCGGGCATTTGTTCCGATCGCATGGTTTGCAACCACATCCGTGTGGCTTTTCCAGCGCCTCGGCAGCAGTGACTGCACAAAGAGTGCCCTGTAACCCTGGGCACAGCATCGCAGTGACCAAAGGTGCAAAGTGTCTCTCCAGCCTCTATTCATCATGAACATACACAGCCAGGGCCAGGAAAGCCTATGGATAGCTGGGCACCCCACCTGTGAGTGCTCCATCATATGGCTTAACTGCCCTTCTGCCCCCAGTCCAGGAGCTATCATCAGGCTCTACAACAGAGAGGTATCAGTACAGTCTAAAAACTGGTGTTCCATACAACTGTGTCAGTAAGGCTTTTGAAAAAAGCAAAACCAAATCCCCATGTTAATCCCATGCTAATTAGTCTTTAGATGTCAGAGCCCTTGCCGCAAACAATTTATGCTTGTTCCCTCAGCCTCAAGGACAGTGATGCTGAAAGAGTTCCCTGTATTTCCTCAGCTCACACACAGATGGCAGAGTGGGAAGCGAAAAGCAGGTATCTTCGTTTTTACCTCCTACCTATAACCTGATCATGCTGGTACATGAGGCCTGCTCCTAGCACAGAGCTTCACCTCCTTTTTACTAGTCTTCATCGTTTGCTTTTGCTATAAGTTAGTTAGTAGTTGCTTTTGAAAAATCTAATTTTTCACCTCTGAGATATAGGTATATCCATACATACCTGGCAGTTTTGTAAGCTTATCATGTCAACATTCACTTTGGAGCAATACATGTGCTTATCTTTCTGCTCTTGAGGGCAAAGTGAGGATTTGCCTCCAGTTCCCACCTGGAACCAGAGGACCAACCCCTGCCCTCCCAGAAATGGACAGGACAGTACTTTTCCAGAGCAAGGAACCTGGTGTACTTGAAAGATTAATAATGAAAAAAAATGCAAGAAAAACTGCTTGGAATTCTAGGATATTTTCTAGAAGGTGCCTGGACAGAAAGAGGCTCCCTGGAAAATGAGAAAGAAGCTGGCCTCCCCAGGCTAAGAGAAGGTGAGCTGCAGGGAAAAGCTGTTGTATACAAAGCATGTTTTATTGTGCTAAAAAGTAACACTGCTCTAAAGCAGAATTTGTTCACCATCACTAAAACAACCATCTGCTCCTTCACAAAGATCATTTATGAGATTTATAACTCCATACCTGCAATCTGAAAAATACAATACAGTGCCTATTCTGAGAAGTTGGATAATCAATTGCATCCATTCTCTGGAGATAAATTTTCCAGTAAAAAATTTAGATACAATTCACCCAAAATCAGGATGTCAAATTTCTGAAGGGGGGAGGGGGGGGATTTGTGTGTTTTGGATTTTTGTTTGTTTGTTCTTCTTATAATACCCTGTATATAAAAATATCCATGAGATAGTCTCCTCCTGAGGATGAAAACATAGGTTATTGAGTGAACAGAACAAATCAGGTGTCAGGTACATTCGGAGACCACCACTTGTATTGAGTATCAAGCTCAGCTTAGTTCAGGAGCAGCATCCTCCAGCTGCTGAAATTCTGTTTTCCTCATCAGGAAAGGCACCACAGCAGCCAAACACCAGCTGACACTGCTTTCCAGGAAGGGCAGTTTTCCATATCAGACCACACACTGAACAAATAGAAGAATGTCCTCATCTTTTAGAGAGGACAGAATTGTCTCCCTTTGTTTCTATGGAAGAAGAACACTGACCACAAGACAAAACTTACTTGGGAAAGAAATTATTCACCCTTTAGGGACTACAAAGTCACACTGTTCTAAGAACTGCATTCATGTATGCACACATTTAAAGAAGCACGACTTTAGAGACATTAAAAGTAGTCCAAAAAGAAGAAATCTGGAGTAAGCCCTTCAGAGGCTCACAGAAAAAAATACAAAAGGCCCATTTAATCTACCTCCAAAACAGACTGTGTATTTCAACAGTTAAATCTTGTTTGTCTTTCCTCAGAATAGACTTAACTAATGACATCACAAATTGAGAAAGAAAATGGATTTGCCCCATAAGAGTTTTGTTAGACTCACTTTCCAGGCTTTGGGCATGCCTATCTACATGGAAAAGCTATGTGAAAGCTTCCAATCTTCCAAGCACAATCTCTGACAGAGCAAGTTCAGGCTTGACACTGCTGCTCTCATCAGACAAAACTTCCATACTTCTGTATTACTTTTTGCTAACATGACAACAGCAGCTCTCCACATATTTCAAGAAGTTAAAAAGATATGCTCACTCTCCCAATAATTGATTCCTAACCACTGCTTCCTGCTAGAATGAGCCAGTAGATGAATGATTATAGTACGTAGTAATGCAGAAAAAAAAAAAGCCCTCAGTTTTACCACTCTGCAGACCACATGATGCCTCTAAACAATGAAAGAACAGTTCACTCCAAGTAAAAATGATGCCATGACCTTTACTGCAGTTCTGCTGAGACACTGAGCTGAGCAAAAGTGTAAGGCTGTAAGCTTTCACCTAGAAAGCACTGCCTAGTACTGGTTAATTGACTCTAGGCTCTTTAATCAGGGGAGAAGAGAAACTGTATTAATTTATCACCTTTTTCTTCCACTGTCTGAAATGTCTCTTTAGAGCCAAAGCAGAACATGCAAGTAAGTGACAGTGAAAGAAAGCAAACATAACAGAAGATGAAGAAAAGGACAACATATTACAAAAGAGCAATATATAATGCTATTAGCACATGCAAGTAGAACATAAACACCTTGATGAAAGACAATGTGGCACAGGTCTGCTTAAGTTTTAGCCACTGAAACAGCATTGCTAGGAAGAATGCAAATAAAGAAATTAATAAAACTTTCAGGAACCGAGTGCTCTTCCATGACGACTACTTCCCACCACACTTGCTGGGCAAGTAAAGCAGCTACAAGCAGCAGTTGTCATGTTTAATTTGAGAAAGCAAACATAAAACCACATTATACACACAACTTACTAAGCACAAGAGCCTGATGGGAGAGAGGGGCTAGAGACAAACTGAGGCCTTCTATCCAAATGACTCCAAAGGTGATGACAGAACAGGCCAGCCTAGTTACATGTGCAGATACTGCAAGAGAAGTGAGTTGCATCAGCAGTGCAAAAGATGCTTACCTTGAATGCTAACTCAGGAACACTAAGTTACTTAGACTGAGAAATAAACACCAGTTAAAGACACTGTCAACACTCCCCAGCCCTGAGATCCAGTAGTGCCCCCAGCAGTGGGTGCAGGCACTGTTGCACCCCTCAGCAAGCAGAATGGCTCAAAGCAGGCTTGGAGAATGGATGTCAGACAGCAGAGGCAGCAGAAGCCTCTCCTCAGGCTGCAAGGCACAGCCATCACCCTCACCCAAATAGCTCTGCACAGCTGCCTCACCTGGTGAATGACATAGATGCCATAATCCAGCTGCTGCCTTTGCAGGAAGGGGTGGAGATGCTGCAGGAGGTACAGCAGATGCTTCTCTCGGTTGCGGTGCGGGATAAGGATGGCCACATGCTGCAGGGCTGAGCACTCCACAGGGTGGTACCGGCCCTTGGCTACCTGAGGGTTCTCCTTTTGCACTTCTTCCAGCGTAACAGAAGGTTTGAAGGAGAGTTTGCTGGCACCTCCTGTAAGAGAAGCACAAGAAGCTTTCCTGAGTCATTTCAGATTGTGGCTGGTCCAGTCACTTTAATGAGGCACTCTGTAACCAGTGTAAGAAACCCAGGTTCAAGCCCCAATTAGTTTCCTTACCCTTCCAAGAGAAAAGTAGTAATACAAGGATATTACGCAGGCACTGGAAAGAGAGGGTGTCAAGCATGTAGTTACTTAAATTGATTATGAAGTAGGGGCAATAAAATAAAAATATTTTTTAAAAACTCAAGAGAAGTTCTAAGCTACTACAGAAGGATTGGGTAAAAATGACTGCTGGCCAAAGCGGAGGAGAAGAAAGTGGAAAGAGACATAGGACTGTGGCTGTAAGAAGTCATTGCTACCTAAAGCACAAAAAAAAGCATGACTGGCTTAGGGTTATCAAATTGTATGATAAAATATAGCAAGGTTTTCTGTAGCCAAATTAAATTTTCATCTCTTATCTCTCACTGAGCTATCTCCCAGCTCCTCTGAAGTCAGCAAGCCCATAAAAATACAATACAGGCAACTGTGATGGCTACAGCTATGCTGCATTTACTTAAGCAAATAGATCTTGGGGTTGGGGTGAGGGTGTGCAGGGAGACAGAAGTTTTTTGGTTTACATCAGGGAAGAAGGAAGAATCCACCTTCCCAAACAAATCCCTAATCAGTTTCACAATAAGGAAGAGAAAGAAGATAATGACATTACACTGCAAAGCAGGAGCCTGGTGCTGCTAGCAGTACCAAGCCAAGAAAAAGAATAATCAAAATGCTCAAACCAAGAAAACAGTCACCCATTTGAACCTTCATCATAATTAATGCTAACTCCAACAGAGTTGTGAAGTCCTTCAATTGTCAACACAGATACACAAAAGTATATTTAATAATGAAAAGGCAAAAACCTGAGGAAATGTGAAAACACTTGTGGTTGAGACAAAAATAGTTTAATTTTTAAAAAAAGCAAAAGATGCACATGTTGTGGTGATAACCCCCCCACATGCACACATAAGCAAGGGAAAAAGAAAAATTCCTTCATTAAGCCCCAATGGCAGGCAGGTGTCTGGCCATGTTGAAGGAAGCAGGGCCTCAGCACATTCAGCAGTTTTTGGGAAGACAAATGCTGCCACCATGAACATCCCTCCTTCCTCCTTTCCCCGAGCTTTTAGTGCTGAGCATGATGAATGGCACAGGGTATGGAATACCCCTGCAGTCAGCTGGGGTCAGCAGTCTGGGCTGTGCCCACTCCCAGCCTCCTGCCCACCCCACCAGATTTTAGGGAGCCAAGACAGTCAGAGACAAAGCCTCAATAGAGTGCAAACACCGTTCAGAACAGCCAAATTACCGGTGTGTTACCAAAGCTGTTTTATCCACAAATACAGAGTGCAGCACGAGCTGCTCTCCCAGGCAGACCCAGCACAGGCACTCTGTGCCACAAGACACTTCCCCACCCAGGAGTGCTTCCTGCAACTGGCTGTATCAGTTTCACAGGAAAGGTGTCCAACTGGTAAATGGCTAGGAAGAAATCCAAGTCAGCAGCACTACAGCAGATTAACTTGTCAGAGAGGAGAGGAAAACACCATCACTTACGCAGGTACGGGGACACAGCTGGGCAGGGACCCCGAAATGACTTCACCATGGGAATGTCTGCAGTGGATTTGATCTTCTCTTCCTTTTGACTGTGCTCCAGGCTAGTTACCTTCCTGAAAAACTCCACCATACTCTTAGCTTTACGAATTTCCTGCCTGGTGTCCACTAAGTAACTGAATGTGGTCCATAGCACCATCAAAAACAAAGTGAAAAGCACCAACACTTTGAACTTATAGAAGAGGTGATAAACAGTCAAGCCCAAGGCCATGGCTTTCCCTGATTCACAAACTGCTTCCTCTGCTCTGATGTCAAGGCAGGTCACTGCATATCCAGTGGGGATGAAACCACAGTTTCCAATAAAAATGTCACAGTAGGGAAGTAAAGCTGGAGATAGAGAGGGCTGCTCCACTTCCGGCAGTTTTGAAATTCATGGAGCCATAGTATTGTTTGCTCTTCAAATGTCACAAAATATGACTTTAACCTGGACCACAAAAAAAGAAAAAAGGAAGAAGAGAATTAGTTTCCACCACCCCCACTACTACACCTTCACAGACTTCATGAAAACAGGTTATGACAATACACAAAAGGAAGAGCAAGTATGAACAACGGGTCAGAAACCAAGACACTGAGCTTTGGTCCAAGCTCAGCCCCAAACCAGCTGCATGATTTTATGCAAATCACTTTCCTGTTTTGTTCTTCTCTCTCAATCTTTTTTTTTTCAGATCAGAAAGTACAACCACTACCCGGTGTTATGTCTGTGTACAGTGCCTGGCAATACACAGGTTTTACTACTTCCATTCCTACCAAAATTAACAACAGCTGCAAAGCAAGAGATTCTGCTGGCTATGAGTAAAGCCCCACCAAAACAAAAACCACCTGAATCTCTGCAGAAATAAACTGCTTTCTTCTGAAAGCCAGTATTACTGATACTATGTCACGCTGCACAATGCAGCGTGAAACTTGACTGGTATCAGAAATCATTATTCTTTATCTGCTACCTGTCAGCCCCACCTTATGGGTCTTTGTCCAATATTACCATTTCATAGGCAGTTGAAGGAGGAAAATCTTCCTGCTTTTTGAGGGAAAGGTTCAGTTTTTCAAAAGTGTTAGGTCTGTGAGGAGCCAATCCTTTGTTTCATTTCCTGCCCTCTTTCAAGAGCTCCATTTTTATACAGCCTTTTACTGCCATCATCCTGTAGTTAACACTCTAGTTCTTTTGGCTGTTATTATCATCTCATAGCAGAGAAAAAGAATGAAATTTTAATAAAAGAGAACTTTGATACAGAAAACACACAAGAAAACTGCCACCTCTGAGAAGAACAAGGACTGAGGCTAAGTGAAGCAAAGGCAGTGATTAAAGACAATGCACATAAAACAGGCTAGATCAAAGAGAAGAAACATAAAAAACATGGAAAAGGTTATTTTATACCAGCCTCCAAAGTACACAAGACCCTGGAGAGGTATCACAGGCACAAGGAATACAGTAACTCCACATTTCCACTAGTTTAGGCTAAGTGTTTTATGGAGAATTTTGCTGATTCATGGGGATATATGTGGGAGCCTGACCCAGGACTAACAAGATGAACTCCCAAGCTTCTCAGGTTCACTGGGAATGACCAGCTGCTGTCCCTGCTGGCAGGCACTTCAAGGAATAGCCAACCTGCTCTCCCCATTCACATGCAACACAGTGTTGCTCTAAGGAAGTGGAGGGACTCAAACAAAAGAGAAAATGTCCATCCTCTCCCATTGGTTTATACCCTGCAATAGTTGCATACAGGAAATCAGTGATAAGCCGATGATATGAATCATCTGAGAGCAGCGCAGCCCCCATGGGTAATATTAGTCCGTAATTATTAAATCAAAGACATTAGAATCTGCTTATCTAAACCTGCAAGTTTCTATGGAATAATCTAAATTGTTGCCTTTCATGGCCTCTTAGCTACTATGCAGCATTGATGAGGTGAAGCACTTCCTCCAAGGGGTGTAATTTTCTCAAATAAAACACAGAAGTCCCAGCGCACAAAGTGCATGCACAAGAAGGGAATTTCCTTCCCCACCACCCAATCCAAATGTGCCCCAGATAAGCCTGGGCTGAAAAGGACAACATAAAAGTTAAAATACTGAATTTAACATGCAACAAATGACTATTAAAAGGTGTTTATTACATTCACAGCTTCCCATTTTCTCAGAAGTGGACTACAATGAGTTTAAAATGAGTTAAAACAGTTGTTTACCACTGGTACTCACAGTACTGCAAATGATCCATCCCCCAAAATAAATTATTTTTTCCATAAATAAAATTTTAAATTAACTATCCACGGGAAAAGACATAAAGAAATATCAGGAGGCAGTCAGCAGTATTAGTCAGAGGCAGCTTCTGAAATATTTTGTTGTTTTTGTTAAAATATCAGGAAGAGCATGCAGGTGTAAAATTGCGAAGGTACTAGGATGCTAAAATTATGGACATTAACTATGAACTTACTGCACCAACCCTCTTTCTACTCTCCTCCATTCCTGCTCCAAATCTCACACATAGGAATTTCCTTTGTCAGCTTTGCAAGATTCTATAAGTAGTTGCTACTAACAGTTCACATTACTTGTCTCTGACAAATATTCACACTATACTACTGTCAGTGTGAATAATTTCCCATAATAACTAAACTCACATCTCCACTGGGTTCTGTGGCAGCGACAGAATGCTGCTCTCCCTTAAAATACACTTGAGCACTTCAACCGAGCAGCATAAATATGCACACACGATCACAACCATTAGTCACCTTCAGCTCATCACAACACTCATGCAGAAGGGCAATAATTCATGCTTCAGAAACCTGCAGTTTGATTTTTTGGTGTTATCCATGGACAATACAGTGTGTACTTCAAAATGCATAAACACAGACGCATTTTGGCATTTTAAATGGAAAAGCATATATGAATCAATTTAGCCACCAATTTACCTTACATCATTACTTCAGAAGTTAAAAGGTTGTTTGCTTGGCTTTTTTTCCCCTGAAACATGAGAATGGCATGAGCACAGAAAGACAAACCTGATTCTACCAACAGAGGAGGAAGAACTGTGTTAGGACTGTACCCTTATGAAAGAAGATGACAGTGAAGAGCTGTCACTTTTATGACTCCTGACAAAGACTGAGAACTTGGGAACTTGACAGTAACTGAGAATAAAAGGACAAGCAAGAAGTTAAGCCTCAATAAGAATCTCCCTGTCAGAAAAACAAAAAGAAACCTTGGCCATTGCCCCTCCTGGAGGGTGTTGTGTTATCATTTCACACTAAGGACTCTTCAGTTGAAAAAGTCATCTTTCACCAGCAAGCTCAAAGTACCTGTGTTGCTAAGTCAGGCAGCTAATCTAGAGCCAAGAAGACCAAATCTTCAACCTTGTTAAAGAAAAAAAGTTAGGTTCAGGGCCTGCTGCTAAAAAGCCATACTTGGAGAAGTAGTATAAAAGTACATACATACATAAAATCATTATTAAGGGGATAATCTTAATCAAATACTGACTAGAATAGTCATGCAAAATCTACTCCAGCCTTAAGAGTCTTGACAGTAACAACTGAGGCAGAAGAGACATTCAGTAGCTGAATCCTTTTCACATCTTGAGTAACCAAGTCCCCCGTCCCACAGAGCAATGGGCCCACATTTCTCCATCTTCCTTTTGTTCCCTATGTAGTTAAGGAAGCACTTCTTTTTGTCTTTGATATCCCTGGATTATGGCTGATATATTGGTTAGGAGTGGTGGTGAAAAAAGACCACCTAGTCATATATTATAACATGTGCAAACAATAACTGAATACCAAACAAATCTTGCAATAAACAATAGTATCTCAGAAGCTGGAAACATGGTTCTTTTTTCTTCTGTACTTTGTAACTCAGGGTGACTAACCCTCTAACATGGGTGGGAGAACACTTGCGGTGCAACTAAACTCTTCTCATAGCTCTGAAATCTGACTCTAGTAATATGTGACCTTCATAAAATATACCAAAGAAACTCTCATAGGGAACATAAAGTGCCACTTTCTTGTGAAAAAAAATTCTCAGTGAAGCATAACCAAACCTAGTTTAGAAAGTTACAGCTGGCTAGAAGGGCACAGCCCTTCAGGCCACAAGTCAAAAACACCACAGCAACCATTTCAAAATGCAGATAAAAAACATTAAACAGAACAAAATGCAAATAGAGCATCAGTCAGAATTCTAAAATTGATAGAAAAGATGAAAGGTCTCCATCTACATGTAGATATACTCGTATCTAGACATGCTGTAACACAATTCTAAATAGTTCCCTGATCATATTGAGGCACAAGAACAGAGCACGTTCTGTCTTCCCCAATATCACATCTGTACCAACAACTGTCCCTGTCCTCTGCAGTTTGTCTGACAACTCAAGTTCTATAGCCTGCTATGTTTTGAATCACATGCCAAACTCTGTTTCCTTGTTGGAAGGCTCCTGGTCCTGCTCACTGAAGACTTTTCTGCAGGAACCCATCAGGAACACAAGAGCCGTACGACTCCTCCAGGAACAGGGGGGTTCAGTTCTCACCCTTGAACCTAAAGGCACAAACATGAAGCCCTAACTCACCCTTTTCCAACCAGGAAGTCCAAAATAGTAAGCAAGGTTCCAGCATGAACAAGACTTCTTCCAAAGCAAGCTAGGAAGACCAAAACCCCATCCATATCCATCCAGGGTTTTCCCAGCAGAAACACATATGCATTGGTGTCTGACACACTGTGCAAGCACAGAACAAGCAAGCAACACACGTTTAAGCTGGTTCACTGTGTAAGAGCTGCAGGGTCAGCCTAAGCATCTGCCTCCCGATTGAAGCCAGTAGCACTACCAAGCTCAGAAATGCCCAGAAATACTGGGCTAAAAGCCGGTCTATTTCATCAAAGCAGAATTCCTAGGTAGGCAAAGTCAGTGTGAGCAGGAAGACTGGGAACTGGTAGCCCTGATCTAGATATTAGTGAAGGAAAGTAACCTTATGAACAAAATTTGGTAAGTAACTGGAGTTGATAAAAATTCATTATATTCCAAACAATGATTTTTCCCTGATACGTTTTTAGATAAAAAATGCCATTATGATAATTACACTAAAGCCTAGATTCATGTGATTACTTATCAGAAAAAAGTTATGCTTAACAGTATAAATAATCAGTGAGAACATGGTGCCTAAATTTTACTTTTCATATGTTCACATTTAAAACAATTCACCCTGTAGGGAACATCTGCAGGACAGGTCCAGAAAAACATTTTCATCTGATGAAAGGAAAATTAGGTTTTAGTTCACACAAACCAACTTTCTGACTCTGTTTCACACAGTTGAGTAAGGACAGATTTCCCACGCAGGATTTTCCAGAAGCCCCTGCAAGCTCCTAAAGCTCATGCACATATTCCAAAGGCAGCAGAACAGGTTCAGCAGCAATAAGCATTCACTTCAACCTAACTCTAAAAACTGTAATAAGTTCGAGCAGGAAATGAAGCATGAAAAAGTTCCTTGGGACTGCATTTAATCAGCTCTGTACTATGCAGACAATTTATTATTTTATCTAGGCCAAAATCAAAAGCAGCAATGGGCTAGCTCCACATGTATCAGAAGTGTAGCAGCCTTCTTCATGAAATCCACCAAGAAAGAACTAAAATTCTTCACATCTGGCAAGGCAGAAAGATCACTGTACAGCATCAGCTTTTCTATGCAGGACAGTCCAAGTCTTCAAGTTTTACAAAAGTCTATACCTGCTCCTTTCACAGGCACTTCCTTCTTTTCAACAGATTAGTTTCTTAGTAGGGCGTTAAGCCAGTAGCTTTTAACACCTCTTTTACGCAACACTTTAATAATCCTGTTACCTCTTTCTATTTAAAACCCACCAACTGCACTGAGAAATGGTGCTATTTCAAAAAAGAAACAAACAAAATAAATCCAATCCTCAAACAAACTCCCTTTCCAGTTGTCAGAATTTCAAGCCAAATGAAGAAAACACATTAAACCACTCACTGCTGCTGCCATCTCTCTCCTTCCTGTCAAATGCTCACTCCAAGAACTACGGAGAGCACTTCACAAGCAGCAGACACTTTTCATCCAGGAAACCCCACACCATAAAGAGACCTCTGTTACCTCTCACAGGCTGCAGGAAAGAATCAGCTCAAATCACAGGATGGGAGAAAAAAAAATTAAAAAGGAGAAAGGAAAAAAAAGAGCCAACATATCCCACTTTTTTTCAGGCCAAAGAGGCTCTCTGGTGCTGTCCCACATGCCCTTCCCTCAGCTAATGAACCAGCCCTGGATGGCAGACAGCCTCCCTCCTTGCACAGCAGAACCACCATAGAGGCACTCAAGCATGCCAGGACAGAAGCAATACTGCTCAAAAATAATTCTCACAACAAACCCTTCCATTAGAAACAAAGACTCAAGCCTTTGCTCCAAAAGCAAACCACAATTTCCATCAGTGCCTTTTGGAATCTGCTCCATTTGGAGATTTTAAACATTAGAGATGTCATTCTTCTTACAAACATCAAGCTGCCCACCCTCTTGTCCACATTTGTGGAGAAGTCCCGATGCTCCCACCACACTCTTCTCTGTTATCACCTGGGCATATCTGTTGACAACAGTCCCACTGCGGATCAAAGCATCTACTTCATGCAAACTCTTCTCTGCTATCACCTGGACATACCCGTTGATGACAGTCCCACCACAGATCAAAGTATCTATTTCATGCAAACAGCCTGGCTCACTGACCTTTTTCATGAAAAGCAACTTTCTACTACAAGGTTGTCCCTCACTGGTGCTTTTTCTACCACTCTGACCTGTAAAACTCCTCTAGCATCCTCACAGGATCAGCTGGATGGAAACAGAAGTGTAACTTTGTCATCTCACCCATCTGGGGCTCTCCCAGGCTACCAAGGATGCAGTATTGTAATGTCAGCTGTGCTGGCTCAGCTCTGGTTACCCGGAAGAGCTTTCCTGCCAGCCTCCCTAACCCTCCTCCTGAGCTGCTCTGTGTGTATGTGTATATGTGTATATGTGTGTGTGTGCTGACAAACACACTTCCTTCAGCAGAGCTGCATCTACATCAGTACACCTACATTATGAGCACACCTGTCTGCTAAGGTGTGGGATTTTCTTGTGCTTCCAGATGGTATACAGATATCACCTAAAGATATAGAAAAGATAAGGACTGAGCAGAAACAAGGTATATGGGTACGGTGAATTGTTGTAAGGGATGGGAGAGAAAGTACAGGTACAGCCTCTCTGAGGAGTATTAATCTCTTGTAACTCAAACCTGTTTGAACTCAGTGCAGTATGTGCATTCCTAAGCAGGTAGGTATTTCAAGGCTTCCCCAGCGAGTGGCACCTCCTTTGTGCCACAAAGGTCTATATTATCAAGACTGCACAAGAATTTTGGGAAAAAGCTTCCTCCTTTCAGACACTCAGTAGTGCGGAAAGAACCTTTAGCACTACCGCATGTTTCAACTGGTCAGTCACAAAGCCGGACCAGTCTGGATCTCAACTGTCACCATCTCATCTTTCTCTCTGGTCCACTCCCCAAACTATAATTTCTCTGCACCAGCACAAGCTCTCATGAAAACATGGAGAAGGCTGGATTAGGAAACAAGCAGTATTCCTAGCAACCTTCTGTAACAATTTGTCTACACTTCCCACTGAAAATTGTCAGAAAACCTGATATGACAACCAGCAGAAAAACAGTAGTTCAGCTTTCAGTTTACTGGGAATGGTTATTTTAGGAGAATGATAACAAGATATTTCCAGGCAATGACTGCTAACATTCTACAAACTGCCTGGAACCAGACAATTTTAAAGAGGAAATGTATGAGTTAAAAAGAAACAGACCAAGGTGCATTTGTGAGGCCTGATTACAGTAACAGCCACTGCCAGCTAAAATATTCCAGTTATGTCAAGAATACAGAGATACACAGATGTGCTGGCTCCACACTCTTTTTCTTATTATTTATTACTTGATAACTGCTTGATACTCAATAGAAAGGAACAAAAGTACTGGCAGCTCCAACTCCCTGAATTACAAACTAAAAAAAAAGATAAAAGAATACATAACACACCAGGAAATAACTGATGTGGCTTAACCCCAGCTGGAAACGCAACACTACACAGCCACTCCCTCAACTCCCCACCAACAGTGAGATGGGGGAGAAAATCAGAAAAGTGATAATGATAAAACTCCCAGGCTGAGATAAAA
The DNA here is from genome assembly GCA_020086605.1 of Lanius collurio. Taxonomy (NCBI): domain Eukaryota; kingdom Metazoa; phylum Chordata; class Aves; order Passeriformes; family Laniidae; genus Lanius; species Lanius collurio. Next base: position 36,380,324 of record JACBWW010000006.1, read on the forward strand.
ACAGCTTAATAGGACAGAAAAGGAAAAAAACAATAATTAGAATAACTGTGACAATAATGATAATTAGAATCTAGAACAGACATGATGCAATTGCTCACTAATGCCCAGCTAGATCCTGAGCAGCTGCCCCTGGTCAGCCTTTCCCTCAGCTGATACACTGAACATGATGCCCTCTGGTATGGAATATTCCTTTGGCCATTTTCGGGTCAGCTGTTCTGGCTGCTTCCCCTCACAACTTCTTGTGCCACTTCAGCCTTTACACTGGTAGATGCGGGAAACTGAGAAGTCCATGCCTTGGGGTAAGCGCTACTAAGTGTGTTATCAGTGTTATTTTCATACTAAATGAAAACCACACCACTCTGCTAGCTATTAGGAAGGAAATTAACCCTATCCCAGATGAAACCAGGGCAATAGCCTGGATATTTTAGCTTACACAGTTTACTGTCTCCAGGAGTGTAGGCATCACAGAAGCAGCAATTGCAACAACGTGAATGAGGAAAGGCTTGGCAGGTAAATACAATAAATCTATTTCATACAAAGAGAATATCACAGGAGGAAAGCACTGACTTTCCATAAATTTTTAACTCTGACATGCAGGACAGAGAAGAAAATAGGTGTATCTCATTATCTCACCTATCCCTAACAGGGACACCATTGTTATTTCACTCAATGTTACCCCAAACAAGGAGTGCTCTTTCCAAGTTCCAGCCTGCTCTGGTTTATGATGAATAAGCTGAACAACTCTCTCCACAGGGAATGCACTAGACAAATTCAGCAGTCCCTAAGCACTGGTATGTGTGAAGCCCATTGCCCTTTGAATGTGTGTTCCTGATTTACAGCTGCTAGGCACTCAACCAGCCACTCTCTCACTTTACTGCTCCTGAACAGAAGAGGGGGGAGGTAAACACTCATAGGTCACTTACCAAGTGACAAGGCAGACTCAACTTGGGGAAAATTATTTTATTTTCAATTGAAAACTGAGTAGGATGGTGAGAGACAAAAAGTACACTTCACCTCTACTCCCTTCTTCCCAGGCTCAACTTCACTGATTCATTCCCACCTCCTCTACCTTACAATCCACAACAGTGCAGGGGGACAAGAAATGCAGGTCATAGAATTGTAGAATCATTTAGGTTAGAAAAGACCTCTATGATCCCGAGTCCAACGTTAACCCGGCACTGCCAAGCCCACCACTAGACCATGCCCCTAAGCACCACATCTACAAGTCTTTTAAATTCTTCCAGGAACAGTGACTCAACCACTTTCCAAGGCAGCTTGCTCCAAGACTTGACAACCCTTTCTATAAAGAAATGTTTCCCAATATCCAATCTAAACCTCCCCTGGTGCAACCTGAGGTTGTTTCCTCTTATCCTGTTGCTCATTACTTGGTGGGAAAAGAGACCAACCCTTTCAGGTAGTTGTAAAAAGAGGTAAGGTCTCTCCTGAGTCTCCTTTTCTCCAAGCTAAACTACCCCAGCTCTCTCAGCTGCTCCTCACAGGACTTGTGACCAGCTCTGCTGCCCTTGACTGGACTTGCTTTAGCACCTCAATGTCTTTCTTCTAGTGAGGGGCCCAGAAACAGACACAGGATTCAAGGCATCGCCTCACCAGTACCAAACACAGGGGGACAATCACTGCCCTTATCCTGCTGGGCACGCTATTGCTGATCCAGGCCAGGATGCCACGGGCTGCAGCTTCCTTCAAGGCATCTCCTCCTGTTACAACACAGGGCCAACTACTGCACACTCAGGTGAAAGAGTTCTCTGCAGCCTGTATGTCTAGCCAAAGCAAATGAGTAGGTGTTACTCCAATATTGCAGTACAGTTTCCACTTTCCTAAGGCACAGTGAACTGTGATGCTACGCTAGGAAATGCAATCTAACATCTCTAGGCCAAGAAACACATTTATGAATGGCCCCTCTTGTTACACAACTACAGCTGAGCCACTGACCTCACTGTAAGACACGGCACTGTCAGCCTGAGCCCAGCCAAAGCGACGGAGTGAGGGATACAGCAAACAGTTCTGGCACAGCCTATTGATCCCTAATGCTTACCACAGAAGTATTTTTTAAAGAAATACAGCACTTTTCAAAAATACCTTCCCATCCAAGATGAGTGGAATATCCCAAAAAACCACATGATAAAACAGATTTCTGTGAACACAGGAACCTCGTGTGTAACAAAATGCTCAGGTCACAACTCAACTCAGCAATACCCTATCTCTTTCTGGCAGCTGCTGCCTTGCTGGAGTGGCATCAGTCAGGACAGATGACAGATGTCAGAGGCCTTGATACTTCACAAAAACACATCAACACATTCCTGGTCAAATTCCTCACTCAATTCTCTCCTGCACAATAAAATAACATCTGAGAAAATCACTATATTACAATATAGTGTATTCTTATTTCAGCTTCACAATACATTTTTTTAAATGAAAGTGTCAACCACAGATAGATAAAGCAATACAGTAGTATAGACCTGTGGCTACTTAATATATTTATGATTTTCAGTTTACAAGTACCTATGAACAAAGCTGTAAAAAAAAAATGAAAACTAATAGAGTTGAACATGTGTGGAGGTGCCTCTCCCTGAAATCCCGGGGGGAGGGACCCTGCAGGGTACGGGTCTGTCTCCTGTCCCCATGTCATGTGTGCCCCATGCCTGTTCCTGATTGGGTGGTTTGGGTGCCCGGGCCCGGGAAGAGAGCAGGGTCCCATGACTGGAGTCTGCCTGGGAACTCCAGCCATGCGGGCTGGAGGAATAAATCATCTCTGAACATGTAAAGAAACATCGCTTCATCTTTCCTTCCAAGTCCATCACTGTTTTGTACTTGTTGTAAGGATTCCCCAATTACAACAAACATGTATTATGAAAGCATAACTGGAACAGAATCCCATTGTTTGTTTCTTATAAAGGTACTTCAGCATGAGAACCACACCAAAGACATTCCAGCTAAAGCTTCCTTAGGCATGAACAGATTTACTTTTTTTATTTTTTGCAGTCTTATTCCAGTAAGGATTACATGTTGTCAGGGCCTACTGCAAAGACATCTATCAAAAAGCTGTCCAGATGGCATGACTTTGTTAAGCTACTAAATGTACAGGACTTTTTCCATATTAAAACACAATTTATACCTATGCCAGTTTTCAACCAACTGGCAGATGGATTTTTATGCAGCAGAAAAGTTTCAAACATACAATTTAAGAGCTCTAATTCAAACCCTTTGGAAGTGATATAGCCTAGAACAACATTTTAGAATTCAAAACTAGTACAACATTGCAACAAGAAATTTTAATCAAATGCTTGCAGAAGCAATTTGAAAAATATACTCCCTAGACTCAGGATATTATTAAACCTTTTGGACAAGCAGCTCAGTAAAACTTTAGGCAGAGGAAGACAGCATATCACTTTTACATTCAGTTACTAATTTCTTTCCCCCACCTAACCAGATCCTGCTTGGGAGTCTGGAGAATTAAAGGAGATGTAATGTAGGCTCCTCCTCTCCTACCCTCTCAGGGCTAAAGAACTCCTGTCTCTACAACTCTCTGCACACAAGCACCAAGGGCTCTCTCTCTTTCCAGGAAGAAGAGAGAAGGTCGAGAGGGATGATACTTAACTCAGAAGCAGAGCAGGGATAAGTGGCTCCTTTCCAACCTTTCACTTCCCATTACTGTGCAGGTCTTACCCCTTCCCATCTCACTGATGAATAAAATTAGCTGCATGAGTTCAGAAGTCAGCTACAGAACCGAAGACTGAGGGGAAACACAAGATTAGTGCTGGTGATACCCCACCAATACCAGATCAAAAAACATTGCTATTTGTTTTAACTGCATTCATTTACAATCATCATTGTATCAGTTTAAAAGGATTATCTGAATTAGAATGCATGATAACTTTATCCCACAATTCACTGCCTGACAAATAAATATTACTCAGCTGTTGCTCTCAGGACACCAAGATGACCCAATTGCAGCTGTAAGGCATGTTGTTTGTAGGCATGCCAAAGCACATCAAACTGAAGACAAAATACGTATAAAGCATCCTAAATATGTTGAAAACCATAAAGAAAAATGTGATGGAAGCTCTCTCCCATTGTTTTACCATATTTTCAAGGTCCTATATATATGCAGGGGAAAACCTCCAGTCTCTGAAGCAAAAAAAAAAAAATCAGCTATCCCAGTTGCAAACCTGCTGGGTGACTTTTGAACTATTTATGTGCCAAAAAAAATCAAAAAAAGGCTTTTAACCAAATTCTTGCATCAATCGACCAGGCTACAGAATCTCCAGGCAGACCTCCTTCAAACTAACAAAACCCAAGTTCACTAAACTCATACAGGTAACTTAGACTTAAGATCATGTTAAAGAAAGCCAGCAAACATCCCTCAACTTCTATTTTTTTACTACATATTATTTAAAAGAGAAGGACATGCCAACTCAAAACAACGAGAAAAACAAAAAGCCAAAGTTGAAGTACCAAATGTCTTACTTCTAACTGAAGAGTATTTGTGAAAACAAAACACAGCTTTTACAACAATGACAAGGAAATATCCACATAAATAAATAAAAAAAAAGATCAGTCATACCCAAGGGAAGTGTTTATCACGAAAACTCATTCACAGTAGCAGTATCCTGGATGAAAGGTGATACTTCACACTGTTAAAGAAAGGTTCATGAAACATTATCCAAGTTGAACATTGAGAGAGAACAATACAAACCCCTGAACTTGCACTTTTAAGTATTCTAAATTTAATCAGAGTATTTGTAATTAACAACAGAAGACCCAGAGAATCATCACTGAGCTGGCAAAGAAAAAAAAATATTTAGAGAAAGAGCACCTCACATAGCTATCAACTTTATTGACAAAAAGTGTAAATATTTAAGTTGAAGAATGTGAACTGATCCCAAAGTTTATTTCTTTGGGTTTTTTTTAATGGCAGCTATCTCAAAGACATCAAACTTTCACCTTCTGTTTCTCTAAACCTCTCTGTTGAAAACCATCTTGTAAACTGCCTCAGCTGCCCCTTGGGAACTTCCATAGCTGTTAAATGGAGGGGTAGAAAAATTGTTAAATCCACAAGAGATATTCACTGTTAACTCCTTGAGACAAGCAAGCATTAGTAGGAAACTGAATATACATATTCTTCTTTTTGACTATTACTTCTGAAGTGCTATGAAAATCTTAAGTCTGCAAGGATTCAAATCTTATCAGAGCTCTACTTTAAAAGCATTTATATTATGATTCAGAAGTAAAACGAATATTCTTGCTAGTAGCCCCACTTCTGCTTCCCCTCAACACCTACAAATACATTTCCATCATCCTCTGGGGTGTTTTTGTCAAATGGCAGTTTCCATGAACCTGTGCAAGTCTCCTTACAACCCCTCTGATCACTATTCTGGCTCCTCCAAAATAACATCTGGAGCAGTGACTGAAAAAATGTATGTCCTGTCAGTAAGAAAATTTTAGTGAACAGCATCACTTGCCTGTGCTCCGGTTTCCATGTGTAAAATGGAGAAAATAACACCCGGTACTGTAGTTACTTTAACACAAAACCATTCAAAGCTGTAGTTAAAGTGCAAAAACCAGTGCATTGTAGGCGTCTTCCTGATGTACAATCTAGCCCAGTACAATAAGTACTTCCACCCGATACGTAATTTTTGAATATGTAACTAGTGCAAACTATTTCAGTAAAGCTGTACTATGATGACATTATGTCCCGGCAGACTTACCTGCACGACCACAGCCTCAAGTCTTGCCTGCGATGTCCATAAGGGGTTCCCCACACACACAGGTACTCCCTGGAAGTCCTGAGCTGCACAAGACGACCCAATTTCGGCCACGTACCAGATGCTCCAAGTCCGAAGAGGTGGAATTAAACCAAGCCCTTCGGAATTAAACCAAGCCCCCTCGCTAACGATTCCAAACCGAAACACCGGCCGGGCACTCGTTACCCGCAGCGCTCATTCCCACACCCTCCCCCCGCAGTCCCACCCGCTCGCCCTCAGGACGGGCAGCTCCTCACCGCGCTCCCCCGCTCTGCACACGGAGCTCGTACTTACGGGGCCCGCGCCTCCCACCGTTCCCGGCGCTGCAGGGGCACGGCCACGCTCCCGGCGTGGTGCCCGCTGCCGCAGGGACAGGGACACGCTCCCGGTGCCACAGGGACACGGCCACACTCGCGGCGCGGACCCCGGCCCGCCGCCCACCCGCCTGCGCAGGCGCTCTGGCGCCGCGCCGCCCTCCCCGCGCTCCCCTCAGCGCCCCTCCCGCCAGGGCCGCTGCCGGGCCATGCCGGCAGTAGCGGGCCGGCGGGCCGCAGCCGCCTCTTTGCTTTGGGCTTCCCGAGACAGCACGGCTCCGTCAGTGCTGCTCGGACGGTGCCAGCGGCTCGGCACGCCCGGGGTGCTGGTGGCGGTGACAGAATTCTGCCAGCTTTGCCATTTACGGGAATGCTGAACCGCCTGGGGTTTGGGGGGGTTTTTTGGAGCTGCGGGGGAGCTCCGAGGGCTTGGACATCACAGGATTTGTATGGCTGGTACTCGTCAGAAGCTGTCTCACTTCCTCTCCAAACGTATCTATTGGAAGATGTCCCTGCCAGTGGCAGGGGGTGGAGCCAGGAGATCTTTAAGATCCCTTCCGACCCGAACCATTCTGTGATTCTGCAGCTCTGTGATATTTAGCACTTCTATACAGTGCAAACTAGGTGGGGGTCCGCAGGAGTTCTTAGAGATAAGAGCTTAAGATACCTGCTTCCAAAACCTAATGCTCGGGAACGAGAATAGTATTCCCCTTCCTTACGTGAAATCACAACAGGGCTTTTGGTGTCGAACTCTTTAAGAGTGCAAAAATACCTCTTCAAGTGTGTGTGCCCATGCAGATGGCTGAAAGTGTTTATCTGTTACTACTAAGTTAATATTTGAAAAAAGCCTCAAAATCAAAGGTGTTCTCACCTGCAGGACACATTAGATCACCATATGGATTGACCAAAGTTCATATTGCTGTAACTTAACATCAGTTGTTTCTCCATACAAACCTTTTAAACGTAACAGCCCCTATGTGCCAAAAAAGTCAATTATTTTAAATTATTTTATCAAATAACAAAGCAGTTTCACCAACAATAGCAAAGAGAGCAACAGGGGGAGCAGTAGGGATGATGATGGTGCTTACCCTGCTCTATAGTGAGCCTGCGTGTGTGCCTGTCAGGAGCTGGAATGCACCACCCAGGCCTCATAGAGCTGCACCCACGAGGAATCTGCTGTCAAGCACTACAAAAGCCCTTCAAGAAAAGGGAAAAAATCATCTTCTTTTGTGGAGAGAAATTACTTCTGTTGAAAGAACCAGAGAGGAGACAGCTTCTGTTTAACAATGTAGGAAATTAAATAAAGCAAAACAATGAAATTGTCAGAAATTAGATCTGAGGGCAAATGAAGGATTAAATTCCTTCTGTTTGTAAACAGTAACAAATGTTGATAATCCAAAATTAGAAGAGATGTGAGTAGCTGTCCTGTAATAGCTGTGTGAGTGACCCCTTTTCAAGTGGCATCAGTCACACCTATTGACAGTTTTAGTCAGGTTTTATGATGTTATGTAATTGTCAGATCCAGATGCTCCTTCCAGATTGTAAACAAATCTGCCAAAGTGCAGTACAGTGTCTCAAATATATTACATTTCTGTTAGTGCTGTGTGAATCAGAACTGTAGAGGCAGAAGACTCTCCCTGCTGAGAGAGTGACCCAGAGTGTGTCATTATTTGACCCATTGAGAGTGCATTGGCATTATCCAGCTTGTCAGTCCACCCTCATACCACAGATTTAACCAGCGTGTATCTTGAATCCCAGTGCACACAGCAAATCACTCGTCCTACAGACCAACAAAGAGAAGGAAGCAAATAATGAGACCTGAAATTTCTGTGGTGGTGATCTCACAGGATAGGGAAGGGAGAGATGAGATGGCCAAAGGTATGTGTGAAGATGCTCAAAATGAACCACGTTATGCAGAGCAGCTGAAAGCGCTGTATGGACTTGCAGTCCTCAGGATGTATGCATCTAAAGGATGTCTGGGAAACTTGGGCTATGGCAGTGATCGCAGGGGATGTGGGAAACATTGTGAGAACAGCAATTAACTCTGTTTATGGCTCATTGAATACCGTGTTTAACTGATATAAGCACTTTCTATAAAAGTCTCTCTGTGTGTTTTCCTCCACAAACATTCTTATCTTGCAAATGTAACATTTGTCTACCTTTGTTTAACCAGGTTTCTTTTCTCCAGACTAAATGTTATGCTTGTTCCAAAAAGTAAAACCTTGTGGATCCCATGGGAACAGTCTTGAGAAGGGCCCTGAGTCTGGAGTCTCCTTCATTGATCTGTCTTTATTCTCTTATTAAGCAAATGTTACATTTCTGCCTACTTCAAATATTCAGGTTGTCCTAGGTGTGCTCTTTAGTTGCTGGTTTTAATCTCACTTGTAGGATATGACAAGGACTGAATTTAAGCTACCCAGAATATCAACCATTGTTGAGCTCCACACCACATGCAAATGTAATACAAGCTGGGATTTTCCCAGATATCCCAGTGACTCAAGGTTTTCAAAGTGTAAAATTATAGTTTTTTAATTTTTGAAAAGGAGCAAAGATCATTAGTTGTGGAAATAATGCCATCCAATAAATAATTGCCTGTAAACTTAGCAGTAGTTATTTCAGTGGAATGCTACATCTCCAGTTTGGAGAAGGACACACAGTACATAGCATGCTGAGTGAACAACATTATTACATTGAGGTGATGAAGAGACCAAGATTTATTCCTGTCCGGAAGCAGAGATGATATCAGACAGCAAACCTGATACCTCATCAACTTGCCCAGCCCATCATAAAAGGTTTCCCTAAGAAATCAAATCCTTCCCTGCAGGTTGTTTGTGCTGCTAAAAAATTACTGACGAAGCAATCCCGGATGTAGTTTATCTCAATACTGCACCATAGAAACGGCAGTTTTTCTGAGCAAACAGAATCGGATCATGGGTCATTTGGGCCTGATTGTGTTAATGCTGCCATTTGTTGAGCTGCAGGAGATTTTGAAGCCCTGCAGGTTCATTTCTTACTCACATAGACATCAGTGACTTGAAATAAATTTGTTTATAGCACATACTTTTAGAAGATGCATAGAAGCCCTGTTTTCTTGGATGCAGATACCAAGTCTACATTGGGTGTTCTTTCCCGCAGCATTTGAAAGCAGCTTTTCTTTTCATCTCTGCTCTTCTGTCTCACAGTTTAAACACAGGGATTTTTACCTGATAAATTGTTTGGATGAAAGCTAGTGCCATGTGGCCTCAAAATGTGAATAACAACAGCGACTCTTTCTTGCATGCAGTTATGGTACAGAAACATTTTCAAAAGTCATACCAGCAATCGTTGGACATTTCAGCAATTAGTTCCTGCTGAATTTTATGTCACTACAATTACACAGTTAGTGGTACCCAACCTCACTTGGACATGCGTACACAAGACTGAAATTAAGTCTTTGCTTTATCAAGGTAAGACTTTGAGATAAGCAATAGCCATATCCCAGGGTAAATTTAAAGGACTGTTCCTGTTCAGGATTACACCGATTTATGTCCCGGAGTTTGTGGAGCAATAGCCCTGGAGTGAAAGGATAGAGGGGGTGTTTGATAAAATGAAAAACTGAGGAGTTAGTAAGACAGGAAAAGGATTTGTAACAGGAGGGAGAATGAGTGGCAAAAGAGGTCTGTGTTTTCTGAGGGACAGCAGAAAACATGAAGCATAGCAGAAGTAAGAAGTGGGTGAAAAGGGCATTAACCTAAATAACAGAAAAGAAATGAGAGTTGGAAGGAACAGATAGGAAAATCAAATGTGATGAGAGCATAGAAAGTTGTATTCTGTTAGTGTTTGCTGGGGGCAAACTGGTGTTACATGACTCAGTAGGAGTGATCTATCTAAGTCCCTGCAGCAGTTACACATTTAATCAAAAAAGGCTCTTTTTTAACCTGGACCTCTGTACTTTGCTGGGCTTCCCACATATGTAATCCGGTGTTTTATGATAAAGTCCCAAGCAAGGATAAGTTAGAAGACTGCTAAACAAGGCAGACTTCACAAAACCTAGCCAGGATGGTCTCATTTTTGCCATTCTGCCTGACCTGCTCCTTGTTCCTCAGTACCAGTTTCCTTGGCTCAGTCTGGATTACAGTTTCCTTGCAAATATGAGGAAAGCAAGGACCCAAACATTCTTGCAGCTCTCTGATGAATTAGTTGATAAAAATACATCAGCTAAGATCTCCTGGGCATATTTCACACAAAGATCAGGTTTCTCTTGGAGCAGGCATCTCAGGCCTTAGACACATCTGAACTGAGGATAAGAACAATTTATTTTCTTAAATGTTTCACTCTTTTGTTTGGGTACTTTTTCCAGCTGATCTGGAGCAATAGAATGCTTTGGCAGATTTCCTTGTTTGAGGTGTGTATTACAGAGGTTCAGACACAGAACTACAGCCACAGTCTGCTGGTACAGTTGGGCTGTCACTGGTCGTTTCTGTGGCTAAAGGGGAAGGATGAGCAAAGCTGAGGTGTGAAGGCAGTGAGGCAGACACAATCAGTCTGTTCACTGAGCAGCAGCTGTTATCCAGTTTGTAGACATGGAAATTATATGAGAATGGTGCTGAGGGAGAAGGTAGGAAAGTGAATGCATGAGGCACAGACCCTGATCTGCTGGCAGGGAATGAAGAGGGCGAATTCTCTACCAGAAACAAGCCAAATCACACTGATAAGCCAATAAGACTTTACCAAAGCCTCTTCCAGACATTTATTTTAAAAGTAAAACAGAAGAGCTGTCCTGGTTTTGGCTGGGATAGAGTTAATTTTCTTCCTAGTAGCTGGTACAGTGCTGTGTTTTGAATTTGGTATGAGAATAATGCTGGTTATACAAAGATGTTGTGGTTGTTGCTAAGTACTGCTTACCCTGAGTGAAGAATTTTTCAGCTTGCTGTGCTCTGCCAGGGAGCAGGTGCACAAGAAACTGGGAGGGAGCATGGCCAGGACAGCTGACCCAGGCAGACCAAAGGGGTATTCCATACCATAGAATGTCATGCTCAGTATATAAACTGGAAGAAGCTGGCTAGGAGTCACTGGTGGCTTCTAGGGGATAGGCTGGGCATCAGTCAGTGGGTGGTGAGCAACTGCATTGTGTATGACTGTTGGTTTGTTGATTTTTCTTATCTTGAGTTTTATTTCTCTCTTTCTGTTATCTCTGTTTTCATTACAATTATTACTAGTTGCATTAATATGATATTTTACTTTATGCCAATTATTAAATTGTTCTTATCTCAACCCACTGATTTGCCCTTTTTCCGGTTCTCCTCCCCATCCCACTGCGGGGTGGGTGGGGCAGTGAGTTTGGGTGGTACTTGGTTGCCAGCTGGTGTTACACTGTGTCAACATCCTTTTTGGCACTCAACATGGAGCCCTTGCGGTTGAGATAAAGACAGATCTAACCAGAGCATGTTAAAACAAAATCGTTGTAAGTATTTGCTGCATTGGTTTAACATTCACTGGTCACAACATTGATTTATTTGCTCTCAGAGTCATTGCACTTGTTCTCAGGACTGTGTTATGGAGCACTTTACTTGCAGCATGTGTTGCCTGTCTTGGCTTTATCGCCTTTGAGGTCTGGGCTAAGGTTATCATTTTATTGTACTTCTTAATGCTGGCTTGTGATATGATAGAATTACTGGTTGTAAGACTAATCTGGTGTGTGTACTCAGCATTGCTCACCTCTGTTCTTTGAGAGCCATCTGTTGGGAACTACCAATAATCACACCTTTTGTCTTTCTTCCTCCAAGAGACAACCTATGGAGGAGACATCCTTCCACACTTTCTCCTTTCCTGTCAGGCTAATTACAGTAGTATTTGAGGATTTTGAAAATTTTGAATGTCTTTGGGATGTTGACCAGCATGGTCCTCTTTCCAGGAATGCTGAATGTGTTCCAGGTCTTGTTTGCAGTTAAACTATTCAGGAATACTACCAAGACAATTTTTTAAGTTTTGCTAGTTACAAGTAGCAGGATGTGTAGGATAGAATGTGGCAAGTACCTAGGACCGTGGGAACCTCCAGTGTTGTGGAACTTCCTCCCTGAACAAGTGCAGAATAAATATTTGGGAGAGGTATGCTGTTATCCTGTCAATTACAGACAGGCACAAATCACTGAGATGTGCTGGGACCTGGCCCATGCCTACTGATCCCTGTTCAACACTATTCAGTACCTCAAGGGAATGAGATGATCTCTGGATCTGATGGCAAAGCGTTAGGCACTGCAGCTACTCCAACTCCGGTGACCGGCAGTGCAGCTGAACCAGAGACCCAACCCATGCAAGTGTCAGTCACCCCTACAGACAAGAAGAAATGGACATGAATGTCGACTCATTTAGTAAACAGGGACAAAGTGGGGCCATCACAAGAAAAGGAGGAAGAAGCAGAACTGTAGGTAACAACCCGTTGATCCTTATCGCTGAGTGAATTATGGATTATAGGAAAAGATTTCATCCATTCTCCAGGTGAGCACATTGTCGCCTGGCTGCTACAACACTGGGATAATGGCACTAGTAGCCTGGAATTAGAGTGTAGGGAAGCCAAGCATCTGGGGTCACTCTCTAGGGAAAGGGGAATTGACAAGCTTATTGGAAAAGGGATACAAGTTCTCAGCCTCTGGAAGTGACTCCTGTCAGGCATGAAGGAAAAGAATCCCTTCAAGGAAGATGCTGTATGTCACCCAGGCGAGATGGACATCATTAGATCCAAGTGAGTGTGATCAACAAAACAACAGCTACATCTCCACCATCTAGCAAGAAAGAAACACAAGCTTTCTAAGGTGTTGTCAGTTTTTGGAGAATGCCCATTCCAAATTACAGTCCTCTCTATCAAGTGACCCAGCAGAAGAGTGGTACCAAATGGGATCCAGAGCATCAACAAGCCTCTGAACAAATTAAACAGGAGATAATTAATGCAATAGCTCTTGGGCCAGTCTGGGCAGAGCAAGACATTAGAAATGTGAGCTATGCTGCAGCCAGGGAGATTGGCTCTATGTGGAACCTCTGGCAGAAAGCACCATGGGAGACTTGAGGTGAACCCTATGGTTTTTGGAGCTAGGAATACAGAGGATCTTAGGCCTGCTACATTCCAGCTGAAAAAGAGATAACTGTGGCTTATGAAGAGGTTTGAGCTGCTTTGGAAGTTATTGGTACTGGAGCAGAGCTCCTACTGGCACCTGGGTTAGCTCTGCTGGACTGGATGTTCAAAGGGAGAGTCTCCTCTGCATTTCAGAGAACTGATGCTATGTGGAATAAGTGGGATACCATTGATCACACAATGAACTCAAATAGGAAACCTCAGGCATCCAGGAATCTTGAAAGGAATAATGAACTGGCCAGAAGGTAAAGATTTCAGAATATGGTCAGAGGAGGGGGTGAAATGTGCTGAAGAGACTGCACTACATGACAAATTACCAGAAAGCGAGAAGCAATATCCCCTGTTTATTGATTGGTCCTGGTGTGTTGTAGGAAAGCATTGGAGGTGGAAAGCAGCTGTATCGGGTCCCTTATGACAAGCTGCAGAAACTGCTGAAGGAGAAAGTGGGTCCAGTCAGTTTGCAGATGTGAAAGCCATCCAGCTGGCTTTAGATACTGTTAAATAAGGAAAAATGGCCAATACTTTATGTTTCTACTGACTCAGGAATGATGCAAATATCCTGTGGAGGTGGTTGCAGTGATGAAAGCAGAGTAACTGGCAGGTGCAGAGGTAAACCCACCGGGGCTGCTGCATTGTGGCAAGATGTTGCTGCCTGGGTGGAGAACCTGAAGGTGCATCACGTAAATGCTCGTGTGCCCGAGTCGGGCCACTGCAGAACATCCAAACAACCAGTAGGTGGCTCAGATGGATCTGGATTGGCAACATAAAGGTGAATTATTTATAGCCTCGTGGGGCCCATGACACGTCAGGCCATCAAGAAAGCGATGCAACTATAGACAGGCTCGTGATTGAGGGGTAGATGTGACCACAGACACTGTCACACAGGTTATCCATGAATGAGGCATGCAGCAATTAAGCAAGTCAAGTGGTTAAAGGCTCTCTAGTATGAAGGACAGCGGTTGAAATATAAGGAGGCCTGGCAGATTGAATATATCACACTCCCACCAATCCACCATGGGCTTACTAGAGGACTGGAAGCATATTCTGGGTCCTGTAGCACCACCCAGAAAACTATCTCAGGCCTTGAAAAGCAAGTTTTGTGGGGACCTGATAGGCCAGAAGAAACTGAGTCACAAAATGGGACTCGTTTCCAAAACAACCTTGTAGACAACTGGGCCAAAAACATAGTATTGAGTGGATATAACACATCCTATTGCACACCAGCCTCCAGGGAAAAATTCAGCAGTGCAATGAACTGTTAGACTGCACTGAGAGCAATGGGTGGAATCTTCAAACATTTAGCAAAAGCCACCAGGTTAGTCAGCACCAGGGAATCTGTCAGTCAGGCTAGCACTGCTCAATCAAAACTTTTACATACTGGAGAATCGGGCAAATTCCTAGTAGTGCACATAAAAAAACATGCTGGGAAAAAAACCTCTGGGTTATTCCTGCCTCAGGCAAAAGCAAAACCAATCCATGGGATTGCTTTTGCTCAAGGATTTGGGTGCACTTGATGGGTAACATGGAAGGATGGGGAAGTCTGGTGTGTGCCTCAAGAGGATTTGATTTTGGGTGGGAATTACAATTAATTAAACTGTTTGATGTAATTGCTATATAAAGACTGTGTGTTATCACTTATATGGTGGCGATATGCTCATCAGTGCACTGGGCACTTTGCAGCACCCCTCTCCACCAACTCCAGATTTGGGGATCTGAACCCAACTCCCTTTTGATAACCACATTAATAAAGATGAACTTTGATGTATCTGGACAAGTGCAGTGGAGATGTAATCAGAACTGGCTTCACCATGCAACAGTCCAACAACATACACCATCTTCTCTGCCCTGAAAGACTGCTATGGCAAATGCAACTCAAGGTCATGGACAAAACAAACTCAACCAAGATTTCATAGAGATGGACTTAGGGAATGGTATCTGTGTGTACACACCAAAAGACAGGAAGGATGATGGGACATTAGAAAGTGTGGGAGCTGGCATGATGTAAACTATATAAAATAGGGGGTGGAGTCTGTGCTGGTTTCAAAGGGAAACACAGGCCTTCTCCACGTCAACTGAGGGTGGCAATGGCAACAAGACTTTCTAGCTGCTGATGTTCAGCCATGGGATAAATAGATGTGCTGGCTATAATGAACCAGTTATTTATGATTTTATGATTTTGTTTTTAATGGCATCTCATGATGCAAAACATGGCCACACCTCAAGTCCTGTGTCTAGTTCTGGACCCCTCACTACAAGAAAGACATTGAGATGCTGGAGCGAGTCCAGAGAAGGGCAATGGAGCTGGTGAAGAGTCTGGAGCACAGGTCTGATGAGGAGCAACTGAGGGAGCTGGGGTTTAGCGTGGAGAAGAGAAACCTCAAGGAGCACCTTAATGCTCTCTCAACCATCTGAAGGTGGGGATTGGCCTCTTCTTCCAGGCAACAAGTGATAGGACAAGAGGACACAGTCTCAAACTGTGCCAGAGGAGGTTTGGATTGGACATTAGGAGGAATTCCTTCGACTAAAAGGATGCTTAGACATTGGAATGGGCTGTCCAGGAAGGTGGTGAAGTCACAGCCCCTGAAGGTGTTTAAGGAAAGACTGGACGTGGCACTCAGTGCCATGGTTTATTTGACAAGGTGGTGATCAGCCATAGGTTGGACTCCATGATCTCAGAGGTCTTTGCCAATTTGATTGTGTAATTCGGTGTGGAGCTCTCTGTATCTATTTTAACCAGTGATCCCGGAGCAAACGACACGCAGCGCCCGCCTGAGGAGCCCCGGAGGACAGGCCGTCAGCAGCGCCACAGCTCCGGCTGCCACCACCAAGATGGCGGCGCGGCGCGGCCGCCGCCCCGCCCCGCGGCTCCTGCCCTCCCTGGGCCGGCCGCGGCCGCCGGGGGCCGCCGCCGCTGTCGCCGTGTGATGAGAGCATCAGCCCTCACTGCCACGTCTCCCGGGTAGCCGGCGCTGTGCAGGGCCGCGCCGGGGCGCCGAGGCCGGACCCGCCCGCCTGCGTCCTCTTCCCCTCCTTTCCCTCCCCCTGCTCCTGCCCCGCCGCGGGGCAGCGGCGAGGTGGGTCTGCCCGGCGGGAGGAGCGACACTCCACGGGGCTCCCACCACCGCAGCCTCGTTGCCCCTGAGTGGTCCGGGGGTTGCGGGGGCCGGGGCTCGCTGCCGGGCCGCTGCCGCCGGAGGGGACCCCGCTGCCGGCTGATGTCCGAGCCGCGCCTCCGCCCGCGCTTGGATGTGTGAGTACCGGCCCCGCCGCTCCCGCGGGCAGCGCCGCGCCGGGAAAGCCACGGCGACCCAGGCGGGCGGTGGGCTGGGACCGCCTGAGCCGCCCTCCGAAACTTGGTGTGTGTGTGGGGAGTGAGTGGTGGGGACGCTTGTGCCTGGTTTGTTCTGTCCTTCTGGTAAGTTACGGCACTTGGTGCCGGGCTTCTCCTTTCAGACGTTTCGTCCCGTGTCTGGGTTAAAGCAGGAGGTCCACGCACGGTGCTGGGAGTCGGCTGCTCTGTGGTAGAAGGGTTGAGGATTAAACGCGAGGAAGCTGGGGTGGGGTCACGGGAAGGTGTTCTGTGGGCTTTTAAAGCGCTGTCCCTACGTAACCAGTCCTGCAAGGGCACTGTCCCGTGGAAGGTGAAGAGCTGAGGCAATCTTCTGTAAGTCCAGGCAAATCCAACCCGCCATAAGGTACCATTTCCAGAATGGATGTGCGTGCACGTTTCTGTCGCTGTTCTTTTTTGTACCACAGAGAAAACAGTGTATCAATCATGCTCCCTTATATGGGGTAGCAGTTGGGCACACGATTTTCTCTATTATATGAGGCAACTCCTTCGCTATTCCAGCATCATTTTAACATGTGAACGTACAGCAGAAACAGAGGCAGCTTTGTTTTCGATCTCTTGATTGCTCTCGTGCATGCTTTCCATTGTGAGTAAGGGGCCCCTCGTGTCCCTGTCGTGTCTGTTACAACTGTAAGTGAAGAAATGTCTGTGTTACAAAGGGTTGAGTTACGAAATTTTTGGAGACAAGGCATCCCTTCTGTAACCATCCCTTTTGTCTGTTAACTCACTGTGACCAGAAGAGATTTTCTGGGAGAGGGATACAGCAGTAGAGGGATGGGACTGGAATGGCTCAGCTTCACTTTCACAGGATGCTGAAGGCAGAGAACATCAGCCCTTTTTAACCCACAGTCTGCTCCATGGCTCACCTCCAGGCACTCCTGCTGTTGGGCTGTTTGTGACACTCATTTCTCCTTCCAGCTGGACCTCTTGGAGTGCAGGCTCCTTCAGCCAGGGTGCTTGGATGTTACTCTGCTAGTAAAATCTGGGCTCACTGATGCTTAAGTGGTAGCCAGGCAATGCTGACTCCTCTGGGCGTTGGGCTGAAACTTCACCTGCTCCTTATTGTCCCTTATCTGAATGGAAGAAGTTCTTCAGGTGTAGATGCAGCTACTCCTTGTTTCTGTTCTTGAGCATCTTTGCCTCAGGTTTTGCTGTACAAACCAGTACATCAGCTGGGAATGTTTTCCAGGTCTGATTTATTTGGAACAACAGAGAAGCTCAGGTGCTATCACTGACACAGTGAGCTGTGCTCAGGTGTACTCCTGATCTCAAGGCCACAGAACACCTGCGTGCCTCCCGTACAGTTCATTCCTCCCTGACTCTTTGCAGATTTTGTGACTTGCAGGCATTTGAGACCTGACTTTCAGAAGCTCTGGGTGTCCACATTCCTACTGATAGAGGTGTCTATACTGCCTCAACGTGAGCATTCAAAATCATTAATAATTTAGGAAATTCAGGCCTTTTTTTTCTTGCTTTTATATTTAGTCTTTCTGATTGTAAAATGGGGATAAAACATTTTACTTCCTACTTTGCAGAGCATGTTTCTGTTCTCCTTGTAAGAAGACAAATTCTTGTAAAAACTTTCTGCAATATACAGATTAGCATCTTGCTGAATTATTTGTCTTTCAGACACACTAATGGCATTTACCACAGTAAATTCTGTGGTAGCTAAGGAAATAAAGCTATTCTCATCTTACCAGCCTGCCTGTATTAGCAATAATTGTGCTGATGCAACATTGCCAATGTAGGTGGGCTGTTATGTAGTACTCAAAAGCAGACAGATCTAATAACTTTTTTTATCTATGCATTCTTCAGACACTACTTTTTGTTCTGAAATTTTAGATTAAAAAATTAGATTAAATTATGTATGTAGTATTTCATAGAGGAAGTCCCCCACCTTTCTACTGATTTTGAAACTGGGTAGCTCTGAACACAAATCTTTCTCTGAAAAGGTATGTAATACAGATTGACTCAAGCCTGGTTGTCATAAAACTTCGCATTTTCTTTCTGTCTGTAGACACCAAATCTGGATGTTTGAGAATACAGCCAAGAGCATATATGCTAGACATGTTTGTTAAGGTTGCTTCCAGTTTCCATGAGCATTCAGTTCAGAAACCAGTTGGGCCACTCAGTACTCTTCAGTAGAGTTACAGTTCCTAAAGATGGATGTGGTGGAAAGCAACAAGATAGTAGTGATTCTGAGACCATCCTGCTTCGCAGTCTTAGTGCTTTCCCTGTGCCTCAGAATCACAAAATCCTGGAAGAAGTTTTCTTCTGTCAGTTAAAATTGGAACTTTAGTCCATTTATTTCTAACCCTACCACAGTTAGGTAAGTGGCATAGCTGTTAGCAGTGGATTTTTAAAATCAGAGGTAAATCTCTAGTAGCTGTGTGACTTGGGAAAATAGCTGATTAGCTTTCACAAACTTTCCTGGGAGATTTCATGCCATTCTTTGGGGACTGTTGTCATTGGTGAGTTAAATCCAACCTTTTCTTGACATTTTTGGGTATTGCAATTGAAAATGAGACTTCTGGTGAGAAGTGGGTATTATACAATCTCATCAGGAGAGCTGTAGTGGGAGACAGGATGCAGTGGCATCCATATGTGCTGGGGGGGTTTGGAATTGTTGGTTTAAAGCAAAATTATCAGTTGACATATGCAGCTCAAAAATACATATAAGGGAGCGTTGGATGCAGATTCAGACAGCTGGATTAGTCTCAGTATAATTAATGATACAAGGGATTAATGTATCTTCGTACATTTTCACAATTTGATGGATTAATTGCTCTTTAAACGGTTGTACAAAGGTGAGTGCTGCCCACCAAAGTCATGGAGTTTGAAGTGAAGACTTACTGTTTTGTGGGGAATTCTTATATCACCTGAACCTGTTGTTTAAGTGGCAAATAGAGGAGAGTCGATGCATTCTCCTACATGGTTTATATTTTAAAGCAAATTTATGATTTATACAAATTACAGTTTATTTAGAATTCCCTGCAATATTGTTGCTTCTCTGCAGTGGCAGGGATGTGCAAAGTGTTGTTTCACTGATGCTTTCTGTTGTGAATCCCAGTGTGATGACTTTGTGTAAGGCTCAAGGAAGTGAAGTGGTTTTTCACTTGTGTTCTACTTCATGCCTTCAAGCTCATTGCTACAGATGGCAGATGCCTGCCTTATTTTCAGCTATTTGAGGACAAAATAAAAAAAATCTTAGTGACTCCCCACGATTTGTCATCATGGCTGATCTCCATTAAATTAAACATAGGGATTGGCAGAGGAACAAAACCAGCAGGAAAGCTGCTTCTGTTTGTTTTAAAAAAAGCTTGTCTAAAGCGCTAAAATAATAACGTAAAAAATATTCACTACTACATACAGAGACCCTTGGGAGGAGAAATACTTGCTGAACAGTTTATCCTGTTTTGGATAAGGAAACTGAGGTCTGTATTGGTAAAACAAGTTCCCTGGAAGTCAGTTGAAGAGGAAAGATTAAAAAGCAAAAGACATCCTGGCCTGTGCTCAGACCATTAGACTCTGGGTTTGTGTTCAAGGTTGGGAGGAGAATGCATATTTTGGTGGCTTGCTTGATGGAAAATTTTAAGATGAGCTCTTAAAACATGAGCATCTTCAATTTTTTTTTTCTTCTTTTTTCCTCCTCAGGAGTGATCTGTTTTGTTGCGCATTTGCTTTGATATCTTAGAAAAAAATTATTTTGGTGGCCATACCTAAAATGCCCTGCCTTTCCCAGTTACTGCACATGGCATGGTATAACGGAGAGCGATCTGTAGCTGTATTTTAGCAGAGCTGTGGGTAATGTTTACTGAAGAGCTTTGGTGCAAGATGTACTTAGGAGTGAGTGCGCGTTGACAAATTGTATTAACGGCCAGCTGTGATAGCTTTGCCTGTGTTGTGTCTGCTGAAACACTGCCCTTGTGAGCTAGCATTACTTCCCAACCAGTCCCCTTCTAAACTTCAGTTTTTATCAGTAATGTGAGGTTGGAGTTTAAAATTTTTGTGTTGTTAAATACTCAGAGAACTGTCCGTCTGGCTCAGTAATTCCTTCCAGCTCTTTAGTTTGGGCCTCTCACTGTGGATGAGGCTGGGCTTGCTGTCCCTTTCCCCACACAATTCAGAAGCATGGGAACTGTAGGACCAAAATAGACTGTGACCCAACTGGTCAGGCCTGCATTTCCCTCTGCTGCTGGAAAAGCTCAACTTTGCAATTCTGTCTTGTTCTCACATGAGAACAAGCCAATGCTTTCTTTATTCCCAGATCCAGTATTTGGCTGTGAGTGTTGCTGTATACATCAGAAGAAGCCAAAGAAAATGTTAATGTCTTGCTAGCTGTGTAATACTTGTTGGCTTGGTGAGGAGTGTTATTGGCCATTTGGAGCTGCTGAGCCTTGAGGGTCTTGTGTTGTGGGTTTGTTTTGGTTTTTTTGACTTTCTTTTGGAATATAAATTTGCTTGTCTTCATTCATAAAATTATTACAGTCATTCATTAAAGTCTTCCTGAGCTGTTTGCCTTGACCTGCTGCAGCAGTTAGTTGCACAAGGTAATTATATGGTAATATAAGGTAATACTATTTTATTACACCAGGAATTGTGGCTTTGTTCCTGTACTTGCCAGAGGTTTGTTTAGAGCGCTTTAGTGTGTGTGTCTCAACTTTCCTCTGATTCACAAAAATTTGAACATGCCTATATTCTGAAGAGGACACTATTGCCTGCATGCCTCTGGAAATTTCTTCCTTGCACCCCCTAAAGTAAGGTCTTTGAGGGGATTTTTAGGGAATGTATAGGATTTATCTGTTTTTAAAATTGGCTTTTTCAGTATCTTGGATAATTTTGTTTGTCTAGAGTATTCAGAACTTAAATCTATGTCCTATTCTTAAGCATGTCTGCAAAATGAGCTGACTGAGCTTATTGCACTTTAACTTTGAGAAGCTTTTCCTGAAAAACTTTTCTTTCCTGTTCCCATTTTTGGATGTGGGTATTTGAAGTACTGTGGCAGGTACAAAAGGCAAGCACTGCCTTGCCCTTGTTTTTAGCTAAAGCTCTTTATTTTTCCCTCTTATCTTTCTGCTTAGCTCTAGTCTTTCTTGCTGAAAACACTTGAACTAAGTCATACAGTGTAGATGCCATTTGTTAATTTTTGCCTTCATCTTGCTACTTTGACCCTTTGGTTTTGGCATCTGTGTAGAGGACTGATAGATGGAGCCTCTTCAGCCAGAGTTGTGCTGTATCAGAAAAGCCTACACTGACCTGGAGTTGGTTTTGTTTTTTACAGAGGACGTTCTTGGTTCTTAGTCACTGAACAAAAATTGGTCCTTCTGGTGCACCACCTGACATTGGTGATTCCTCACACAGCTGTCCTGTTTGATGGAGTCTGGGCTGCACTTCAAGGGGGGTTTCTGTCTCTCTCTGTGCCAAATCGCCCTCTCAATCCATCGCTCTGTTTGGCATGAGGACTTGGAAAATGTGCTGACTTGGAGACCTTCCTCCTAACCGGTTTTGCCTCCCAGCTCTGGGCCAGGTGGCGGGTGTGTGCCTTTGGATCCAGCCAGAGTTGAAAGGTTGTGTTGACTTAGCACTGGGGCAGCTCTGTGCAAGCCAAATATTTAGCTTTCCATCTGATAACCTGTCGGTTGTTTCCTCCCTTGCAACAACCAAATGCTTATTTTATTCCCAGACCAAGATGGGGCTTTCACAAAAGTTTTGCATCTTTTTGGCTTTTGGTGTGGCAGATGTGAAGGTGCTGACAGGGTGGCCTTGTGACCAAAGCTTGAGTGCAGCCATCACTGTTCCTCTGTTCTCTGGTGATTTTTTTTCTTTTTGGTGTTTTTTTGGATTAACTGATTACTAACTTTGTGTTTTTCCAGCTGTCAAAATGGGGTTTTGCTTTTGTTTTGGTTGTTTTTCAATTTAAATTTAAATAAATAAATAAAAGGTTCACACTAAAAGGACAAAAAAATAACCTAGAGTAGCTAGGACTCTCAAATTCAAAACTTGTCTGATAATTTGCAAAGATTTTATTAGAATTGCTGGACAACTGCAAGTTTAGGGTTAGGCTGACCAGCTGCAGTGAGTTGAATTGAGGATTTTAGCAACCAAGAGAGCATTTTCAGTTTCAGAAATGAATCGTGCTTTGTGTCAGTGCTCTGCAGCCGTGTCGTGGGGGTGGCTGCCTGCTCTTCCCTGCGAGGGAGCACTGCACACGTGGCAGGTGTGTTTCCATGAAGCACGGACACCCAGAATGGAAAGTCTTGCTGGGAGTGTCTGTGTTGCTGAAGGAGTAGGCAGAGTCCCTCACCTCAGAGGCCCAGCTGTCACATGTTTCCTCAGCAGGAAGAAGGCTGCTTTAATCGAGATGGGGAGTTGCAGTGAGAGACCTGTGGTCTTCTCGAGCCACACTGCTGCAAGTGAGGATGGTCATGTTTCCCTTTCTGCCCTTGCAAGGAACAGGTTGTAGGACTTGTGGAGCCAAGGAGAGCCACCTGAATTTTTCCAGCCTCTGAGAGTTGTCATGCCTCAGTGCAGCAGGCTTCCTGGGAGGACTAAAGAGGCTTGGAGTTTTCTCCAATTACAAAATGTTAACACCATCAAAATAACTGACTGTGCTTTGTAGCTTTTCCAGCAAAGAGATGGGGAACCAGGCACACTTTCCATTCTGATGAGTCACTGACTCTCTCCTGATCTGCCTCTTGCAAGAGCTGTTTGGGCAGCTGCTGATGTAGGATTTTGAGTGATGGTCCTTGGGGAGCAGGACAGGGCGGCGCACTGCTTCACCTCTGAACTGGTGAATAATTCATCTGCCTAGCTCGTTATCAGTAAAGTCTTGCACACAGCTGTGGTTCATGCCTGCCTTGATCCTGCCTCATCAGGATAGCTGGGGAGCTGATGGGCAGGAGGGATATTGTTGCACAGGAAAAAAAGATTACCAAGTGCTTTCTGTAGTCCTAAAAACAGGAACTGGAAATCAAAATGTCTGATACCTTCTGTTTCTGGATTTTCTTATAACTGTGTCACAAATGAAGGTTTTGTTTCTGTCCTGAAGTGTGGTCTGTGCTAGGACCCAAGAGCTGTCCATACCCACATCCATTCCCTGTGCCTGGGCAGGACCACAGCTGTTCTGAGCTGGTCTGCAGATCTTGCC
The DNA here is from genome assembly GCA_020086605.1 of Lanius collurio. Lineage (NCBI taxonomy): Eukaryota > Metazoa > Chordata > Aves > Passeriformes > Laniidae > Lanius > Lanius collurio. Next base: position 36,404,004 of record JACBWW010000006.1, read on the forward strand.
TGTGTGTTTTTATGATGCCCACACCTGCCTCAGAGAGGAGATCTTGGAGACTCGGTAGTATCAGTTCTGAGGATTTGAGGATAAAGGGACTACAAGGATGTGACTTATTTTTTTAGGGAAATTGTAGGTGAACTGGAAAGAACAGTGTGGAATCACATTAATGGACTAAAGAGTCCTGTCAGGAAAAGCTTTTATCTTTCATTAGTCTTTTTTTCTGCATGACTCTATAAAGTAAGATCATTGATGGGGTGAGGAATGCAAACAGAGAAAGGAGCAGGGTGGACTCTTCATTAATACTTCATATGACTCGGAATATTATCTGTTAGACTAAGGGGTTATGGATACCTTTTTTTCCTTGTTCACATATTTTTTAAAGTAGAATCATACCTTTGTTTATTAATTGGAAGCTATAAAAAGGATCTCCCCAATGTCTTTTTTCCTCAAAAAGGAGGGCTGTTGATTGGTTCAAGGCCAAAAAGTGCAGACTTAGAGTCATTCTGATCTGTAATCTCATAGCTTTGTTTAGCTTTATCTGTGGAGCTTCAGTTTTGTGTGGCTAGTTTTACAAAATAAAAGCAAACAAAAAAGGAATGGTTCTTAGGCAGATTTTACTCCAACAAACACCTACCTAATTCGATCTAACTCCAGTGAAGTTATTTAAATCTTGGCTTGAGGAACTGCCGAGTCTATATGTTCATGAATCATGGTGAAAGGGCTTATTCAAGTGCATTTAAAATATGTGCACTGATGTTAAGGATGGCTTCTTTCCATGGGCAGTTGTTTTTACTGGTAGAAACCTGCATTTTACTGGTTTGCAAAGCCAGGGCCTGGAATTACGATTACTTCTTGTCCAAGTGTCTGTATTGGCAAGCGTGTGAGGCATACTAATGGGGTGATACTAATGAGACCTGTTAAATTATTTACATGAATTATTGAATGCGGTATAAAATACCTTCCACTGTTAATAGCACTAATTAGACCACCAACATATTGCATCCATTATCATAAATATCCTGTAGGTTGAATCAGACCAATTGTTTCAGCTACCACAAGCCATGTGGTAGCTAAATTTCGCTTAAAATGGCTTTCAAGTTTGTTCTTTTTTAGAGGTTTTTCTCATTTTTTTCCTTCACTTTAGCTGCTTATAAAAAGTGTCTGAATGCCTCAAGAGAATTCTGCATTGTTTATTGCTGTCCCTGCTCATCTTGCACATGCAGGAGAATTTTCTTATTTATATTTAATTCCTGAAATATAAATATTCCCAAATAAAACTCTAGAATGTCCAAGGGAAAATTGTCTGAAAGCTTTAAGTCTTGACTAGAAAGGTAAGGAAGTCTTCAATCGCTGTTGTGTTGTTATTTGAGATAAGAGAGTTTTAAAGTCTGCCAAAACACATTATTTACCTCAAAACCAAAATTCTCCAATGTTTGCTCACCTTTCATGCATTTTCACATCTCTTTTTTCATTCCCCTTTTCTCTCTTCAGGACGTCTGTTTTTTGGTGTGGTTTTTGGGGGGTTTGGTTTTTCCAAGTGACTTTCATGTAGGTATGTGGAAAGCATTCTTCTTTTGAAACATCTTGATTTTTGTTGAAAGTCTGAGAATTGGTATCCTGGTTTCAACCATGATGATTGTTTATCTGAATAGAGATGAAGGATGGGAAATTTTAATACAAAGGGCAATTCTTTGAGGGAGTTTTTTAGAGAAGTACTCCTGCACACTGTGTTTATGGTGACAGTACTGTGACTCACTGAGAAAACTTCTGGCATTTTTGCCAGCTGTGATTTCTCAGGATTTTAAAGGAAGTGATGACTGAATTATAAATAGACCTTAGGTTCCATCTGTATATTTTAAAGCTACATCTAGAGTTTTCCAGAAGGTGGGTGTGCTTTTTTTGGCTCCTGAGCTGGTTCTGGTTGTGATATTTTTCCAAAAGGGCAGCTGATTTAGACTCCAGGCACACAGACACACCAAAGTCCTTGTAGTAAGATGCTCACTAAGTGTCTTTTCCTGTACAGCACACATGCACTCCAATTCAGTCCTTCACTGCCTTATGTCTGCTGTGTGTTTCCACTGGAAACTTTCCTGACTGCCAAAATCCTTGCAATGTTACGTGGGAGACCAGTGAAATAGAAGAAAAATTGTATGGGAAGTGATAAAGTCTGGGCCAGAGACTCCACCATTGTTTCTGATATTCTGAGTTGCCCAGCCTTTATAATACTAGTTCAGTTTAAGGAATCGATAGATTTAAATGTGTCATTAAAAATAAATAGATAAATAAATATGTGCAAGCTTCCTTCTGAATTTTTTTTTCTTTTGAGGGCTGGGTTATGTGATTGCCCATATGTGCCTTTGAAGTACATGCATACATGTGTGTTTTGCTACCCTTCTCCGCTAAGTAAACCCACTTTTAAATTGATGTATTACCTTGGTGCCATTTGGGCCTTCTTAGCACAGAAGGAGCTGAACCATGCATTTCCCTTCATGGACACCTGCCTGTCAATTCAGAGCTCTGCCAGAGGGTGTCCAAATTACCTACCAGCATCAAGAGCCTGGCACATAACGTAGTGGGGGGCTAAAAAGACCTGTGAAGGTCTAGTAGCTCCACTACAACATGGAGAAGACTCTTCCCAGGCCAGCTTTTGAAATAAAGCACGTTTGTGTCGTCTCCAGCTTTGGAAATGCTCAGTGGTGCTTTCCAGTCAGCAATAAGTGCTGTCAGTCACTGATATTATAAGCAGCCCCTTTTTAGAGACACAGTGTCAGTGGTGTTCATCCTGACATCAGTGGCAGACCTGCTGCCACTGAAGAGGCACAGTGTTGAGTGGTGATGACTGTCCCACAGGGCTTTGAGTGTATGCAGGTGACTTCCCTCTGCATGAATTTGCTTGGCCTGGAGTGTAAACTGGGTGACCTGCAGTTTAAAGCTCAAGTGATGTTTCTGCCTCCTTTGCAGACTTGGGAAGGCTTTTGGATCGTTGTCTGGGTGTTGGGGCACAGCCTGCTGGAGGCACTGGAAGTGGACTGGTTCCTGGTCATGCCCGGTGGAAGGAGGGGACCCAGCCGGCAGCAGCTAAGCCGTTCAGCTTTGCCTTCTCTCCAGACTCTGGTTGGCGGGAGCTGTGGAAACGGTACTGGTCTGAGGAACAGGTGAGGACAAAGGGAGGGTTGTTGAGACGCCTGTGGCTGGGACAGTGCTGAAAGCAAGGAGCCTTGATCCACCCTGAACCCTGCACAGGAGTGTGGCTTTGTGGTGGAAGTGAGGGACTGGGAGATGGCAACCTTGAGCCCTCTGCTGTGGCATTAGGAGATGGCTCATCCAGGAAGGAACGAGTCCTGTGTGATAAACCTCTTCCAGCTTCTCTTCTCAGCTCTGCTGGGGTACATGCTTCCCTCTGCAGCCCCTCTTTTGACTTGTACATTAAAACCAGCCCCATGGAGGGGATTGTGGAAATGGCTTCAGCCCCCCTTCACTGTGGTCACGACAGCCAGGGGTGGAAATCATACAGTGCTCCATTTGTCTTTCCTGTAGCAGTTCCCAAAGCAGTGAGTCCTAGCAACTGATGAGTCCTTGTCTCGCTCGCTTGCCTTCACTGCCCTGGGGAGTTAGTGTGACACGTCAGAGCCCAGCTGCTACTCTTCCTCCTTACGTAATAGGCAGGGCAGGGGGATGCCCATATTCTGTTTTAGACCTGCTGGTTGCAGATGAAACTAATTCTCATAGCTGGAAAGATGACCTCCATTTTCTGGGGAAATTGGAGGCTGAAACAGGAACACACAGTGACATTGAGATCACCACATTTGGTATGAAAACTGAAAGGGCCCAGCATTACTTCCTTCCATAGAAAAGTTGGCAGACTAGAGAAGCTGTTTGCTGCATGCTGGGGCCCTAGAATAGGTTCATTCTCGCAGACTAGAGCCATTTTGCTTCGGCCTTTACAGACTTCACTGTCTGGGACAGAGGGACAGATAACACAGTTTGACGTTCTTGAGGAGCAAGTGACTGTCGAGACTGTGGAGTCAGGGCCCCAGGGCCCTGGGAAGAGCGTTGCTTATCTGGTTTCAGTCAGACACAGCATAGTTATGTCTGAACTTCCTCCATCAGTTCAGTGTGCCAGAGCTTTTCATTGGAGGTCCTAGCCTCTGAAAGCTAGGAGAGAAGGAAGTGTGAGAACATTTGAGAGGTTACCCTCTAGGAAGTGGCTGAACTACTCTCTTCCATTTTTAGTTATTTCTCTTTTAAAAAGAGGAACTATGAACAGAAAGACAATGGGCACTTTGCCATGCTGGAGAAGGAGGCTGGGTGCTACTGTAGTGTCCTGGTGATGGGTGGAAAGAGCCAATATTATGTGTTAGGTGTAGCACAGAGTCCTTAATGATTTTTGCTCTGTACCTTTGCTCCTCAGTCTGCAAGTTTACTGAAATACTGCTGGGATGTTACAGCACTTCTGACAGATCAAGGTGTTGCCCAGAGAAAATTCTGGATAAGGGTTTTGTCTGAGCTAAGATGATGCTCACCACCAGCTTCATGCAGAAATATGAATGCAAGACTGCTGTCACCTCTCCCCTAGCAATGCCCAGTCTCAAGCACGCTCTGTCCCAGAAAATGTCAGAGATGTTGTAGGATGTTTACCAAGTAAGTGATATCTATCTACTTCAGGAATGGTAGTGCCATCAGCCTCTCAGCGCCTCCGATCACAGCGCTGATTACTCCAGAGCCTGTGCGTCACTGCCGGATCCCTGAACTGCCATTGGATGGGAGCCTTCTCTTTGAATTCCTGTTCTTCATCTACCTTCTGGTAGCCCTCTTCATTCAGTACATCAACATCTACAAGACTGTCTGGTGGTACCCATACAATCACCCTGCTTCCTGCACCTCACTGGTGAGTTCCCAGCAAGTGCCATCACTTGGGCTTTTTCATTACACAGCTTCTTTTCATGCTTCTTCAGTCCAGGAATCACCAAGCATTTGACATTAAGGGAGTGAATGAGAGTTCACCTGCACCCCCATCAGCCAGGGCCATGTCATCCCCCATTTAACAGGGGAGAAAATGCATGGCAGGTGAGAGAGGGGAGTCAGCAGGACTCTTTCAGGGGAAATTCTCTGCAGATGTTTGCATGGCCTAGCTAGCCCCTAGGGTTTGACACAGAGTTGAGACTCCAGGAGCTGTCTCCTGCTGTGAGTGCCCCTTCCCGGTCAAAACAACAGAACCTGAGAGAAGGAAGACGTGCAGATTTTCGTTAGGATCCCACAGCAGGTCAGCAGCAGAGTTGGGCGGGGTTCAGAGCCTCAGCTCACATAAAGCTCTCACCCTCCTCAGTTTCAGTGTTCTTGCTGTGCCAATAAGCTGCCTGTGAGCCAGCAAGCCTCCTCATGTGAGCAAAGCCAGCCTGCGCAGCTGGAACCGTGTCCTTAAGGCTGCTTGGAAGCACGAGGTGGTCCCTCAGTCACCTGTACCGACAGGTGGTGCTGGTGTTCCAGTCACCAGCCTCCTGCTCAGCTCTCCTGTGCTGGGCACAGCTGGCTTAGAAGTTCTGTTTGGGGCTCCCTACCCAGCAGGACTTAATGGTCATTTGTTTATTCCCATCACAACTTAAGCATTCTTTTTTACCCAAAATGTTCTTGTAGTACCGAACAGCAGTATTTGGAGTCTGCTAACTCTTCTGGCCAGAATATATTTGATAACTTCACTGAAAAATTGTGAGAGCTGTATCTTAACTTTATGCAGCCAGAGAACTTAATGGCCAATTAAGATGAGGTTTCTCCTATCAACTTGGTTTCATCAGGAAGAACTGGTTGCTACAGACCATTTTTGAGACCAAGAGGGAAAGTGAGCTGGTGTGTTCACTCTGGACTCCATTTGGCTGCCCTTCCTCTGGTTGCTCAGGGGCTTATATGTGGAGAACCTGCAACCTGTTCTCCATAGTAGGATTCTGGTTCTGGATGTCCCTTTGATGCCAAAAACACCTGCCTGAATGGTGGGTTTGTTTTGTTTTCTGTGGAAACCTTTCCATGGGAAGGAATCTCCCTTGTGGAGGAGATCTTGCTTCTGTAGACATTCCCTTGTTACTAATGTAATCCCTTTTCCCTAATCCTTAATAGATTTTGAGAATGCTTACATGAGGTCCTAACAGTCTTAATGTGCTCTCCAGCAGCCAGCTTTCTAGTCCCATCCCATCTGGGTGGTTTCAGAGTCTCTTTTCCTGGTGAAGACCTTTTTTCTTTCCTCCTTCAGAATTTTCACCTCATTGACTACCACCTGGCGGCGTTCATCACAGTGATGCTGGCACGGAGGCTGGTGTGGGCCCTTATCTCTGAGGTAACATTCCCACTGCTCCCTCTCCTGCCTGTAGAAATGCTGCAGAAAATGGTCATCCATGGCCTAAGAAAATTCTGCAGGTTGGAGGGTTTCTTCTCTTAAAAAAGTCTGGGTGTGAAGGACTAAGTTTTTGGGGATGCCCCTCTGCCTTGGAGTTTTCTCCTTGAGATCAGTCATATCCTGCAGTATTGGGTAGCTCTGTTGCCTCTACATCTTAAGAGGAGATGAAGTGGTCCCATTTGCTTATTTATTTCTGCAGGTACAACACTGTACCCCACTATCTCATGCTAGAGAAGTGGCCAAGAGAGTTGCAAGTCAGGTAGCAAAAAGCAAATAGGGAGGTTGGCCAAGACAAGAAGAATGAACAGGAGTTCAGAGGGGGAAAGGTCAGGAGGAGGATGTCTGGCTACACCGAAGTGAAATAAATACTGGTAGAACTGCTTTTCCAGTCCTGGTTACTCAGCAACTCAGGCTCTGGTCATATCACCACAGATTTTGGGATCTTTCTTCTCTGTGTTGGTGGGAGCAGAACCAGGCCAAATAAGTCTCTGTAAAAGGTCATTTTCAGGAAAATAGAAGTTTTGTCCACTGAAATGGTTAGTACAGCTCTAGGCTAAGCAACTAAGCAGTGTTTAAGTAAATAAAATAAAGGAACAGTTATGTCCTGTTGAATAGATGAATGGAGACGGTGGGAACTCTGAAGTTCTATTTTCATCTGATTCCTTCCATTTTCATTTGTGTTTACAGCCTCTATAAAACTTCCCATAGACTGAAATTTCTGCATTGAAATCTTCCATGCAGGTTCTTGGGCATCCCATGTATTGCGTCTAACCCTTAAGAATCTTTTCATGGTTCAGTTTCCTGCTCTCTTCTGGAGATTGGATCAGGCTTTCTTGATGTGGTGCCTCCTCACTAGACTGCAGCCTACACATCCAATAGAGATAAATTATGGAAGTCTGTGTTTGGGATTGCCAAGGTGTACAGCTTCTCTTCCCTCAGCTGAGAACTGTGACCTTTCAAAATGCTGAGACCTGATCCTTCTAAAAAAAAGAGAGAGAGGAAATGGGTTTCAGGCTATCCTGGACTATCATCAGAGCAATAAGGGACTTGAGCAAAAATATTTTTCTACTCTGCAGCCCTGAATTTTTCCTCAAACACCCTATTTTAGTCATGCGTCAGAACTTGTGATTATTTGAATCTTTTGGAGCCTGTCAATTATTAATAAAACCAAAGGCATGTACCTTCATAAGAGAATCCATTTCCTGCTTCTGAGAGGAAGAGGGCAGCTATCCCTCTTCTAGTACCTCCTGGCACCCCTCTCGCTGCTCCTCCTCCACAGGCATCCCTTGTGCTCATCGTGTAGCATGAGTTGTTACAGGACTGCTGAGTGTTTCCTGTCCATTTGCAGGCCTCCCAGGTGGGTGCAACATCAGCGATTCACTACATGGTGCGCCTGGTGCTGCTCACCCTCTGTGGATGGGTGCTCTGCTGGACTCTGGTCAACCTCTTCCGCAGCCATTCTGTTCTCAACCTTCTCTTCCTGGGCTACCCGTGAGTGACACCACCTTGTACCTTCTGGGCAGGGGGAGCACAGTTGCTTGGGGTGCCATGAGCCACCGTGGGAAGCAGAGCTGTTGGCTGTAATGTCTCCTCAATTTAGGATTATAAAGGAAGCAGGAGCAGCTAGGAGCAGCTAGTACGGAGCTGATGAAGTGGATTGCCTCAGTTGCTGTTTGTGTGAGGGGCCTTTACTGCCACTTGAAGACTGAGCCATTGGGACTGTTGGTTCTACAAATGGGATTTAAATAAGCTTCTCTGCACACGTGTTGAAGCTGCAGCCCCTGTTTTTTATAGTGGGGAGAAGAGTTGGTTGTTAGCTTCTGGAGTGAGGGTTCCTATGTGCTGTCACTCTCATCAGGGCCAGTATCTGTTGAGGAGGTGCCCCCTGCTCCCTGTTGGGATGCCTGCTATTTCAGCCATTGTTTTCTTTCTTTCATGGCAGGTTTGGTGTCTACGTCCCTCTGTGCTGCTTCCACCAGGACAGCAGAGCACAGCCTCTACCTGCAGACTGTGGTTACTTGGTACAGGACCAGGTGGCGGATGATGGGGCTTCAGCTGTCAGCAGCCTGGTCAAAGACTTCTTCTCGCTTCTGTGGGAATCCCTGAGAGAACAGTTCAATAATCCTACATCTATCCCCACCCACAGCTGCCCCCTTTCCCCAGATCTCATCCGCAATGAGGTGGAGTGCCTAAAAGCAGACTTCAACCGCAGGATCAAGGAAGTTCTCTTCAACTCTCTCTTCAGTGCCTACTACGTGGCATTCCTGCCACTGTGCTTTGTGAAGGTAGCTGTTGTCTGGCTCTCTCTGTGCCCCTGCCCGCCGTCTCCTTCTGACTGTTGTGTGAACTGCTGCCAGGCCAGATTCCTGGTTAATTCCCCTTTTCTCTGTCTCCCCTTTGGCAGCCCGGATAGCGGAGCATGGCTGCATCCGGAGTGCACTAGTACTGCTCCTGGTTGGCAGATAGGTATTTCCATAAATGTGATGCACCTCTAGTCCCATCACCCCACTTACTAACTCCCCTTCTCCCACCCCCTGTCCTAGGCAGATGGATAGCTGTGTTCTTCCTAGAAAAGAGAACCTGTTTTTACCTGTCTCAGATCCAACATTGTGCCTTTTGAATGCTTGGATCAGAGGCTTTGGTGGCCAGCGTGTTAGAGCCAACTAGGATGCTTGGCAAACTAAATCCAAGAACCTCTTGTCAGTGTGGGGGTTGTATTTTTTCATCTGTCATTTATCTAACTTGAACAAGCTCCAGTTGGTGCAGAGAAATGGGCACGGCTCCACAATCCATGTAGCAGTCTTGGTGCAATTGGTGCTCCTGGGGCAGTTCTGTGGCAAGCACGCTGCCTTGTTACCTGCTGCTGGAGGAGGAGATGCACCAGCTGCAGCATCATCCCCTGCCCTTTCTCCTTCAGCTCAAGGAGAAGGGAGTCTTGAGTGTCTCCTAAGCTGTAACCTTCCGAAATCACCGGTCCAAAAGCGCATGCCTGTAACATGTGGTGGGGTCTGCTGGATGCACATGCAGTATGTCCCTTGTCATTCCTCCTTCTGTTTCATGACAGTGGTGCCAAGTTCTTGTCTGGTCTCTTCACAGAGCACCCAGTACTACGACATGCGCTGGTCCTGCGAGCACCTCATAATGGTGTGGATCAATGCCTTTGTCATGCTCACCACGCAGCTGCTGCCTCCCAAGTACTGTGACCTGCTCCACAGGTCTGCCGCCCACCTTGGCAAGTGGCAGAAACTAGAACATGGCTCCTACAGCAATGCTCCACAGCACATGTGAGTGTGGGGATGGGCAGGGCTTGGCATACCTAGCAAGGGGCTGAGATGTCCCAGTATATAAAAGCAAATACCAGCAGTGCTTATCTACTGAGGATGTCTCCACTCCCCATGCAACTCTACTGGCCTTGTTCATTGAAAACAGAAATATCTGCTCTAGAGAGCTGTCTGAGCTCCTCTCCTCCACTGCTGGTTCCTTCCCAGAAAGAAATGCTGAGATTCTTCTTGGCCACTGGAGAATATCTGGAGCAGAGGCAAGGGGTGGCTCCCTCCACTGCAGTGGATGATGTTCTTGCACTGGGAGCCATTTGTTCATATTATTCAGAGTCCATTGAATGGGCTTGTGATCACCCCTTGGTGCTTTTCCAGTGGGAGCTAGGAGACATGTCCTTGTGGCAGAGGCTTTGATGTTCAGGGGGTTGGGAGCACAGATGGTAACGCTCTGGCATTGTTTCCCCGCAGCTGGTCAGAAAACACAATATGGCCACAGGGAGTTCTGGTGCGACGCAGCCGGTGCCTGTATAAAGCAGTTGGGCCTTACAACGTAGCAGTGCCTTCAGACGTGTCCCATGCCCGCTTTTATGCAAGTATCTCTTCTCTTGCTTGGTGCCTTATGACGGTGGGAGGGAGGAGAGGCTCAAACCCAGCTGCAGCAGAGCAGACCGTGCAGGACAGAGTTCAGTGCCACATAATAGGCTGTTGCTGCTGAGCAAAATACATGTTGGCAGCAGTGGGGCTTTCCCATTCAGTATTACAGTGACCGCTGAGCAAGATGGGAGCACGGCTGCCTTGTCAGTGCTTTCTCACTGAGGTGACACAGCTCTCCCAGCAGGCAGTGGCATTCTCCTAAGTGGGTTCCAGCCAACATCTTTCAGGGAAATGGGAGAGTGGGTCAGCAGGCCAATAGGTTTATTTCACCTGGTTCCCCTGCTCAAGTAAAATGCCACTTCTACGTGCCTTCTTTCTTATTGTTTCCCCTAAGTAGCAGCTAGTGGTGGCTGGAGCATAAGCATTGCTTCTGCCCCGCAGTGGTCCCTGACAGCATTATATCCATATTCCTCCTCGCTTTCAAGCAAGTACCAAATGACAGAAATCTCTCCTTCTTGACTGTTTCCCTGCAGTTCCTTTTTCACCGTCCATTACGGCTGCTCAACCTGCTGATTCTGATCGAAGGCAGTGTGGTCTGCTACCAGCTCTACTCCCTGCTGCGCTCAGAGAAGTGGAACCACACCCTCTCCATGGCCCTCATCCTTTTCTGCAATTACTATGTCTTATTTAAGCTCCTCCGGGACCGGATAGTATTAGGCAGGGCATACTCCTACCCACTTAACAACTATGGACTCAAGGCACACTAGGCCGGCCAGATGTGTACCCCTTCTCCTCCTCTTCCCCCAGGGCAGGGAGGGAACCTCAGAAAAAAAAATATTTTCGTACAGTTCTATTTTTTTCTTGCGACGTTTATAAATATTTAAAATATTTTATATTTTGTATACTATTGTTTTTGTGGGGTGGGAAGGGAACCAGTGGCAATTAAATGTCGCTTTATAAACAAGGTGTTATTTTATATATATATATTAAAAAATCCCATCCATCTGTATATACCGTATATCTATACCCATACATATATCTATGTGAAGCAACAGGATTGTGTGTGTGGTCACTGTGTCTGCTTTGCTCACAGAACTGCTGTTAATTAGGAACTGGTCTGCTGTAGAATTTGGATAAACTAACAGCCAGAGGGCAAAAAAGGAAACACAGAGGCCCTTCACCAGGATGAGTAGTTTATTTTAGTGACCTCAGTACCAGGAAAGTCTTGCACTGGAAATGTGCATTGATGAGATATGTTTAGGCCATGGGAGGAAGCAGTGTGTGAAAAAGAGAGGCTGAGTTACTGTGAGTTGGTAAAAGCTCAGTTCTTTCTTCTTCCCATTGTTAGGAGAATTCATGTATTTTTTAAAAATAACTATTTACTTTAGCCTCTCTCTTCCTAGCAACCTGAGCTCTCTCACCATGCCCAGAAAATGAACTAAATATTGAAATAATAATTTTAGAGTAGTGTAGCATTTAGGAAGGGATTTGAAATAAATAGTTTTATCTAGGAGGATGGAAATTGAGTATTTTAGACACTCATCTCTAATTCTTTGAGTAATACCTTTGAATTAGGAAATAGTCAGCTATTTCCTTCAAGCAGTAATGTTCCTAGCTAAAATTTATTCTTGTGAAACACTTACCAACTCCCTGATTGCTAAGCAGTGCATTTCAGCAGTTTCATTCTAATGTATGTTGGTAGTATTAATAACTTATCATTAATAATAGAGGAAATACTTTGCTTCGAGACTGTTCTTCCTAAAGCTGGGCTATTCTAGACTTTAGTGAAAAAACAGTTGTGGCAGCATCCCATAGAGGAATTAAAGATAAAAAGCAGTATCAACCATGTAACTAACTGTGCATGCTGGTGACAGCTGATGGTAGGAGTTGATGTTTTAATCAGGTAATTAAGCAGGGACAGCAGTGCAATGGTCTTGCATTCAGATGCTATCTGACAAAGTGCTAGCTCTGGTTAAGGAGTATGTTGGTATGGGAAAAAAGCCCCAAAATTGTACTGAGTGTGGGAGAAACTGCAACTTTCTGTTTCTTCTTTCCTTCCAAGCTACATAAGAATAGAGTGATCTCTGCTGTCTGTAGGACAGCTGCTCCAGCAGCCTGATCACAAGTCCATGATGCCTGATAAGGTAGGCAACAGGAGATGCCTCTGATCATTAATCCCCAAAAGAACACAAATGCTTAGGTTTAGGTAATCCTAAGCCTTTTCTTTCATGTGGCCCTAATGTTGCTGGCAGGACAAAGGTACTAGGGAATTTACAGTCTGGAGCCTTTCAATAAAACACCATGGCTTAACAGCCATGTCATGCTTTATATAGTAATCCACATCCACCTTGATTACTTTAGGAAGTACTTAGAAGATTGGCTTCTTATCTAGAGCAGGCCCTTTGCTGCATATGGCTTTGTGCAACACCTTTCTTGCATCAATTTTTGCAGTAGCTCAGTAGCTTTTCCTACAAATTTCATCTGTTTCTAATAGCTGGCTCAGCACTCCTTGAACATTATGTCATAGCATTATCCAGTAGTTTCTTCCATTTGGACACCTAGATGAGAGTAGGCTTATATATAAGCAACCAGCAGGAGAAAAGAGGCTCTCCAAGGCTTAGCTTGGGAAATGGAGATGTGCAGAAGCAAGCCAGAACACTGTACACGGGCTTTGGGTCAGAGTCAAGGAGGGTTCATGGTCTGGCTCTTCCTCCCCTTGCATGCCAGGCTGAAGGTAGGCAGAACTCTGGGGCAGTGAGCACACACAGACGCTGTGCAGCTGTCAGGTTGACCTTGCACTGTTGGCAGCACAAAGGAGAGAAGCACAGCAACACTTTCAGAGCTAAGGCTTCTGGTTTGCTCCCAGTGACCAAGTAGTGCCAAAACAAACACTGCCTAACTGCAGGTGTGTTAAGATCCTCCTCCTTCTGAGGGAGCTAGGCATTATTTGCTGCCTTTCACCTTCAGAAACAATACCTGGAGGAAGAGTTCCACAAGAAGGTTAAGGTCTAGAGGTTATAGACCTTGCTGTGTACAGTTGAATGAACTGCCTGCATGCAGCCCTGTAGGTGCAACTGTCTTCCACCCATCCACAGGACCCCTACCTGGGAAGAAATTGTAGAAGATCGTTGCAGCTTCTCCTGTTGGCAAAAACCCAACGAGCTAGCGCAGTTAGTCTCCCTAGCACATACTGGACCATCCACCAAGCAGGGAGAAGAAATTATGTCTGCTCAGCCTCAGTGCCTGATTAGATCAGTGGTTTGTCCCCCTTCCTCAAATGGGCCTGCTACTAAGCCTTACTCAGATGAACACTGAAAACAAGTTCACTCCAATACTTAGTCAGGTCAGACTAGGAAAAAACAGACTTATTCTCCATCTTGGTTGCTCCATCATGCAAGGATGTCATAATAAATGGATGGTTTTTTGGTCTGGTCACGGAACTGCTCTAGCTTTAGGCCAATCCTCAGAAGAACAGCTTCATCCCACCATTTTGCCATGACCTGGGAGAAGATGAGAGGCAGAAAGAGAAGAATGAATTAAAAAAAAGTAGTATCATCATGTATAGATGCTCTTAAAGGCCTTGGAAACAATTCCCCCCCTGCACCCCCTCAGACCTTTTTTCCCCTTTTACCCCAGTATGTATGGCATCACTGTATTTGGGATAAAGGCAGCTGTGTGACTTTCAATTGCAAGACACAGATCGTTCCTTTAAATGAGACCTGTTTCAAGAGGAAAGGGTTTAAAGAAGTTACAGAAATGAGAAGTAAGAGAGGAAAGAGTAGTGACCAATAGTGGGTATTGATGCAAGTAAACAGGGAGACAGAAATCTTTCTCAAAGATTCCTGAAGAGTCCCTCTGCCATTTAGGAGTGAGGTAAATCACCCTCAAAGCTTTTATTTCCAGAACCTGCTAGCTCCTCAAGGGCAAGGACCTGGCTGCAATGCTTCAGGACAAAGCCAGCCAGGAATTTTGTGCCCCAGCATTCACAAAGAGCAAAGTCTCACCTGGAGGCTAATCGGAAGCCCAGCAATAGAATAGCCAATGGGGACCACAAGGCCTGGAATCCCAGTGAAGTTACCAAGCTGCATGAACCTAAGGGGAAAAAAGGTGTCATCAGTATTCCTGGAGACAGTAGCAAATTCATCCCTTTTTGGTAAAGGCAGTTATGATTAATCTCTCCCACCTTGCAGTCTAAGGTTCTTCTTCTCCAGCTGTTCCCAAACTTTTGTTTCTGTAGTGCAAGTAGCACTTTCCTTACCTCATGGACCGGACTGTGAAGGACATATCACTGCTCCCAGTCAAGAGGTCAGATTCATAAATTCTTGGGGCAGTGCAAGGAACAGCTGTGGAGGAATCACAAAATGACTGAACTTGAAAGGGACCTCAGAAGTCATCTTGTCTAACCCTCTGGCTCAGGAATGATCAGCTAGTGCAGGGTGCCTGTGACCATGTCCAAATAGCTTTTGAATATTGCCAGGGATGAAGATTCCACAGGCTCTCTGGGCAACCTGATGCAGTGCCATGGATACAACCAATAAATCTAGAAATACACAGCAGTCTTTCTAAACAGACTGCATTATCCTCTAAAGGTGCAAGGCACAGCAAAGCATTTGCACAAAAGTCATACTCTTAAAATTGAGGAGGGAAAGCTAATGAAGTGACTGTTCTTAAAAGGCACCACACAGCTGCTGAGGACTGGCTCTTTAGCCAAGAGTGCCAATACCTGGTGTAAGGATACAGTTCACAGTGCTGAAGATCTCTTGCAAAAATCTCATGCTCCTAGTTCTCTGTCGATTTGCCTGCAAGCAGAGAGAATACTGTCTGATGGGCCCTTTTTGCTCACAAAACTCTTGTCTGATGTTGGCATACTCTGCCCATCAGCGTCTCTGCCTTTGCAAAAGACACAATTCCTCCAGTCTGGAATCAGGATACAGGACAGGTGGCATGTCTTCTGTGGTGCCCCACCATCCAGCATGTTTGCCACATGTTTTTACAGCAGAGGGCAGCTAGAGCTGGATGACATCTTTCATGGGTATGGGGAAGCTAAGAGAAGCCCCTACCCCACCTTTACAGTTTCACTAGGTGCCTCCCTTCAGCCCTCACCCCAGTATGTTCCTTACCTTAATATAATCCAGAGCTGTGAACTGGGAAGCCAAGGCCAGGCTAGACCGAGTTTCCAAATTCTGAAATAAAAAACACTGATCAAGGCTCTGCTTGCAGGAAACTGAACTGTGACAGTCCAGGAGTTCTTTTCCAGTATACTCTTCTGTATCAGTAATCATACAACAGGTAGTTTGTCAGAGAAGAAGGAGGAGGACCTCAGGTTTCTCACTGACATGACATTTGTTCTCTATCAGCCAGGACAACTACTGACACTGCTCCTGCTGCTACTTACCATTTCATGGAAATGTTTATTGAAGTCAGGTTGCAGGAAGTCCCTCATCTCACTGAGAATGCAGATCACGTGTGCCACTCGTGCCTCCTCCATCTCTGGAAGAGAGACTTCAACCACACTGGCTCCCAGACTCTGCAGGTGCTTCACCGCTGTGTACAGGACAGGTAAAGCACAGACAGCATCCCTGAGTTCACCAGACTTCACAGAAAGGCTGCAAATCCCCAACCCCTGCAGAGTGAGAGACCCTGTAGGCCACTGCAGGGCAAGCATCTTCAGTGTTCCACGTGGCATGCACGGCTGCAGCTGCTTTTCCTAGGGAGATGCTTTTAACCTAACTACATCTCAGTATTCCAACAGGGCAGGGGCTTGCCTGCTATATTTCAGGCAAATTCACCTCATCTGTCTAGCTTACCAGTTAAGCCAAAGAGTAAAAGGACTGATAATGTTTCCCTGAGCACTTCACATGACCAGTGTTCTGTCAGCATGAAGTGATTATTTAGCATCATGATATTCCCATTCAAAGCCTCTTCTGAACCATAATGATAGAGGAACCAGGGCATACCCAAGAGACCAGGTAAACAAGACAGTCACTGAATCTTGATGCAGTTTAACAAGGCTGAACACCAAGACTTTGGGAAAGGTGACTCTCAAATTCTGGAAAGAATCCTCTTCTTTCTGTGACCCCAACTTCTTCATAAATACCCAAGCTTGCCTATGGTCCACCTCTTCTAAGAAAATGCTATAAATGTAGAAGTGTGTCTATGGAAATAAGGAGGGTGAAGAAAATCCAGGCAAAGACTGAATACTGTGAACTATCCCAGCTCCAATGCAACTACTATACCAAGCATTGTAGAGGCTCCCCCACCCCCAAGTACTCACCAGGGTCAATTCTGCTTAGTCTAAACTCTGACAAAGACACCCTAAAGGCACCACTTGGCTGATTTAAAGGAAATACCAGAGAACTGGATACATCACAAAAGACCCAGCACTGTATTATTACCGAGCATTATGTTGTGAAATAAGGCCCTCCCTTAAAAGTCTTCTACCATTAAAGCTTGCAGAGTAAGTATTACCAAGCACAGATCTGTCTTTATACACACAGAGGCTGAGTACACTGGACTGCATTCTTCCATTGTAATCTGACAAGCCTGCAACTGCTGAGCTTTTTAACCCTCAGCAGTCAGGGGGGCTTCCCCAATACAAAGCTACTGCTGTTTATGCAGGCAGACCCCTTTAAGCAACTGCCTGTAAGGACTTTAGGCAGGACCTAGTTAATGCATACATAAGAGGAGCACCAAGTGACACCGTAACATCAGGCACAGTAAAAGACTTACAGACTTTTCCTCTTTACCTTTCTCACAGGCGGACAGAACTTCAGCATCACATGCCTAAAGAATAAGAGGAAAGAACAAAGCAGACAGACTTTAGTAACTGCTCTCCTCCTCTCGGTGAGCACACTCACCAGGACTTCAGTCCTCATGGTGCTTTCCTTGTTCCTGTCCCTAACAGCAGTAAAGCACAGCCCTACAGGACTGCTTTAGGTCACATGCTGCAAGAAAACAGCCTGCAGGTCACACCCCTAATGAAAACAAAAGGTCACCTTTTCCAGAGTACAGAATATTCCTCCTCTGCACTGTGGGAGAGCCAATAAGAGTCTTTCTTTTAGCTCCAGGAAGAAATGTGGAGCACATTTGTGGGGCTGCATTACAATTTTCAAGCAGTACTAGCTTGCAAGCCCCATTTCTACACTGGAATAATGAAATAACGCTCGGCAGCTATAGCACTGTCACCAAGTGGATACACTCTTTTTCCTCATTTTAAACTAACTGCCTTTTGTAATTAGTTCAGAAGCATTGCTTCCAATAGAATCAGCAGTAGTCATTACTTTTCCTCATGCCTCCAACGGCTGCCTTAAAGAAAATACCTCCTTGTTGATGCTTTCACACAGGCTGTATTATCTTCAACTATAGGACTAAATATAAGAAGCTCTAATGATGACAGGCAAGACAACAATGAATGCACTGGGCTCCCTTAAAATCTTATTTTGCTAAGCAGCAGAAAGACAGACATACACCAGGCACCTTAAAAAATGTCCAGTCCACTCCCAGTTTTAAGCCTTTCAGGTCAGGAGCACACATATCAGATAGGGTTGCTTTGGGCTGTTTTAGTCCTGCAGGGAACAAAGAAGAGTTCCTGCTTTTATTCTAGGATGCTTCTAGGAAGGCAGAGCATCTGGGCTTAGGGAGGGAGAGGGCTCACCTACCATATGGATAGAGCAGATCTGGCTCAGCAAGGATACTGTAAACAATAGCTGCATCTGCCACTGATGTACAGATAGGGCCTGTAAAAGAGACCAGTTATAAAAAGTGGTAAGAAGTAAATAGTACCTTCTCTCTCACATCTTTTCCAGGCAGAGGTTGCCTCCCCTGTGAGAGCAGCATACTGCAAGGTCCCTGAAGTGGAGTACAAGTCCTCTTACCTACACTGACTGTGGAGTAGGAGAGTGGCAAGCTGCCATGACCACTGATGCGCCCAAATGTACCTGGAGAACAAGAAATAGGACTTGGCTGGGTATCAGCAGTTGCTGGGAAGAACCATCTAGATGCTCTGGTGCACCCACGGTAAACAACAAACCCCTGCCAGTCACTTTTATGTCTGCTGTTTCAGAGCCCAGTCTCTCATCCTTCAGTACTCTGTTCTGCTGACCACTATCTGTCTCTTCAGTGAAACACATGCATTCAATGAATAGTGCAATTGGTTTCACCCCTAAGAAATTATTTAGTTGAGGGGAAATATGTGCAGGGACATTCTGGAATATCTGTATTTAAATAAGCAAAAGCAGCATTTATGGTGTGGAGGATGGAGAGGCAGGAGCAGAGTATCAACAGCAGGAGACAGCACCCCATGAGAGGTCTCACCTACTTCACCAGTGAGACTTCACGCCTAACACCAGCTGTCTTCTGCAAGTACTCCTATCACCTTTCTGGCCAGTTACATTTTGCCATCATCACTATCTTCCTCAGATGAAACAAGATTTGTCAAGTTGACCACAGTGAAGGATGGAAAGAGAGTAACGGCTGAGTATCTGGTTTCAGATGAAAGGTAGAAGGAAAAGGGTAGAAAGGAAAAGCAGCATGCATATTTTGTTTAGCATTTAATGTAAGTTAAGTTATGTTTTTTGAACATCTGTTCAACAGATAGTAGAGAATACTTTCATGCTGCCAGTCTAACCAACATGACTCTCAGGGTATTATATTTCAGAGTTTCCCTGGTCAAATTTTACTTCACAGGAATTAATAAACAAGTGCCTGACTTGTTTGTGGCATTCTATCTGAAACAGCAAACAAGACAAACACACACCCCTCCAAGATTAAAGGGCTCTACCTTTCAGCCCCACCACACCACAGAATGAAGCAGGAATCCTCACAGAGCCTCCTCCATCTGTGCCAATAGCCACGGGGCAGAGACCTACAAAAAACCCACACGTTGGCCTGTGATTAGAGATACATCATGTTGCCCTGACCATTCTACTAGCAGCTGCATCCAGAGAGCACACAGAGCTCTCTGTTTAGTTAGAAGTTCCCTCCAGCTTCTAAACCCAAACTACCCCATAAAAACAGAGTACTGAGGTACTCTGGCTCAGGACTTTCCTCCCACCAACTCCATTTAGGACCACCTACCTGCTGCTACAGCTGCTGCTGACCCACTGGAGCTCCCACCTGTGAAGTGGTTAGGATTGTAGGGATTCCTGGGGATCTTGTGGTACCTGTAGCAGAAAAAGATTGTTTAATCTTTTATTAGGAAGGACACTGTGCACTACAGGCCAGGAAAAGAGACAGAAACACAGCTCATGGATTCTCATCTCTTGGTAAGGAGATGCCATTTAATCTCAAAAGTGCCATTCCCCTAGAAAACACAATGCAAATAAGACTTCTGCCTCAGCGTCCAATCTCCTGTGAGTATAAGCAGCCTATCCAAAAGAGACAGGCCCAAAGCAAGAGAAAATATGCAATTTCAGCTCTTCTGTTTGCAATGGCACCATGCCGTTACTGCCTGCCACAGTGCATTATGCAATTCCAAAAGGTGGAGCAGTTGGTGGCCAGCAATCCTTACAGACAAGCAAGTCAGCTCTGACCTTTATCCCTGGCCTCCAGGCTGACCACAGCCCTAGCCAGCAGAGCCCTGCCAAGCCACTGGGTGTCTAGCCCACCTCCTATGGTGAGGAAATGCTGGCACACTGTTGTACCGAGGGGGAGCCCTAGTTCCACCCAGCTGCAGATGCACCAAGTGCAACTCTACACAAGGCTCATCAAGGCCATGAGCACCACTGCTCTGGAACTCAGTTAGCTTGCTATAGCTGGAGAATTTGCCACAGTAAAGCAAATCCAGTGAACCTTTTTTAGCTAGGAAGTAAAACCACTATGTTCTCCTGAGATGGCTTTACTTTTTCTCACTGTTCTAGGCCTTCAACCATCACTGAGGCTGAACATTACAAAACTATTTGATTTCTGTCACAGCTTTTGTCTACCACTCATCCTATAAACATTCACACCTCCAGGCCTGTAAGGCCTGACAAGCCAAGTTCCTTACACAGCAGACAACGCTCAGAGCCTCTCCTCCCTTTGGTTTCAGGAACCTTCAGGCTTCCACAGCTACTCTAACCCTCAAATCCACAATGCTGTGTTTCCATACCCCCAGGGCTCTGTCATGCTTCCATTTCTTTTCTCACCTGCTTGCCCTTATTTTTGTACCCTTTCCTGTGAGTTCTGAACAGTCATAAGTATTTCTATATGGGGGCAAGAGAGAGGAAAATGATTTTTACCTATTAGGGTTGCATCCAGTTGTTCCAGTGCCTAGTTCATGCATGTTTGAGACCCCAATAATGATAGCCCCAGCCTCTCGCAGCTTCTTGGCCACAGTAGCATCTTCTGTTTCTGGCTGTGTCCCAAGATACACTGTTCCCACTCGGTGATGGTAAGGTACCTTGGCAAGAACATACCTCATTATTCATTCTAAAACCTTGGCAAGGTGCACATGCACACTTCAACATCACAACAGATCCCAAACATTAGGACCTATGGAAGTAAGTAAGGGCTAGGGAGCATCATTCTTCAATTTGTCCTGTGTTGGTCTCTGTTAGGAGGGACACTTAACCTTTCAATATTTGGTCGTTCTCCCATGCAGAGAAGTCCTTTTCACACCATGATACAGAAGAGCAGAAACATGTAGATGATCAAAGCCTGCCTCCCTGCAGCAATGTGATTGCTGTGCCCAGAGGCTGCAGAACAGTCACCTTAGCCCTACAGCACACAGCTATGTGTTCCATCTTTTTGTGGACAGAGCTACAACATTTCAGATCTGCATGCTTTGAAGCTGGGCACCAAGATTAGTTGAATGCCAAAATACCAGATGGACTTATTTTCAGGGTATGCTAAGTACTCTTTAGTTTGAGGTAGCAATAGAAGAATCTGTACATAAACAGGACTCCCACCACAAGGGTAGGTCTCTGCAGAGCCTACAACAGCCTGATGGCACTGCCAGGAGTATTTACTGGTAGCTGTTGTTAGGCCACAGGTAAAAATCTTTGTCAGTAGGGATTTTCAAAGTAACTTGCGTATTTCTGACACATGTATTTTAAGGTAAGGAGACAGGGATGCTTTGCCAGTGGAGCAGAGTCAGTGCCTGAGAAATACAGACAGTTACACCCACTGTACAGATGCTGTTATACATTCTCATTTCATCATAAGAGACTGTTTCCCACACCCACCCTCTACTCCCTATGGATTAAAGAGATCAGTACAAGATACGGGACACATCTGCTGTGCACAAGCTCTGTCTTCACCTTGCAAAACCTGTTAATCCTACTCACTGCAAACCCACATACATATTCCCAGGCTTTTGCTGAAGAGTCGGTCTGAAAACCTTGTCACAGTGAGTTGCCCAGGTTAACCACCTGCAGCAGGAACTGGCAGCTAAACAAGGAAACTCACCACTTTGAATTCTTCTTTCAGACACACTGGGATGCCATCCAGACAAGACAGGGTACATTTATTCCTGTAACGAGTAGTGGAGGCCTCAGCCATCTGCACAGAGAAAAAAAAAGCATAAAGCATATGTTATATATATTTAGCTGAGCTGAAGGTCATCACCAGTATTGGAATGGATATCAAAAATGGCTTTCTTGGCCAGTTTATCAAAGTTTCGTTCTTATTCTACCATATGGTGGTGGGAAAGTACAACTTGGAACCATCTATGCTAATGGATGCCACATAAGCACAGAAGTCCCATTATAAACAGTCATCCAGCAGGAAACAGATTGCTTTAATGCTACCTCTCTTTGCAGGAAGGAAAGCAAACTTGTTTGTAGACCTCTAAACAAAGAGGAAGGAAAAACGTCCTTATTTTTCTGTGCATTTTGCCCCTTCTAATGGATGCTACTGCCCTTGGGGTGGCAGAGGCCCCTTTCCTACCAGAGGCAGACATTACCAGCATTATTTGCTCCCGGTCCCATTGCACTATGGCTCTGAGTGGGGGTGTGGATTTGTCGCAGTCCTCCAACATGGCAATGATGTTCTTGGCTACTTGGGATGGCGTCAGCTTCCCACTCCTACAGGACAGGAAAAGTTGGGTGTTTGTTACAAGACCTTCCCTCACCACATCCACACACAAGGTTTGCTTCCCATGCAGCAAGATGGCAGCTGCCACAGCTTTAAGCAAGAATTAGGTAAGAATCTCTGTGTGGTGATGATCTGAACACATCAAACACATCAAAACAGGAGATTCCTTTCCTTTAGGAGAAAATTTGCCTACACAGAATGCTCCTTAGAGTAGCAAAAGCTAGGAGAGTTACCCAGGTATTTCTGAAGCACTAGATAGATAAACAGGGACAAATGGCTGACAGCTTTACTAAGCTTTCCAAGCTCCTGAAAGCTTGGAAGCTATGAAACTTCCAGTATCATGAGCTAAGACCAAGAGGCCAGACCACTTTGTGCAGGCCTCCCATTACAGAGAAGGGGCTCCCAGCAGTACTGTCATAACCCACTTTTAATAAACCTTCCCTCCCTCCTGAAAAAGGCTGTGTTACACCACAAACACACCACCTCTGGCTGACACTAAAGCCTTGAGGCCACGATGCACCTGTAACACCACACTGCAGCGTCAGCCCTTGGCTCCAAGGCCACAGCGTGGAGGCAGAGGTGGCCCTTGAGGAACAAGTTCCAGGAGTGCAAGAATATTTATCCAAGGGCTCCACACCTGGCACATGTCCCAGAGGCAACTAGGATTACCCGGCAGCCAGCAGCTCATGGAACCCCAGAGTCAGGGATGTGTTTTCAGCTCTTTCCAAGCTGGACAGGTTTACTGGGTGAAAGCAGGTGTCATGCTCAGAGAAGCACAAGGAGCTGGGGAACCAAGGGATTCATCAGAGACCCACAGTATGCACAACTTGCATAGCCCAGATCAACCTTCATCTATTTCTCACTCATGTGTTTGAGCAAACAAGATATGTAGAAATCTGTCTCAGACAAGACTGACAATAAGCCAAAGAAAATGGCATTTAAATATCCTTTTGAGACTTGTAAAGTTGTGCCAGCTCTCCCAGCTGACTTTCCTTTGTTATTCTACTAAAGGGAAAGAACAGTAGAAGTGATGATAAACAGTGGCACCTCAAGGACAATGCTAACAAAGAGATGCCTGAGAGCCTGTGAACAGAAGCAGCCCACAGCAGAGGAACATGTGGGACAGGTTGTTTCCAGACCACAGTTTCACCTACCGGTAGCATTCCAGATAGTCTTTAATCCCTTTGAAGCTAAATCCATTCCTAGCAGAATCAGACCTGAAAAAAAAAAAAAAAAGATTAAAAGGGGCAACTGTGAGCCACCAAAGGCAGCTTTGTTTAGACCTGTAGATTTCAGCATCACTGTCCAATGCAGGTTTGGGCATCCCTCACTCACAGCAAACCATGTGGATTGCCAACCCCTGCATTGCATCTAACACCCTGTCAGACTCCTTCCACACAAGCCAGGCAACAGGTACACTACGGATGCCACAGAAATAAGGGATTAGTTTTGCCAGTATGTTATAGTTTCTTCATATTCCTACTGAAATACAGCAGTCATTAAACTGTTCAAAATGTATTCCAGATTTACATTCTCTACTCACCACTGCAACATTATAGCCTGGCTGGAATATTATTTGTGAGCCTACTCCCAGGACCTCCATCAAAACTTAAATCCAGAGACAGCCAGCAGCACATCTGGTGTGTGGTGCAGGAGTGGGAAAAGGCACCGCGCAGCACACACAAGGATCACATCAGCAAACTCCTTCAACATCAAGTCAATAGCTCTAGCACATAACCAATGGACCATTTCTCATCACTAACAAAGCTAATTTCCTGTGCATCATTTTCTTTAAAGCCTATGTTCCTTCTCTCCTCCAACCTGGTGTTCTCTTTTGAGATTCCCTGCAGGCAAGAAACAGCACTCCTGCAAACTTACTTAGAGGGATCGTCGCACTGACTAGCCAACAACTAAATGTACCTGCTTTAATAGTGCAACCAGAGCCCTGGAAAGGGCAGAATTTGGTCTCTCCCCAATAGGCAGACTCCCTCAAGCTTTTCCTTTTCATGTTGCTTGTAATTACTGGTGATTTATAAGTCACAAAAGGCAGGATGACTGACAGCACTATTCCTTTTGTGAAGTGGCTGGGCATGGAAACAAGAATTCAATCTAAATTGCTGACAATGGCAGCTTCCCACTAATGTAACAGTGCCAGCACGTGTGTTCTTCCACTTCTCTCTTACACATCACATACTGACCTTGCATCTGTCAGCTGCTTGATAACATCTGAGGTGCTTTTAGCTTCAGACTTGTCTTCTGTAACCCTCGCAGCAACCTCCGGGATGAACGTGGGATCTTCATGAATGTCAAGGGAACGCATAAGTGAGAAGTTGTTCATCCTGAAGGAGAGAGAGAGACACTGCTGGAGTTTTCAACCTCGACCATGACTAATTTTTCAGACTGTTCAGAAGGAACCTTACCCAAGAATATTTTGTCTTAGCAGCCTGCTTTCACAGCAGGGAGTTGCAACAGTTACATGCAACCAATCTCTCACACATTTCCTAAAGGCAGCATCAAATCTATTCTGCTTGCTTAACAAAGCCTCCTACCTCTTGACATAAGGCCAGCCTCTGTAAACCCTAGCTGGGAAAAAAAAGGGTGAAAGTTTTTGATTCACTTTAATTAGACCTCTCATACACAGCCCAAACAAGACAGGAACATGGAGGAAAATAAAAGGAGAATGTAGTATAAGCCATACACATTCAACCACTAATCCTGTTAAAACAAGGATTTTGTTCTAAATCTCTTTAGACTTTTTCATGGGCTGCTTCAGTATAGTTTGCAATCAAACACAACAGGGATTGTAGCATAAATCCATAGCCTGGACCACATAAAGCAAGGAAATCAAAACCCCTGTCACAGATATCCAGGAATGATCTGCAGTATAACAGCAGTGACACTTGCCTGGGTTTGACTTGCTCAAAAAGCCCACACCCCAAGTACAATTCAGGGGTGACACAGTTCTCAGTGTCCTGAGATCTGTGCAGATGACCCTTCAAATGATGGGCAAACTATGTGAAAAAAAGCAAGATCTTGGAGTTCCTGAATCTCTTACCCAAGTGTCTCCTAGTGCAATGTATACTTGGAATCAGTTTCTGAACAAAAATACATGTGAGAGAAAGAGGAAAGGCTGACCTAAAATAGTGAACATCGTTAAAAAGAGCTTATCAAAACCTCTGAACTTTATGTCTGGCCTCACTTCCCCACTACTACTATTCTTTTAATCCTATTAGTGATAAGCACAGCATATTTGCACATCCATCAGCTTTGAAAAAAAAAAAGACTGTCCTTTAACAAAAGAGCAAAGGTGAAGAGACATAAACAAAAGGCAAAAAGAAAAGTTGGCAAATACAGTTTCTATGCACCAGCATGAGTGTGAAAAACGGTTAATTTCTTCTCATAGAGACCCACTCAAATGACAGTAGTTAAAAAAATAGTCTAGCAAACATCTATTAAATAATCTTATTCTCCAATCAAATTATGCAGCTTTCCTCTTAAAAATATAATTTCAGATAACCTATAAGCAGTGTGCAATGCAAGTACCTTAAACACAAAAAAAGATATAAAAGAAACTCAGAGTGGGAGAAAATTCCCCACTCTTACCTCATTAAGAATGGCAGTAAGCAGATCTGTCCAAAAGCCTAGGAAAAAAGCAAGCAAAAATGTTGGTTCGCAGCAACTTTGACCTGAACACCTTCTTCACTAGACAAAGAATTCTGAATATGCTCATGATTGCTGCAGGCTGGGAGCACCCTAGAGAGCATGCAACGCTATGCTGTAAAGAAACAGCACAAACACTTGTATTTTGTGCCACAAAAAATGGCTTGAAATGTTTTCTCCCCACTTCTCATATTTATATAATTACAAAAAGAGTATTCTTCTGCCTTTGTCTTTCCCTAACTCACACAGAAAGCCTGTATCTGCAGCGCTGTTAAGAAGCATCTATATAGCTCCCCATCCATTATTTTCTTCATGTTCCACAGATTATGCAAACATTGGATAAGGCAGGAGCTTATTATTTTATTTACCGCACTATTAGAACCTTTCCCATCTTTCAACCAGCTCCTGCAGTAAAATAAATCAACATGGAAAAGTGTGAGAAATTTAGAGACTTTGCGGTAGCAGACAGCTGAAAACACTCTTTCAATACCCTGACTCCCAGTGCAGCAGCACCAGCAGTCCCAAAGAGACCAGCCTTGTTCTATCCTGTCTCACTATCTCAACAATGGACTCAGAAGCATGTTGTGGGATGTACAAATACAGTACAAGTCTGAGGCAAGGCTCACACTGCTAGTCCCACACTAGTTACCTCACACATTGCATAAGAATTACAGCATTTTTTTGAAAAACACAGCTCCTAATCTACACCTAATCTAACACAGCACAATCCTGTGGGAGATTGAGAATCTCACATCCCCCTTCCAAGGGAGATGTCAGGAAAAGAAACAAGCCCTTTGCCATGCACCAGAAGCAGACACAAAGTGAAGGATAACAAGGTATTCTGGTTGTTAAATCTTAACAGAAAGCCACTCCTAAGGTATTCTCACAAATAAACACAGCCCACCAAGATTTTACTCCAGGCCTAGGTGAACACCAAAGTTTATAACAGGTGACACGCCTGAAAAGAAACTTTCGTGCCTACCTTGCTCAAAAGGAAAGGTCAAGCAACCGCAGCAGCAACCAAACCCAGCTGCTTTCAGCAGAAGCTGGTGCGGGTTGAGCAGTACCCAGGGCATACATCCTTTTCTCCCTCCTGCACCCTGACACCGAGGGGTCCCACTGCCACAGCAGGATCAGCGCTCAGGCTCCCGAACACGCCAGAGCCCACCCGAGGGGAGCACAGGGGGCACAGCTATCTTCAGCACCCTGCTGGAACCCCCCCTCAGAGCGCTGAGGGACCCAAGCCTCCAAGGAAAGCCGGGGGCAGCTGTATTTCGAATTTGATGTCACCTTTAGGCTCTCCACACCCTAAGACACACAAGATACCCTCAGCTAGAGGCCGGCGCTCTCGGTGCCCGCGGCATCACACCTGTGGGACCGGGTGAACACGAGAGCACGCAGAGAGCCACAACCTCCCCGCCGAGCCCCGCTAGCTCCGAACCCCCCGCCCGGTTTTCCCCGAGCAGCCCGGGGTTTCACTGCCCTGTCGGCCGGCCCGCGCTCACCGTGTTGGCCACATGGACAAAGAGACGCAGCCCGGCGCCGCACAGCCGCGGAGCCCACTGCGGAGAGAAGGC
>JACBWW010000006.1:36431555-36580685 GCA_020086605.1 Lanius collurio
CCGCGCCCGCCGCCCCCCGCCTGACCCGGCGCTCACGGTGTCCCGGGGCGGGCCCTGCGGCCCGGCCTGGCGCGGCCCGCGGCGGTGCAGCACGGCCGCCGCGCTGCCCGTGTACCGCCGCCCGCAGCACAGGTAAGCGGCGGTGGCCACGGGCAGCAGCGACAGAAGCAGCAGCAGCAGCGGCGCCATCGCAGAACTCTCTCCCAGCGAACCCTCCCGTTGCCGGGGCGGTGCTGGGGCTGGCCCCGCCCGCAGGCGGCGGGAGGTGGCGGGAACGGCGCGGCCGTAGGGGTGACTGACATCCCGCCATGTCCCGCTTCTTCCAGGCGCTCCGCCGCGCCGGCAGCGCCCGGACCGGAGGTCTGGGCGTGCAGGAGGCGGACGTGCTCCGGTGGGGGCTGACAGGTCAGCGGGGAGCCCGGGGGAAGGGTCGGCAGGCAACCTTAGGGGGGTGGGTGCTGTCAGACATGGCGGGAGGCCGCGGAGGGGCTCCGCGCTGCCTGGTGCTGCCCAACTCATAGAATGGATTGAGTTGGAAGGAGAGCTTGAAGATTATCCAGTTCAAACCCCCCTGCCATGGGCAGGGACGCCTCCCTCTAGACCAGGTTGCCCAAAGCCCCATCCGAGTTGGCCTTGAACCCTTCCACGGATGGGACATCCACAACTTCCCTGGGCAGCCTGTTCCAGTGCCTCATCACCCTCACAGTAAAGAAGTTTTCCTAATATCTAACCTAAATTTCTAACATAAATTTCAATTTGAACCCATTCTCCTGTGTCCTCTCGCTGCTGGCTCTTGTAAATTGTCTTGCCCCATCTTTCCTATAAGTTCCCTTCACGTACTGAAAGGCCACAGGTAGGTCACCCCAAAGCTTTCTCTTTTCTAGCTTGAACAACCCCAGTTCTCTCTGCTGTATTTTTCTGGGGTCTATATTAACAGCCCCCAGGCCGAAAATAAATAAAGGTGCAAATAAAGCGGCTTGCGGGCCTGCCAAAGTGAGCTGTAGTGCTGCATTGCTGCCATGCTCACTGCTCCGTGTGAGCCTTCCCCAGCTGCTGCAGTCCCTCTCCTTGGCTTGGTGGTTAGGTGGGTGTTTGGGCCAGGGCTGAGCCCGGCTTTAACCCCCTAGTGCCTCAGCATAGCCTCAGACAGCTCTGTGCTTCAGGACAACGTGCACAAGGGTTGGCCTGTTTCAGAGGCCTTGAAATGGGCTGATGGTGAGTGTGAATTAAACTTCTTTCTGATGCCTGGAAGGGAAGATATTAAAGGGGAATGCATGGGCAATCCATCTTGCCCGCACATTTTCCTTAGCTGCTGGAAGTCCTTATCTCAGTCCCTGGGCTGGTTTGGGTTTGTGTATCCCACAGGCTGGTGAGTTACTTCATTCACTCAGTGTGCACATTTTCCCAGTAAGGAGAGGACAGCAATGGCACAGCACACAGCACTTGAATCCAAGTATAAGGACAGGTCTTGCCAATTCCTATGTAACATGTTTTGTGTTTGTTTTGACATATTGTGCCCCATGATAAAGATTGCAATGGTGGTAGTAGTCACAGTGGCCTATAGTTGAGGTCTGCCCTAGCTTTAAGTACAGAAAAGCTGGAAAACAGTTTGTTGAGAAATTATTATTATACAATAATAGATTGTGACAGACATTTCTGGTAGGCTAAAGTATGTATCTGGATCTAGTGCTTACGTATTTTAAAACGTGACTCGAGCTGAAAATCAAGCTGTCTTTTAGGAAAGCCAAGTACCAGCCTAATTAGTAGATCAGGCTCCTTGTACGGTCTGTTGTAATGGATTGGGGCATTTCTGTGTGAGTAAGTTCCTGAATATGCTTTGCTCTCCAGGAGGGTGAACCAGCTTCTGCTGAAGGCTGATGTGCTTTTCTGTAAGGCAGATGTTTGGGAGGGCCTGTTCTGGGCAGGGCCTGTTTCTGGTGTGTGTATAGAGTGTATTGTGGGTGACTGTGTAAATGCAACAAATCACTTTTATTCCCAGGCATTAAGCTTCGTCCCTATCAATTAGAAGGTGTAAACTGGCTGGTGCAATGCTATGAAGTCCATCATGGCTGTATCCTGGGTGATGAGATGGGCCTTGGGAAGACTTGTCAGGTGTGTCTTCTCCTTCTTCTGGAAAATGATATTTGCTTAAATTTTTGGGTTTGTAGCCCAGTGTTTTTGCATAATGAAAAAGAAAAAGCACCCTAATGATTTCCTCCCCCCCCCGGTTCAGAATTCCATACTCAAGTGAGAGCTCGTTGTCTCTTTCACTCCTTAACCATTTAAAACAAGTCCTGAGTTAAGTCCTGAGTAACTCTAAAAAGGTTTCAGGGTTTCATAAAAAGATGAGTGGTCATTTTATACAAACACCCTAATGCATGATTCATAGTGTGCAGAGTTGAAGGCACAATACACAGCCAGTACAGGGAAAATAATGTCTTTTTGATGCACCTGCACCAAGGAGATTTTTGTGTTTGTCAACACATGGATTAAAATTTATAGGTCTCATTTTTTCAGAGGCTTGTTGGATTTTTTTTTTTTTTTTACATTTTTCAGTGGGTTTAAGTTTTGTTGGAAAAGAACTGTTTGTGCTTTGATTCAGCTGATTTTATTCAATAGGTCTTAAATTACAGATAGTTTTAGGAAGTGATGTGTGGTAGACCTGGTTTGTGATTGTGCAAGAAAGGCCTTTGGAAAGGGGCTCCATATGTTGAGGTAATGTTTTAGGATCTAAGCTTTTTTGTCTGAATCCCACTTAATACTCTGTTAACTCTAGTTTATGCTAGTGAACCTATGGAAACTAGCTGCAAAGCTCAACAAGGAGACAGCTTATGTAGGAGCAGGCTATTGGATTGAACCCTTCCCTTGTTATAAATTTTTTTTCTTGCCTTTTAGACCATTTCTCTACTTCTTTATTTGACAAAAAAATTATCCAACAAAGGGAGATTTCTGATACTTTGTCCTCTGTCAGTTCTGAGCAACTGGAAGGAAGAACTGGAGAGGTAAGTTTCAACCGTTGTCTGGCTTACTATATTAATGCTCAGCAACTTGCAAAGATTGTTTTCAAATGTGCTCACTCCAACACTTTCTTTTTATCCTTTCAAAGGGATAAAAAGTAAAAAGGGAAGCTGCTACTAAACCAACAAATCAATGCAGACTATGCAGTTCTTGCATAGTCTTTACAGTGCTGTGATATACATTCATCCATCCATCCCATAGTATTGGCTGACTGTCAGTTCAAATGCCTCCACTAGCTCCTTGCTTTTTATTGATTTATAACCCTCCATGCTCAGCCTCTCTTAGGCAAAATCTGCTGAGGACAGCCAGGAATCTTTATAATGAAAGGTAAGACCCCACCTGGGGGGCATGCTCACATATGCACGCAAAATACATCGCACCTGTGCATGCAACCCTTCCTCACTGGGGTGACTGTGCCCATGGTATATCTGCTGTGCCCAGAATAAGTACATTTGAGGTCTGGAGCCCACAGATTCCTTTTAAGAGGGAGGGGAAGAAGTTAAATGTTAGAACAGAAATCTGTCTGTGTGGCTGTCAGGTGACGCTGTCTCTCAGCATCTGAAATCATCCAGGTTACATTATGAAGTGAGCTGGCCTGATTTGGATAGACTTTGGGTTGGAATAGTTGGGAGAAAGTGCATTCCTTCACAGATCAGCAGTGTGGCTCTCCATAGGTAAATAACAGTGGTGGGATTAAATGAGGAAGAATTTTATGGTCCCAACAACTGGAAATGGTTTTGTCTGCTTTTTGACTGAGAGAATATTTTTTTGAGCCCCTGACTTGGACCTTTTCGCTGCAGACATTTTTTGTCTTTATTTTAGTATGATTTAGGCCAGTTCTTTGGCCTCAGCTGGGCAAACTGTATTCATTCACCTGCTTCTCATGAATTTTTTTCTGTTCAGAATAGCAGTTGGGCCATGAGACTGACTTGCAGTCATCTGCCTTGGAAACTTACAGAAGAGTAAGAATGCAGATCTATTTAGAAGAAGAATGCAGGTTTCTTTAGAACTTGTCCAAACCAGAGCGAGCAGCTGACGTGCCAGCCTGAGGTGAAAATCATGAAGGAGTGAGATACAAAAGCTGAGATCCAGACACATCTCGCAGGAGTGTAGGGTGTTTGGATAGGAGTTTTCATTATCTATGTAGTGGCTGTGTTTGATAATGGGGTCCAGGGTCATAAACACATTAAAAGACTTATCTTGGCTCTCTATTTTTGCTCTTTCTCTTAACAACAGGTTTGCTCCTGGTCTTTCTTTCATAACATACATAGGCAGCAAGGAAGAGCGACCCAAACTGCAGGAGAATGTAAAAGAGGACTCTCATTTCCATGCACTGCTGACTACATATGAGGTATGTGATGTCTTTGTCACTTAAAAGGGAGGCTCAAGTTTTCCTCGCCTTTTTGATTCCTCTGTACCGCCCAGTTCATGCCTTGTCAGCCCACAAGTTTTCTCACTTTTACCCTTCCAATTCTCTTTCCCCCTCCTCTTGGGCAGAGTGTGAGTGCGGGGGTGTGTGTGTGGTGTTAAAGCATGACATGCTGAAGGTGTCATGTAGCTGTCACGTTTTTTTCCTCAAGTAGTAAATGCATTCATTCCACTCTACTCCATTTCATCATAGTCTGCAAGCAGACAAAAAAAAATGCTGTTTCTTAGCTGATATATTTACTTAAATCATAAATCACAGTCATTTTCTTTCATTGCAGATTTGCCTGAAAGATGCATCATTTCTAAAGTCGTGAGTCTGGTTTTAATTTCTTCAAATTTAAGTCTGCATATCTTTCAACGATTTCTTAAGTGGATGTTTGTATGTGCGAGATCGTGTGTTGTTTCACAAGAGACAGGGATGATCTTGGCTTGTGATTAGAACTTTGCCTTTTCCAGCTTTCAGTGAGGAGTCTTTAATGTCAGCTAAGATATATGTCAACTTCCCCCAGGGACAGTTTTCAAGCCAGTTAAAGCAATATGACACATAGTGACTTACAGCAGTACATTAACTATCAGTCCAGCAGAGGAGATCCTCAAGAGCTTTAGGTTATAAAAGTATTAGTTGCAAAATTCACTGAAACTGACCTGCATTATATAACAGTGATAATGTGCTAATACCATATTCTGAAGTTTATTGCCTCCAGTCAGAACTATAGAGGGCTTATGAAGCATTATGCCTTTTAGAAAGACATTATTCAGCTGAATTTCAGCCTGTAGGAGGTACTGTCATGGTCATGCAGAATTCTTCTGGAGTCTGCCCTTGAAATGGGGAGAAATTTTCCTTCTTTCTTAGTAGTGCCAATGCCTTGCAATGGTGGTGTGACAAATGCTGGGGGCAGCTATACATAATGAATGGCTCAGTATCTTCGTAGAAGGAGAGATCCAGTGACCCCCAGTGGCACAATTTTTTGTCTGTCAGGACTAGTCAGGCCCACAGTGGTCACTCTCCTGTCTTTCAGCAAAGCGTATGTCCTTGGCCACAGATTGTGCTGCACATCACGGTAGAAATCAGGTCTAATGAAAGGTAGCCATGACTGTATTGTCCTTACAGTTTCATATCATGTTCTGCATTGCTGCATATTACTCTGTTTATCTTAAAAGTGTAGCCCAGGTAGATTGTACCCAGAGAGAGCAAGTAGTCAGCCCTAGTATCAGAGAAATGTCAGCTCCAGAGTAATTTCCTACTTCTAAACCTAACAAATAACATCAAAGCCATGTCACTCCAATTTAGAGTTTTGCCCTTTAGTCTTCCTTTTGAAAAAATGTGGTTGCTAATCATTTGTACCTTGTCCTGTGCAGGAGCATTTGGAGCACTTTGTAAAGGTGGGTCAGAGTTATCAGATGTCTCACCACCACTACTCCTTACGCGCAGTGTAGCAGCACAAATGAGTTGAGCAAGAGCCGTGCTCTAATGGAATAGAAGAGGGATCAGACTCTGCTCTGCACATGAGCTTCTGTAATGCTTCACAGTGCAGAATCCTTCTGCAATTCAGCTCCTGAGCTCGTAGAATAAGAGCAATGACATTTGACTGTTCTGGCAATGGAGAACCATTCCGATATAGCAAAGAAGGAAATTGAGGCAAACAGGCTGTGAGAAGAATGTAGGTCACTGTGATTTCAGATGTTGTATTCCACTGGGAAGAGAAGTGTGTTGGTAAGAAAAGATGGAGGTTCATGCTTTCCCTCCCCTGGAAATGACTCTGATGTAGGAGTTGAAACCCTAGTGATAAGGAGGCACAAACACTGAGGGTTGAGAAGATTTGCAGTTTCAGTTAAGCCCAGTGGATCTCCTGGATCACCAGTGATTCTTGCAGTCTGCTTGAAGAGACCTTGCATAGAGCTGTAGGAACCTAGAATAAGTTGAAGCTCCTGTCTTGGGTGATTTGCAAAAGTCCTGTGATCACTCTTCCATCACTGCCTCATGATAGTTGCTGTATTTTGCACGAATGCTAGGGCCTAGTTTCATGTCTCTTTTTCCAAATCAGAGACCTCCTTGAATGTTCAATGAACTTGTGTTTATGTAATTTTCATGATAGTCATGGGGATGGAGAGAGAAGCAAGAAATTCAAGTGAATTTTGTGTGTCTTGATTTCAGAAAAAACTCACCCAGGCAATAGCTAAAAAGCTGTGTTAGTTCTCCAAAAGCAGTACCTGTGAATTCTACCCCGCTTTTGGTATTTGCTTGTTGTTCGTGGGGTGGGACCCCATCTCAAGTTGAGCCAAGCAGAGCCACCACTTACTTCAGTCTTTTTGTGCTTACAAGAATGAATTGTGAGCCCCTAACTGAAGATTCTGGTTTTTGTTTGTTCAGCTTTAACTGGGCTGCCTTGGTTGTAGATGAAGCTCACAGACTGAAAAATCAAAATTCTCTGCTTTACAAGACGCTTTCTGAGGTAACGTAACTCATCCATCTCCTGGTATCTTAAGACTTTTCCTGTTTTAGATTCTCTATTTGCTCCTAGAGCATTAAACTCTGAACCATAACTCATTTCCATCAGAGCTGGTGAACAGATTCCCATATTTAGTGGCAGAGAGATAAAGGCCTTGTTGGCTTTGCATGGAGGTGGGCAGTATTTGGAGCTTCCCTCTCATTCTGCTTCATGTTTGGGCTTGCCACATTGGAGCAATTTGAAAGACTTGAAAAGGTAAACCAGCCAGATGGTGCTGAACCACAGCTGTGCTACTGCAGTAGTAGAAGTCTGGCACACCCAAGCAAAAGAGATCATCTCCAGCTCTGGCAGGGTGAAGGAACCCTTGCCTAGCTCATGAGACCTCAAGCCTTGAACTACTGACTTCTACTGTCCCATTTAATGGAGCCACCCTTGTTTACAGAAATCAGGAGAATTGCTCTAGCTTCCAAAGCGCCCTGCCAGGGTAGCACAAACGCCTGAGTGAAGGCTGCACTTCTTTTATGGCAGTGAAACATTGGCATTTGGTGTGTGCTGGCATCAGCAATAATGAACTACAATGCACCTTGGAAAACAGGGGTTTTTATTGAGTTCTTGAAAGTCTTACATAGCCTGGACATATTGTCCATGATGTCTCTAATTAGGGAGCTGTGGTTATAATCCCAAAAAAATAGATGTGATTCACCTTACCTCTCCTCCTAACATATTGTCTATTACCAAGCATGAGAGAAATTTCTATCTTTCCAAAGGTGAACATATTTCCCAAGTCTCTTTACGGGGATTTCTGTAGGCAACATGGACCAGATAATGTTGCTGTGTTTGTCAGTTACCCAGCAAACAGAAATGGAACTTAGTCTGACACAGGTTCATTTCACTGTCCTATTCTACAGCATTTTCCAGTTATCCTTCCTTATCTAACACCTAGTATGCAGTATTAGACTGTAGACTGCATGGATCTGAGCATTTTAATGGAGTCAGTTTTGCACTTTGTTCTTATTTTGCTTACACTGGATTCCTTGCACTGTTGCCAGCCTAGTCAGTTTGGAGCTGTTTGGCTGTCCCACCATACCTTATGTTTAGATGGATTTGGCAAATCTCTGCAGCATTCTGCCAGCAGTTCTGTGCTGCCTCTCATCTTTTAAATTAAGAGTGGTGTGGGTGGACTTGTGTATTAACTAAATTTTCACTACAGATACTTTTTCCTAATAATTTTGTTTTATTGCTGTTTTTTTCAGTTCTCAGTAGGCTTCAGCCTGCTACTCACAGGCACTCCAGTCCAGAACAGCCTCCAGGAACTGTACTCCTTACTCAGCCTTATTGAGCCTGACATCTTTCCTAGGGAACAAGTGAAAGAGTTTGTTGAGTATTACCAAGTTATTGAAAAGGAGAGCGAGCCAGGTTAGTAATTAGCAACATTGTACTTCAGTCAGAACCAGCTTTTATCTTGACTAGGAAACAACTGTGTTGTGTCCTCTTAATTTGCTTTCTTTTAATGGTGACAAGCTTTAAAACAAAACCACAAAAAACTAGTGATTTCTTTTAAGGCGAGGACTGTCTTAATATAGGTCTTAAGTGTTTCAGGTATGCAGCTATGTTTTGGTTTCTCTGTTTGTAAAATGTGGCTTGAATAATTTCACTAATAGAGGTGAGATTTGTTTTACATTTATTTTGAAAGTGTAGTTGTGAAGGTATTGTATAAATTCCGTACTTTTAACACAGTATTCTCTATTTTTTTTTTTTAATTTCCTTTTTTATTTTTTTTTTCAATTTCTCCCTGCTTCTGCATAGCCAAAGAATTGCACAGTCTTCTGCAGCCATTTCTGCTTCGGAGAGTCAAGTCTGAGGTGGCTGCAGACCTGCCAAAGAAGGTGGAAGTGGTTCTGTACCATGGAATGTCAGCTCTGCAGAAGAAGTACTACAAGGCCATTTTGACAAAAGATCTAGGTAACTGAGCATTTTGAAGTCTATCAATTATTTTTAAAAACAAAACTAATTCCTGTTGTACATGCGTGCTCTGTTGTAAAGAAGCAGAAGTTACTTTGGTCTGCAGAATATATACAGAATAAATATGCCAAATTTGGGCTGCTTGGTTTTTGGTTTTAGCTTGTGGCAGAATAAGAGACATATGTATTGTTCTATTGCTCAGCTATTGCAGAGTTAAGAAGGGTCAGCTTGAGGATATGCTTTGGGCTAGTCTCTAACTAAAAATACTTATCCCAAGGTAAACCTGCTCCTATTGCATGTTTTTGTGTTCAAACAATAGAGTGGTTCAAGAAATTTTAGATCTCTGGTTCTCAAGAAATTTTCCAGTAGCAGCACAGATGCCATAAAGCAAATTTCAGTCTACTGGATGCAGATATGAGTTTTTTGGAAACTACAGGGAAGACAATGCAACCACCACCATTGTGGTTTGTGAGTGCTTATTTGTTGTAGGGAAATTAAAACTGGGGAGTTGGAGATGCTTTGTTCTTCTAGGCCTTTCTAGCACTTTGCATGAACATCACCAGGAAGTCTTAGCCTTCATCTTCTACTGTAGCCAGGATATGTACATGCATTTTCTTTTGTTCCTCACAAAAATGCAGCTCTTATTAATGTTCTAGTTGCCCAGGAGATCTTCTCTGTGCTGGTTTTTGAGATTTCTCTTTTGAAAATGCTAATGAACTGCATCAAATTTATTTCACTAATTTTGATGATTCACCATTAGAAAAATTACAGTGACCTTTTTGAGGAAGTCCAGAAAGTTCAGTGAGTCTGACAAGGCAAAGTAGTGTTTATCAGTGTCTTTATTTCTAAAGGCTTGTCCAGAAAGTGTGAGGGAAATTTTTTTTGATTCATGAAAACAGATGTATTAGTCTTGAGATGGGAAATTCAAATTCAGATGTGATTCACAGAGAGAACTACTCCAGTGCTGAAGCACTTCAGAGCAGTGCTTAGTACCAAGACATTACCAGTCACACCCATTAATGCAGCATGGGCTTCCCTGCTCTGTTCTTTTCTGTGCTCTTTGTTCCAGATGCCTTTGAAAATGAAACGGGAAGGAAGGTTACACTCCAGAATGTCTTAATTCAGCTTCGGAAGTGTGTTGCCCACCCATACCTCTTCAATGGTAGGAAAGCACTGTTCTCTCTTGAAACAGAAGAAATAACTTCCTTGATTTACACAGTGATTTTCTATTGTTAGTGTTATGCTTAGAAGAAGCAAGTAATAAACACTCTTATACTTGAATCAGTAACAGCTGTGAGTTTGTGACAAGTTCCAACACATGACAATTCATCAATAGTGACGAATAAAGTAGGAGACTGTGTGAAGTCTGAGTTTCTGACTGCAGCTATCTGTTTGTATGTCTTCTCTCATCCAAACAAAGAAATCACAATGCTTTGTGAATTACCGAGGGTGTCATTTAGAGATAGAGAAGAGCCATCACTTCTCAAGCAAGCATTGTGCAGCTCTGCTCAGTAATAGTGGCAATGCAGACACACAGAATTGTTATTTGTGTAGTATTAGCTCTGCTTTTAAAACTCCTTTCTTTTCCAGGTGTTGAGCCAGAACCCTTTGAGATTGGAGACCATATTGTTGAAGCCAGTGGCAAGATGTGTTTGTTGGATAAACTCCTTTCAGTGTTGTATGCTGGGTATGTCATATAGGGGTGAAAAAGTAAAGGGAGAAAAAGTAAACTAGAAGAGCAAACTACCTTATTTAGCCATAGATTGAGCAGTTATTCATCACAACACAAGCACTGCATATTACTCACTACCTGAAAGAAGTAAAAACTGCATTGGAGATGGTAAAGGAGCCTTGAGAATTTTTGTAGCTTAACTTTAAGCATTTTTCAAAGTACTCAGCTCTCTCAACATGTTCTCATATTTGCCATATTTGAGAACCTGGGATGATAACCAATGTGACTTGGTATTCAGCGTATGCGCTGTGGGTTTCCTGAGAGTGGTTTCCAATGCCTCAGTTGAGTTACTTTGTGCTAGCATGTCTGTGTTAGCCTGGGAAGCAGAATCCATGGCAAATATGAAAAAGAAAAACCTAAGAATAAGCTGAAATTTCAGATGTCTTGAGATTGACATTCAGAACCCCTTGTGTTGTGCTCTGGTGAGTTCAGAATCTGGAACCCAAAGATCAAAGGACAGAGCTTCAACAGCCCTTGTGAAGTTCTGATGTGATTTTGTTGTCTTTGTCCTGCTGTATAGCACCTTGTGAGTGGCTGCCTCTTCACTGAATGTCTTTGCTACTGGACCAGCCCTGTGCAAATTCTGGACTTGAAAATGTCTGTGTTCTGCTCTATGGCAAAGTCTGATTTAAACGGAGCAGCCCTGAGGCCTAGGGCTGGGAGGGAGGAGAGTTGATTTCTAACACACTTTTGTAGGTAGAGTTTGATCTTTGGGGGGTTCATTTGCTGGAGAAGGAAATGTTCTGCTGTCACAGAGATGCTAATATTACATTTTCCTAGTATTTCAGATGCATTGTAGTGTGTGATTTGAGAGCAGTCACATGGTGAGGAAGACCTCATCGTGCTAGGCTGAAGCTGAGGGTCCTTTTAGACAGGCTCCTTTGGTTCCTTACCAACCTGTATCCAGCCAGCAACAGAGCTGTGCCAGAGCCTTGTTACTTCTCTGTGACTCTACACGCTGGACAGGGCAAATGATGGCAGCAGATAAAGTTTAATTGATTGCATTTGGATGTGGAGCTGAAAATGTGGTGAGGGAATGGGCTGTGATTTTGGGAGGCTTTGGGTACAGAGGTGGTAAGCCTTGCTGTGTAACAGTGGCTAATAATGACTGCTTAAGCTGTTGTGACCCTCCCCAGCACACTGTGCAATGCTGTCACAGCATGCTGAGGACCACCTCATTTTCTTCTTGCAGTGGCCATCGTGTGTTGCTCTTTTCTCAGATGACTCAACTGCTTGATATCCTACAGGACTACATGGACTATAGAGGTGTGTTCTCCACAATTCTATAGGAGAGGGCTTGTCCTAATGGTCTCTGTCAGATATTGTTCCTGTGATTTTGGTTGATCTGTCTGGGATGGGGAAAGGAATGTGATGAAGATTTATCAGTTCTTAGTAGATAGGTACCCTATTCCTGCAGTGGTTTTGTGTGGTGGAAGGCCGTGGGTTCAGCTCTTTGCTGTTACGAGCTTCCTGAAATGAGCTGGCAGTTAAATGTTGTTCTTCAAAGTAGCTTCATCTTTTGTGCCTTGATGAAATGGAGCTAACAAATGGAAGGGTAGCAACGTTTCATTATATACTTGCCTTCAATTGTGTATCTGTTTCCTGAAGCAATTGCAGTAAAGGCAATAGGCTAGCTCTAGATTCACTTTGTCCAGCACAAAACAAAAAAACTGAGCCACAGTTATACCAGGAAATTATTTTTTGATTAAAACTGTTGTTGACAGTGGGGCCCCAACATGTCTGTGAGGGCAGGTTGGATCAGACCATTTTTGGCAAGGTTAGCAATGTGTTCTTGGGACATTTTCTTTTGTTTCAATCCACATGGCTCCATGCCTACTTAGGATTTCCCATGAAAGAGGCTTTTGTTTGGTGTTTATGGTTTTGGACGACTAATAATGTAGGATAAAGCCAAATGTAGTGCCATATCCCATACTGCTTGCTCACAGGAAAGCATACACTGAAGGCCGTGGGAGTTTGGATAAGGAGGATCTGATTGTTGTTGGCCTGCTTTGTGGGGCCGACAGCCAGCACAGCATAGTCTGAAATGGGACTGTGTGCTAATGTTCTTATACTTGGGCTCTGAATTTTCCTGTTGTGTTTCCAAGCAGTAAATTAAATGCTAAGAGTCTCTGCTTCAGACTCGGCTAAATTACTCTTTACCAATAGTCAATCTGGAAGTCAGGGTTGTTACCTCAGTTTATATGAGGTTTAACTGGGAACAAATGAAGGAGTTGAAGGTAATGAAATGAGAACCAACTCAGGAGGATTTGGCACAAAAAGATTCAGGAGAGCAATGAGACAATAGAGAATGAGGTAAGAGGGTAAAAGCAAAGGCGAAATTTCAGAAACATGAAACAAAAATTCATGTTGTTTGTTTGGAAAGGCTACAGCTATGAGCGGCTGGACGGCTCTGTTAGGGGTGAGGAGAGACACCTTGCCATCAAGAACTTTGGTCAACAGCCCATATTTATCTTCCTGTTGAGCACAAGAGCAGGTAAGTAAGGAGAGACAAGCAACCCATCTTGCATCTGCACTCTTATTCTTTCTGTCAAGGTTTCAGGGAATTCTGAATCCTGCAGAGCCTGTTCGTTTGGGGGATTTTTGAGGGAGACGGGACACATCCTGAACTTGGGTCTCTCATCTAGGACATCTGGTTTCTGTGCTTTTCTTTTGGCAGCTGATGCCAAGATCCTTTTCATATTGCAGCCTCTTGAGTTTATTTTATTCCAAGTTCCATAATGCCTGTCTCTGTGCCAGTCTGAGCTTAAGGAATCTCACTAGCATTTTATTTCTGCAAGCATCAAACTTTAGGCAGGAACAGACTTCCTTTAAGTAAGTTGGTGGAGTGCTTCTCAAGTTTGCTGAACATGGATATGCTCTTTAGCTGGCAGACAGACTGAAACCAGAGCCTTTTACCATCCTGAGGCTGCAGAGAACTCCATGGAAGTGGAGACATAGATCTGCCCAGGGATCCCTCTTCGCTCCCTGGGCAGATCTGTGTCTTCTACACAGCTTCAAACCTCCCTGTCTCTCTGTTCAAACAAGTGTAGAGCCAGGCTTCTTGTCTCCAGAGGAGGAATCCACACTGCTTGGTCTCAAACATCAAACTGGAACCAAGTCTTCCTTCAGGCTTCTGGTTAGACTTGCCTCGATGAGCCTGGCTCCAGTGACACCACAGTGCACTGAGGGGAGCACACAGGACTAGTGAAGACCCTGGTAGTGCATGGCACGAGTATGTGTATCTCACCACGGTGCCTGAACTCTCCCTCCCATGCCAGGCAGACTTAGAGTTGTCTTTTACTGCACACTGCTATGTCTGGCTGAAGCATCTTGTGTTCAGCTGGGAAGAGGTGTGCTAACAGTAGTGCCACTGCTGTTTTATTATGTTTCTCAGGTGCATGACTGTCTCCACTGGCAGGGATATTCTGATTACAGTGAAGGTGTCTTGTCATGAGCGGGGTGAAATGTTAGGCAGCAGGCTGTCCCCTCTTTAACTACAGTATGTGGTCACAGTAGAGGTATTTAAAAATGTAAAATTAACTGGGTTTTTTATCATTTTATTTCATGAGAGCCCAAGTTCTAAGCTCAAAACCTTTAAGTCATACAAACACCTGGGCTCTGTTTATTGTATAGTTTGGCTTGGTGATTCCCACTGTTTCAGCGGTGTACTTACAGCTGGTTCTGTGCTGCAGCCAAGTCATGACTCGGGCAGTGCCTTGCGGCTTCAGAGAAGCCAGTCCTTGCAGGGATCATCTGCCTGCCAGCAGAAGAGTTATGTCTATGTTCATCAGTCTTGACAATTAGTCTCCTTTGCATTGGTTCACTCAGACTCTGT
Organism: Lanius collurio; assembly: GCA_020086605.1. Lineage (NCBI taxonomy): Eukaryota > Metazoa > Chordata > Aves > Passeriformes > Laniidae > Lanius > Lanius collurio. Next base: position 36,445,981 of record JACBWW010000006.1, read on the forward strand.
GGTTTTTGATTACACTGCATTGTACAGCTTCTTTTTTGGGCTGATACAGAAAGCTGGAAATGGAAGGCTTACCCATCTGTTCAGATCCTTATGAGACTTAGATTTGGTTTTGAGAGATGGATTGAATTAGCTACAGTTGATCAGATCTGACAGAACTTTGCATAGCATAAATTTTCCAGCTTCTCCTTTATTTTTTGTTGGTAATATATTTTATGACCTTCTTCTTTTGTTTGCAGGTGGAGTTGGCATGAATCTGACAGCAGCAGATACAGTTATTTTTACTGATAGTGATTTTAACCCACAAAATGATTTGCAAGCAATAGCAAGAGCTCACCGGATTGGGCAGCACAAGTGAGAAATGGCATGACTTGTGATTTGGTTGCTGACTCTCTTGGCCTCTCAGTATTACTTTCCCTTTCCATAGGCAATGGAAGGTTAAAGTATGAGGATAGATTGAAGATCAGAGGGGTGCAGAGAAGATTTCGTATCTTCATTTTCCAGCTGCAGCCTCATACAGTCTTGTCCCTGTCATGTATCCAGGGTGGGAGCTTTGTAAATCTGGAGGAGGACATGGAAGCTTTTGCAGTGAGCATTTCTCCTGTATTGTATCAGCATCATATTTCTGCTGATAATTTTTGTTCATTTTCTTCCTGCCTTCTTTACATACCAAAGAAGTGGGTGAGGGGATAGTAAATAGCTTAGTGCACCTCAAAAGTAAGTAATAAGAATTTTCTTAAACTTTTCAAGGCCTGTAAAAATTATCCGTTTGATCGGACGAGATACAGTTGAAGAAATAATCTACCGAAGAGCTGCCTCTAAGCTCCGCCTGACCAATGCCATTGTAGAAGGGGGGCAGTTTGCTCTGGGAGTGCCCAAGCCTCAGGGAGCAGCAGAGTTACAGGTAAACCAGAGTCATATCCTCCTATTCTCCAGTGACCACCTCAGAAATGTCCCAGAATGTTTCTGTGTTTATGTTGGATTTGAACCTCTCCAAGCAGTTGTGCATTAACATGACAGCTTTTGTATGTAGGAACCAAACTGACGTCCCAGGTCCAGACAATATCTGATGTTTGAAGATAGTTTTTGCAATTTTGAAGTGCATTCATTGTGGGAAAAGGGTGTGTTGGTTTGGAGAAGAGGGGAAGATAGAACCTTTCTTTGTCTTTTTTTTTAAATTATAATTAATGGAAATTATAAAAAGTGGAAGCTGACTCATTGTTTCTAGAACTGATCTGTCTCTGGTGCTTTTCTCTCACAAACAGAGCTGATAAGAAGTCAGCTGATAACCTAGTCAGCTTTTGGTTGTTAGTCTGAAACTTGGTCAACCTTCTTTTGGCCTCTTGGCAAATACAGTGTCTCAGGAGTCGGGGCATGATTTATAGTTCTGACCTGAAAGCTGAGGTTTGTGCTGAGAGTCTGGCTTGAAAATCTCAAGCAAAGTGACATATAAGGGAATATTTCCCCTGTGTGGACTAAAGAAGAGGTTTGGATTTAGTGTATCCTTCCCCCTCTGCCTCCCCTCCCTGCCCCATTTGTATGTATCTCAGCAATTACAGTTTCTGTGGGAGAAGTGGAACTGAGCCCATAGGAAATTCCATGCTGATATTTTTCTCCCCTTGGATTTTTATGGTATTTAGGCTTTTGCTTTAAGGGGTTTGGGGGCAAAAGCAAGCCTGGCCTTTCTGGCTATGAAGAAAGCTGCTTGAATGCAGTCAGTACAGTTCTGTTTTGTGATTTAGCCCTGAAGAAAAATGACTGTTCAAGTCTGGATGAGTTAAGATTGAGGGAGGTATGTTGCTGGGGCTTGTCCCATCAGATGTTGGGAGAATGGGGCATGTTAAAGCATAATTATTTTGATAGGCAGCCTTAAAGCTTAGGTTCCTCCACTCATACATCCTTTGCATTTAAGCCTGAGAAGCTTGAGACGCTGGGATTGACATGGAATTAGAGGATAATAATACTGAACTTCCCCTTCTCTTTGTTAAAGCTGAGTGAAATCTTGAAATTTGGCCTGGATAAATTGCTTGCCTCTGAGGGAAGTACTATACAGGATGTGGAGCTAGAAAACATCCTCGGAGAGACAAAAGAAGGGCAGTGGATAATGGACATTGTGCTGCCCCAAAAGGAAGAGAATGAAGAGGAGGATACAGAGAGTAAGTTAAGAATCTCAAAAGCTGTGTCACTTGAGTGCTGATAGAGAAGGCTTCTCAGGTAGAGGTTGCATTTTTCAGGAAAGAAGAAGAAAAGTAGAATTGTAATTAAATTAGTTGGATTTTGTTTGTGGCATATCCACAAACTTTATTTCTGAGTCTTTATCTGTATTTTTTTTTTCTTTTTGGTGTCCTTATTTGCCTGTTTCTAAGATAAGATTAACAATATTTGCCCAGTTTTGGTGGCTGGGAGTTGAAGTCCTTTTCATATTTTAATACCTCAGATGGAAATTCCTGAGAAATGGGGAAATATTCATATTGTACCTACTGCTTTTCCCACAGAGAACCATTAAGATAGATCTACAGTTTTGTAGATGTAATAGTAACTTAAGGAAAGGCTGTATAGCAGGTGTTTCATTTTGTATCTCCAAATAAAAGATTATTGGCTATGAAAATCCAAAAGGTGAGATAAGAAATGCAGAGTCATGGATTCTATACGACTAAAACAAACCTACTCTGTCTTCAGAACCCTGCTCTCCAACCCAGATATCACCCAATTTTAGTTAATTTTTCATAGCCCCATGCTATATGAAAATCAATTCTAAGGATACTTCTCTCTACCAGTGCTTTCTTTCCCAGAGAAAGACTGAATTTTTGTCTGGGTACACAGTAGCACTTAAATATAGATTTGTGACTGAAGTTGAAGTGTGGCCCTGCAGGATAGTTATTGTCCATCCAGAGCAGTTGCCAGCAACGAGTAATTATTTCCTCAGTGTTAGCAAAGAGTGGTATTTTCTGGTGGTGACTGAAAAGAGGAGCAGGGGTACCACACTGTGTAATAGGTGTTAGGAAAATACCTCATGTGGTGAGCAGCAGCCCTGGGCTGCCAGAGTTCCATGCTTTCATTTCATTGGGGAACTCAAAAGCAAAGATTTGCTGTCCCTTTACAAGAGCTGCCTGTAACTGCATAGCAGAGCTGGATGAATTCTCCAGTGGCAGAGATGGAATGACCAAAGAGAGCAGCAATGGAACCACAATTTAAGGTAATTAATTGACTGAAATAGGACAAAAGGTTCCTTGCCAGTCTAAACATCTTAAGTTAAAAGCTTTTGTCTAAGGAAGCAAATCTTGATTCTCTTGTTTCTACATGATGCTGACTCTGGTCATACCAGAAAATTATGAGAGTGAAGAAGTTTTTCTGCTGAGGGTAGAACAATGTCACAGAAGAGCCAAATTTTTTTTAGTCTCACTGTACATTTTAGGTGTTAGTAGGTTTCAGTTCCCTTTCACACTTTTTAATTATTTTTTAAAGATCACATGTATGTGTATGAAGGCAAAGATTATTCAAAAGAACCCAGCAGAGAAGACAAAAAAGCATTTGATCAGCTTTTGGATCTTCAGAAAGCATTGATTGAAGAGACCAGTAAGGAAGGGAGAGCTCTCCGGAACAAAGCAAACGTAAGGCAGATGTGACAAGGCATAATGCTCTTTCATTTGCTTGTGTAAAATGAAACTTGGCAGTTTTCTCTCTTTACCTACAGCTTGCAGAAGGCATGTTAAAAGATTTGGATGTCAATGTACTAAAGTTGGCTCTGGAATCAGGGCTTGACAATTCAGCAGTTCTGCTGACAGATCTGAGATATGCTGTACCAGGGCGCTCACGTAAACTCAGGTCACAAGCCCACATATTATGTGGCAATTGAGATCTGATGATTAAAGCTTGTGGACAAGTAAAGAGATGGGGAAAGAATATAGGTTAAGGAGGGCGTCAGGCATGACTTTAAGAAGAGCAATTTGTTTCTGTGATATCTTTCTTTCTCCAGGCCCTTCTCACAGGCCTTCGGGAACAGTCGGCCAGGAGGAAGCACCTGCTGAGTGAAGAGGAGCTGGAGGCTCGGAGGAAGAAGCGCCAAGAAGCAGCAGCAAAGAGAGCAAGGCTCATGGAGGAAAAGAAGGCAGCAAAAGCAGAGGCAGAACACAAGAAAAAGTATGGTTTGTACTGCATCTACTGCTTGTGAACTGATGTCTATTGCACTATACTCTAGAAATGTGTGTCTGATTAACGAAAATAATATGCTCAAAGTGCATAACATGGGGATGTGAAGGTGGAAAAATGGCTTGAGTCCCTAGAAAGGGCTCTTTCCTCCTGAATACCTTATCTGACTTTACATCTACTTTAATTCATAGAGAATGGCCTGAATAAGAACCCCATGTCTGACTGCACAATCAATGAGTGCTTGTGAGAAGCTTTCTGACATGTCACAGTTGGCCCCTATAAATTGGTCTGACATCTGTCACTCTCTGGCACATGTCTTAACTTTCTCCTTCTGTTTCCCAGGTGTTCTTCCTTTTCACCACTCCAAGTAGCTCCTTGCCCTTTCTTATATGCTCACTTTTTCCATGCCCGCAATTGGCTTATCACATTGGCACGTGGCTCTTAATATCATAGATAAGAACTGTGGTAACTGTTGTTCTGGCCTAAAATAGGAGAGGGAGCAGAGGGAATGTAGGTCTAGTCTCCTGTGTTTCTCTGCAATGATTTAAACCAAGCTGTGTGCCCCCACCTTTGATTTTCATTGAACATCCTCTTCTCTTGTTTGGTTTCAGGATGGCCTGGTGGGAGGCCAATCATTACACGTCTACCTGCCTTCCTTCAGAGGAAAGTGGCTCTGAGGAAGAGTTTGAGGAGGATGAGTTGGGGCGGAATGTGGATTTAGATTACAAAGATGCAGACCAGAGCTGTATCAAGTACGTCATGGGAGATGTAACCCACCCTCAAGCAGAAGAGGAAGATGCCATCATTGTCCATTGCCTAGGTGGGACTTGTGAACAACAGAAGTATTGTTGGGTGGGGTGAACAACAGAGCTGAATTGTCCCTACTGGCTCAATAATTTCTAATTCTGAAATAATTGGGATTTGAGTCTGATTTAATCTCAAGTGATACAGAGACAATACAGCCTCTACTCCAGCATGTACAACTCACACAAGTACTAGCAAGGTGTGCAAGGGTCTTTGTATTCCCATTCTGTCTGGATTTATGGGTAAACCTCTTCAAAGGTGCCTGTAGGGCTTGAAGTTTTATATCTGTGGCTAAATGGTGACATTTCCTGAGAGCAGGGCCTTTTGTTTATCCTGTGGGGATCAAACTGAGGTACTGAAATTCATCTTCTTTTTCTGGTCAGCAGAGAGAGACAGACACTCCCAGAGGTTGAGGTCAGACTTTCTTGGTGCTTGTCTCTCAACACTGACAGTGCAGAGGCTCTAGGCTAGTCTCCTAATTTAAGGCCTTGTTTTAAGACATAAAAGCTGAGGGAGATAAAGTCACATTATGGAATTTCTCCTGAAGCAGCGTTGGAGCTGCTCTCTGGCCAGGGCTATAGCAGAACATCATCATCTGCTTTGGCTTAGGTTACACTCTGCTCAAAACCTCATGTTTGAAGTGGAAATGCCAAGTAAAAGTGAAAGACTGCAAACACCTAGTATGGGAAGCCCAAGGTACCAATCTGGGGATACACTTGCATGCATGCTTTGTGTACCTGTATGTGTGTATGTACCGATAGTGTCAGGTTTATATGCTCACTGCTATGGTTAGTGCTTGTTTCTGCATTCCCCATGGACAATAAGGAATTTTTCTGCAGAGTTTTTCAGGGAGCTGTGACAAGTTTGTTTTTCTCAAGGGCTGAGGTTTATCCCTTAGGATAGTCCCTTGATAGTGGTTGGCTTAAGTTTGTAAGTAGTTCCCATATCTGGCTTTGATAATCACTTGTTGCCTGTGTACAGAACAGCTGCCTCTCCTGGAGAGGTGGTTTCCAGCCTCACTTCTAAAAGGAGCCTAACTTGTCATTTCATTCTAGATGACTCCGGCCGCTGGGGAAGGGGTGGTTTATTCACTGCTCTAGAGGCTCGTTCTGATCAGCCAAGGCGTATATATGAGATGGCAGGAAAGATGAAAGGTAAGAGATTAAAATATTACCTGAGTGAGGCCAAGATACTTAAAGAGCTTAAGTATCTCATTGACACTGGGGGAGTGAGGTGCCTGGATACCTCAATACTCATGTGTTTTACTCTTCTCTAGATGTGTGCATCCTAACTCCGAAAGTAGTACTTCAGCAGGTGCTTTGACTTGACTTGTTTGGAGTGTGAGAACTCTGTGTAGGGTTGATCATTCCAATCCATCCTGCAAGTCATAAAAAAGGGAAAAAACCCCAAACTTGTACATTATTCACAGAATGGTTTGCACTATGTAAGACAGAGCACTGCATCTTCTGTCAAAGTGCTTTTAAGAAGGGTAAAAGCCACCTGAGGCAGTACTCAGCTGAGCCTTTGCTTATCTCCAAGCACTAATCTTTTCCTGAGCATGTATTAACAGTTTTGAGATAGGTGCAGCTGGTTAGGGATGAACATCTTACTATAAGGTGGACCTGTTGATCTTTCTAATTTTCTGGGAGATGCTTTCTTCTCATTTCAGTGTCTTTCCATTTGTTGTCTTTAACTGGGATGCATGTGTGCCACTGTGTGGCTCAGGGGGGAAAATGTTTGTTGTGCTTCCCTGGGCAAAGGATCTGACTGCTAGAACCATCATGAGGAGATAGAGTCTCAGAGAATAATACAGAATGTGACAGTGGAATCACTGCTGCATTGACTGAGTATTTACTCTTCAGGACTTATTTTTTATTGTTGTCATGTTCTTTGTCCTGGACAGACCTGGAGTTAGGAGGAACCCTGCTATTCCCCATTGATGATAAAAAGTCCAGGAAAAAAGGACAAGATTTGGTGAGAATGAGAAGTTCTTTTTCTGTTTTGCTCTATCCATATGTTTTTGAAGCTGAGTGAAATGAACCTTATGTCTTTTTCATAATAATAATGGCACTAATTACTGAACATGGCTAAGTTGCAGTTAAATATTAGAGATAATGAGTTCTTTTCCTCATTTATTAAAGCTTAAAGTTAATAATGCAGTTTTCCAACACTGTCACTGTGTCTCTTAGTACTGTATATAGATTGCACTTCAATTTTTGGTGTTTTCTCCTTAGCTGGCCTTAATTGTAGCTCAGCACCGGGATCGGTCCAACAACTTGTCTGGCGTTAAGCTGTCAGCTTTGGAAAAGGGCCTGAAGAAGATTTATTCAGCAGCCAAGAAAAGGAATGGTAAGTGTCTGTGCAGTAGAACAGCGAATCCAAACGTGTGGCTGCATGTAAAGATGATGACCAATTTCCACCTCTCTACTGTTTTTTTCTGAAGTGAAGTGAGATCTCCAGAGCAGATATGTCGCTCAAAAATATTTCTTCTGTTCTTGTTGGGTAGCTTGAAGTCTTTTTCTAGATTGCTTTCTGTATGTGTATCTCCTGAAGAGTGTGCACTCTGTTCCCTCCTTCTCAGCAACAGTGCATCTTCCACGGATCGGGTATGCAACAAAAGGCTTCAACTGGTACGGCACCGAGCGGCTCATCCGAAAGCACCTGGCAACACGGGGTGTGCCCACTCTTATGTATCCTTTTGGGGTGTGTCTCATTCTGTTCACCATCTAGTACCGAAATGATCCTGTAAATATCTTGGTGAATATAAAGCAAGGAGGCAAGGCACAGATGCCAAAGTACAGCTAAAAACCTGGTTTCTTTGACTTTTCTGTCAGCATCTAGCATTTCTGACAGCATCCAGGTACTCATTCCACACCAAAGACTTAGCATCTTAATGACAGATGAGTGTGATTCAGCATGCCTGTCAGAATTTGTTAGAACCAGGTGCTAGTCTTCTGTTGACAGCGTGGACTTACCTGTATATGCCACATCTGTGAGGGACATGACTGGAATTTCAGATTAACAGAAGTGACTCAGAAAGCAGCAAAAATGAGAATCTAAAAAAATGTTACAGTGCTCCAAACAAGTGATAGCCTGCTTCCTTGGCTGAACGTGATGGAAGTTGGTGTGTTAGGACAGGCTTAGGAAGGCTTTCACCTTCCAGGAAAGGAAGCAGGCTTACAAGGAGGCTCTGTTTTGTTACTTCTCTTAGAAGACATGCATTTGCTATGCTGACACTGTCAGCAATTCTGTGAAACTGAAAACCTGAAACAAAGACAAAAATATTCAGAGCATTTTGGCTCTCTTCCTTGGTGAGTCTCTTAGTGGACACATTGTCTGGTATTTGTTGACACTTCACAGCATTTCCTTGACACTTTATTAGATACTACTTCTCTAGGAATAAAGGTTCCTCCTCTGCTTCACAGCCATATTCATCTTCAACAACAGTATCAAAGCCATGAAGATGCAGTTAATTTCACCAAGAACATGTGCAAAAAGTGACCATCAGACAGACAGTGTGCATTCATGTCACAAACATGGCTTGCACCACCATTATTCACATCTGTACCTCTCTGCCATGACTAGCCCTAACATTTGCATGTTGTCAGTGGCTCTGGAGTGGAATGAGACTCCTTCTAGCTTCAGAGCCCTAAGAGGAAGGATGTTGGCTCAATCCCAGATCTGTTTTGGAGATGGAAAATTAAACTTTTAACTAATGATCCATTGTTATCCCTTACATTAAGTTACTGTTAGGGCTTGGAATGCAGTATTGTTTGGCTGTATTTCCCTATCTCCTCCCTCCCTCTCAAATTTCATACCTTATCTCACTGTACCTCTTTTCAATCAGCTTTTTAGTGGTTACCTGGCATTCAGTCTACATGTCCACATATAACTCAGCAGAAAGGAACCTGTCAGCTGTATGACAACCGCACAGGATAAACTGTTTGTACTCTTCTCAGAAATCCATTTGACTTGCATTTGTTCAAATATAAAATTTAGCTACCTAATCATGTGGTTAAAGTCAAGCAAATTGCTGACCAGTATCCTAGGCAAAGGTGTGTAAGGCTGCCAAAATTTGAGACTGACTATAAATGATACCTTTCCTTCTCCCACAACTCTTACTTCATTACACAGTTTTTTGTTGCAGCTGTTGGGCAAAACTGGTTCCTTACTGCTGTCTAAAAAACTGTGTGAAAGGTTCTATGACCCTTTGATTCACTTTTTAGTTCAGTTTTTGATGTTGGCTTTGCTCTACTGCGAGAGAACTTTCCTGTTTTTCCAATTGTTGACACTGTTGACTTTAGCCAACATATTTTTAGGGTGTTTTTGTACAACCAGGCAATAGTAGCTTTGCTAATAAGTGCTGTGACCAGGGAGACTGTGAGGTGCCAAACTTAATTCAATTTAAAGTTCATCTTTCGATAGGAAATCACCCCACAAGCAATGGAAAATATGTGCCTAAAAATCTCATTGCCAACATACATCTCACTGGCTGCATTTACACTGCCTCTGTGGCACCATCTGGTTATTTAATAATTCCAGGCCTCCCATAGCTCATCATGCTGACTGCTGTGCTCCACACGAGGAGAAGCTCTCCTGAGTTGTATGCTCTGTCGTTCACTCTTGCTGTAGCAGACAACCCCACAGGATTTGTTGCCTCCTTTGACCCTGCTGGAGCTGAGGGCACTCAGTGCTGCACAGCACCTCTGTGGGTAAGACCTTTCTTGCAGCTTTTCCCAGGAACAGTCCCCTCTGCATTTGGCAAAGTGCCTGCAGGATCAGAGTCTGACTGTGAGGACTTGGAGGGGTGAGAGGTGGTGAGTGGATGTACCTTGTTTTCCCCAGTCTCTCAAACTGGCCCTCTTCCAGCAGGCCGGCTGGTGGCACTGTTAATCAGCTGCAGCAGCTCACGGTGCTTCTCCAGCCTGGAAAAACACTCCCTCTTTCCCAGAATTAAAAACACCAATTACGCTTTTTTCTTTGGCAGCTTGACTGAACACATAATTTCAGTCTGCAGACTCAAGGTTCTGTTCCTCCACTGCTTCTTTTTCCTGCATGTTCACTGCCCTTCGTTAAAAGCTTTCATTCCCAAGTGTTCCAGTGTGTGTAGTCTTTTCTTCAGCTTCACACACACCTAGGGGTTCTCTGGCCACTGAGCAGTTGCAATGAACAGGATTTGTCCTGTGGCCAGGTCCACCAGAACAGAGTGAAGTGTCTGCCCCCACTATGGCCAGCTATTCCTTTTTGAGGCCTCATGCTGTCCTGTGTTTCAGCCTGTGTGCCTCCACCATGCTGTGGCTGACTAGAGTTACAAGGGAGAGGGGGGCTGCCTAGTAATGTCCCTTACCCCTTAAGATAAGGTCTACAAGGAGCTTGGAGGTACCTGTAACACAGAGGAGAGGTCATGGAATGCAACAGATTTTAGTGTTTTAACTCAGACACAAGTAAATAAATTAGGTTCCTTTCCTCTCTCATGCTTTGCGACTGAACAGATGAAATCTCTCTTACTTTTTTCCCTTTAAATATACTTAGGAAATGCTTCTGGAGTGAGGGGATTTTGTTGTGGGTTTTTTGCTTTCTTTTTTTTCTTAAACAGTATTCTTCATTATTATTTAAATCTGCTGAACCCAAAGAAAAGCTCTACCTCTGTCTGCTTTGAAATGGAAGTGAGATTTGAACTGAATCCTGAACTGAGTTTTGCAGAATCTCAGCCAAGAGAAGTTTTTCTAGTGTTTGCTACCCACTACCATTTCTCTTTATTTGGGCAGAAATTGTGTATTTCAGATAATTAATCCCATAAAGGGCTCAACAGCTTTTATACAAGTTGCTATACAAAATAAATATCATGCTGTTTCTTCAGCTGTGCAGTACTACGCATTTTCCCTTTCTAAATAGCAACCACCCCAAAAGGGAAGGAAGGTGCTTTTGTAGTCATGTTCCTCTGGCCTCTCTCTTCCTTCAAACAAGATTTTTTGCAGCATAAGATCTGAAAAGTGGCACCTTGAGCATTTCTGTCGTCGCACATTTACTTAGACTTTTGATGTAAGCTGCTGGATTGAGGTCAGTGGCCAAGAGCATGATCATGCATGGCTCAGATGGGCTGTACAAGCACTTTCATCAGATAGGACCTATGAATTGACATCCAGTCTTAGGAAAAAATTTTGCACCCTATGCTGGAGGCTCCAGCTGATGCTATCTAAAAGCAGGCTGTAATTCAGAGTGACATTTATACTTGTGCTGGCTCAGCTCATGCTTGTGTTTCTTGACAAAGCACTGCCTCTCATTCTAAGGGCATTATGCACACAAATTTTGTCTTTAGTGGCTTGTAACTTGAGAATGATCTTTCCCTTCTACTCAGGAAATAGTAAAAACAATACCAAGGTCAGAAATCAATCAGGTTATATGGACATATGTAGATATGTGATTTTGTCACTGAATTTTGTCAGAGACAAAAATTATCTGTGTGTTGGAGCTGGATTTTGAGGAAAGAAGAAGACTGGTTTCCAAGGTGATGGAGGAAATCTACAGCAAATTCAACCTCAGTATCTTAACAAAAATATTGTATGTGTGTATCTCCAAACAGAGCAGAATCTGACCCACAAACATGATCAATATAAAAATATAAGGATAAGGAGATTGATTCATTTAATAATAAGTGAAGCTAAGGTCCTGGAAGAAAAAGGAAAGCAAACTTTTGAGCTGAGAGATGACTTTAAATTGTCAAGTTGTGAAAAATCCCACCACTCTACAATGCATGGTCCTGGAAGACAGAATATAGACCTTTATTTAGATGATGGCAGTGAATAGCAGGTTGCTCATGCACTGTGATCAGCAAATCAAAGTGTAAGACAATGATTCAAAACCCTAATGGATTTGCCATAAGAAAAGATGTGTCTACATTTCAGAAAGTGCCCTGTCTCTCCCTGGTTTTCTGTCCAATTCAGGCTTTTCAGAGTGAAAAATACAAGCCTGAGGAATGCAGTAGATGGATTTGTGGAATTACGTATGAGTATTTTCTCTAGAACACTGATCTCTGTATCATTTTGAATTTCCTGCAAGTGTGTGTATTTCACATTGGGCTGCACCCATCCATTCATCTTGGCCCTGATCAGATGGTACTGCATTGGTGGAAAGGCACAGAGACCCTTCAGAAAATGTGATGAGGACAAGAACTGTCTGGATCCTCATGTTTCAGGCAGGAAGAGAATGTCCCTGCTTGCACTTTTAACATCTTCCTGTGTCTTTCTTCAAAGCTAAGGATAGAAACAACTCCCTGAAGGAGCTGTATGAAATGAGAATGTTAATCATGTTGCTGTTGAAAAAAAAAAAAACAAACCAACAAATCAAAGGAGAGTTAAGGGAAAACAGAAGTTGCTTTTTGTAAAATATGAAAAAGGCTTGGGTTTTGCTGGCTTAAGCAGAAGAGAATTATTTGATTAACTTACTTGCTGAAATAAGTGCAGGGCATCTACTAGCCTTTCTGTGCTGCCTCCAGTGAACTTGAGGTTGCAGCATTGGCATTCACATGATAAGGATTCTTTTTTTTTTTTTCCACAAAAGAGAGACAAATTAGAAGCAAATCAAAGGTATTTATGATCTCATCAATCTCATAAAATGTTCTTAAGTCCGCTGTGGAAGGGGATGAAGAATCTGAAATCATATTCCTTTTTTGTGTGCCACTTCGTGAAACAGTTTGGGCTTGGCTTCATGAGTGCTCTGCCTCCTCATCTGTGTATGCATCTAAGGTCATGCCATAAAGCAGTGCCAGGCCATATACTTGACCACTTACAAATCCTTCCTAAAACATCTCCTGGCCACTATTCCAGCAGGAATGGGAAAAGATCCAAAAGAAGCGAACTGAACACTGAAAGTGTCTTGTATTACAAGCACACTGTGGACCGGAGACCAACTTTGTTTGACATGGACATCCTGGAGTGAGTCCACTAACATGATTCGGGGATTGGAGCATCTGACACAGCAGGAACTGGGATTTTTTAGTTTTGAGAAGAGGTTTCAGAGTGGAATCGATGTGTGTAAACGTCTATCAACATGTATAAATACCAGCTGGAAGGGAGTGAAAAAGTGGAGCCCAACTCTTCTCAGTAGGACCTGGTAAAAGGAAAAGAGGGAACGGGTGCAAACTGAGATACATGAAATTACATTTAAACTGGAAAAAAACCAATATTTACTATGCATGTGTTAAACACTGGAACAGGTTACCCAGGGAGGTTGTGGACTCTCTGTCTTTGAAGATGTTCAAACCCTGCCTGGCATAGCCGCAAGCAACCTGCTTTAGTTGACCCTGTTCTCAATGAGGAGAGTGGACCTCCAGAACTCCATTCTAACTGAAACAATTCTCCTGTGAAACTATGAGATCCATTCAGATACCTTAAAAAAACAACCCTAATCAACTCTAATTTTACCTATTCAGTAGTGTACAGGCGCAGAGCACTTCACAAATTTCTGAACTGTGACCCTACTACACAGGTAGCTTGACTCATCAGGAACATTTCCTCATGTCTCAGAGGTTTAAACAGATTATGAGAGATAAGCATGTAACAGTTATCTCAGAATCTGCCCCTGAGCCCATCTTCAGTGTAGTCCTGGTTTGCCAGTCTTCTGGATGACCTAGTTGGGTGTGAGGGGGCTTCACTACTGGGTCTAACAGGTCTCTACACCAGGTCTGGGCAGGGCAGGGCATGGGTGCTGGTGCTTGCTGAGGTTTGTATACATCCCTAGCTGAGATCTCTTAGCAATCTCCTTTCTGTGGGGTACTGCAACAAGTCCCGCTGCTCTAAACTATGAAACGAGTATTGAGAAATCCTCTAAATCTTCTTGAGCCACTGCCAGGGCAACAGAGTAGGAAAAGAAACAGAGTTAGCAGAGTTTCTTTGTTGCTTTCAAAGAAGTCTAATAAAAACCTTTGGTAAAGGCCTCTTTCCCTTGTTGATGTTTTCCCCTGAGTTTCCATAGCCTTTCAGGCAGGGCAGTATCTCCCCCACAAAGCCCAGGTAAAACCTTGCTCCTTGTACTGAGTCTCTCCCCTGCCCCAGACACGTGTCCTGCTTAAGCTCGAGCCTGTTGTCTTTTGTCACATTTCGCCCACCTCTGAGCAGGGAGGAAGCAAGCCTGTGAGCCGAAGAGAGCCCATAGCAGGCAGTGAGACTGAGGCAGGCTTTCAGCAGGGTGTCAGACGCTTTTCAGGGCAGAGGCAGTCCCTGGAATGCAGCAGAGTACTCAGGCCTTGGGCAAGTTTAGACACATGTTGATGCATAATACAAGATGGAGCCTATCAGTTGATATCAGACTCTTCCAGTCAGTCACACGGTTGGGTAAGCATGTATGCCATGCAAAATAGGAGGTAATGTAACTACCAAATCAGAGTGATATGGAAATGTTTCTTGTCATTCCTGGCTGACTGTTCCATTGGGGAGTCATTCTATGGGCTATGGGTGTTGAGTAGGGGGCAAGCACCACAAATAAAACTGTGGCTTTAATTTGGAAAAACTGAGTGAATGCAAAGTGGAAGGGAGGAATAAAAGATGCCAGAAACAGAAGCCACAATAATGCAAAACATACACTATCTAATAGGAATAACTTCAGTTTCTTCTTCATTTGTTCCATTTGTGGCCTGGGTCATTCCTGAGCAGTTCAAAGCACAGGACTGGAATCTAGGAGGTCTAGATTTTCTTCATACATTCCCAGTTGCAGCTCATTGTATGTTTTGAAAACTTAAATATTTTTAAAGGGTAAGACAACACAAAAGTGAGATGAAATCGGAGCAACATTTACGTGCAGAAGAAGTGACTTGCACTGACATAGAACTCTCCTGTTTCCTTCCCACCTGCCCAGAGCCAAGTGCTGCCAGTAATTTGGTGCCCAAGGCAGCCAGCGCTTTCTCCCTGGGCAACAGGAGGTCCTTGCTCATGGCAGATCTCTTGTGACCAGGGGCAAAGGGCTTTGCAGCTGCAGGCTTTGGGTGGAGGCACAGACCAAGCCGTCCCGAAAGCGAGGCATTAGAGTGCCTGGCAATAAGAACATTTAAGACTTGGAGGAAACCCAAGCACACCGTAGTCTGGGATGGGATAGCTCCAAGGGACTGATCTTTCTCCTAGAGGACAGGGTGGCGGCATAGGACAGGCGAGGAGCATGGCTGGGTGCAGGAGAGCTGCAGAGCCTTGGAAGAGCTGCGGGGCTCTGGGGGTGGGCACGGGCAGCAAGGAGGGGGCGATGGGGAAAGCAGCGGCAGGAGATGCGAAGGAGCGTGTGTACGCCCCAAGGTGCTGAGGAGGCTGAACTACGGGGAGAGGTTCAAGCGTCACATCAGGCCTCGGGGGCTGAGCAGCGGGTCCCACCGCAGACCCCCACCAGGTGAGGCTGCAGCAGGGCCCGGCTCCGGGGGGCATCGGCGGGACCAGAGTCCCGGTGAGCGTGAAGGCGACCGCTGCCCGGGCAGGGAAGCCTCGCCGGGGGGGCGGGGGCCCCGGGGGGGGAGGGACGGGGTGCGGGGCGGTGCCGGGCACAGGAAGCGGAAAGCGGCGGCGGCAGCAGCGACGGCGGCTGCCGCCGGGGAAGGTGGCGGGGAGCGGTGCGGCGGCGGAGGGTCGGGTCGGTGCCGGCAGCGGGCATGGGACGGCCGCGGGAGGGAGGTGAGTCCGTGCGTCTGCCCGTCTGTCTGTGCCGGGCCGGCCGCGGTGCGGGGGGGGCAATGCCGCTGCCCCCACCACGCCCTCCCGCCGCCGGGACCCCGGTGCTGGGGCGGGGAGAGCAGCGGTGAGGCAGCCTCCCGGCTCCCACGCCTGGCCTCAGGGCCGGTGCCCGGCCGGGCGGCGCGGCTGAGAGCCCCGGCGGTGCCCGCCGCGGGGCCAGCCCGCCGAGTCCCGCTCCCCTGCCCGGCGCTTTCCCGGCTGCGCGCTGGTTGCCGTGCCTGGGCGGCGGTGGGAGGCGGGCGGGGGCCTCCTTCCCGCCGGCCGGGGCTCTGCCTGCTTGCCGTGAGGCTGCTGGGGCGGCGGGTCCGCGATCTCGATATCCCGGGGTAAACCCCTCGGTGCCGGCGAGGGCCGCGGGCGCAGCCCCGCACGGCGGGCAGCGCTCTGGCTGCCGAACCTCGCCTTGGAAGGAATCCGTGTGCTGTTCGTGCGAGAGGCTCCACGCTGGTGTGAAGGGCTGATGGTGCCTTGCCTGCCCACGCCGCGTAAAACAAACTGCTCTGTGTCTGGGCTCATCCCGCTGGGCAGCACGGGAGGGGGAGCAGAAATGACGGGAAGGAGGGCTGCTGCGAAATAACATAAAGGGGTTTGGTTTTTGATTCAGAAGATTGTCAGCGTGGTGAGCTACCTCTTATGCCAAGCGCTGAACTCTTTGAATTGTGGAGTCTGTGAAAGCATGAGTGACTTGATGGCAGGGTTTTTGATCTGGTGAGGCAGGTGGGCGATTCTATGACTTTGGAGCACTGGGATTTCTTTGGCCCCGGGTTTGTCAGTAATGAACTGCCCAGTAGATTTGTGCAGCTATAGAGAGTTGAGAAATCGAGTCACGCTGGCTAGAAGTGCAGATTAGGATGTTATGGAGTATATTCTGTGATATCATTGCCTGTGAGCTCAGCCTGACTTCGAGGAGGAGAGCTGTGGAGAAGGGAGCTTCAGCAGTGCTTTGCCACCTTTGAAAAGCTTCGTTTTGACCATGCTTGGCTCTTTTCCCCCACTGGGGTTTGGCTGTTTAGCTGGCTGCAGCTACAAGACCAATGTTGGCTCTGTGATCACTTCAGTTGTTAATTTTGAAAAATAAATGTGAATGGAGTCTTGTAGCAAGCCTCCTTTAAAAATGTTCCCTATAGCTGAAATTTTGGAACTATCCCAGACTGTACTGGAAACAGACAGGCAAACGTTTAACTGCTCACAGTCACTGACCAGCAGCTCCCAGTGATTGCTTCTGGCCTTTTGGTTTTGTTTAGCAGTGGCAGTTGTTCCTAGTGGCTGTTGTCTTATGGATATGTGCACCTGGGGAGGGCTTACTGTCAATGGGAGACTGGGATACAGTACTAGGGAAACACTACCAAAGGACTGCAGTTGTCCTAGCAGAGCTGCACGTTGTGTTGTTGTAGCCTGCCTTCCTTACACCCCCACCTCTTGCAGCCAAGGTGATGGATGGTATCAGAAATGTGGCTTTGCTGCTATAGGGCTCGTTGTGATGTGTGGGTGTTGTGGTGGACCCCCCGCACTACAACATGTGGGGACCTGATAGGCAGACCCAAGTGGAGAGCCATGATGTCCAGTTCTGCTGGTGGGAAACAGTAAATTTAGGCTTCTCCGTGTCTGGTGCCATCACTCGGAAGAAGAAAATGAACCCATTTAAAAACTATCTTAGTACTTCTTTTAGTTTCTCATTAGCCTGTTTGTCAGAATTTTCTGACTTGGGTCAAATTAAAGATCAGTGTTTTTTTCCTCAGGGAAAAACACCTTTGCCCTCTCTCCTTACAAGGACAGAATAGCATTGGACTTGTACAGATTTGAGCAGGAGTGAGATAGAGAGACTCCATACTGTGGAGCCCCCCTGTGCTGTGTACTGGGGATTTCTTCAGGGCCTGTCGACTTCTTTTTTGTTTTAAATTTAAATAGAAAATGCTGGCAGATATGCAGTGTCTTAAAGGAGGGGGTGCTCTTTCAGTAGATAAACCTTTTTCAGTTCATACCTTTTAATGCTAACTCAGTATCTAAGTGCAATGGCTAAAAGTAAATCTTGAAAATGAGGTACAGGTACTGCCTGCTGGGATAGGTAGAGTCAGCAGTGTCCTGTGAGACTCTTCCCTGTTCGTTTCAGTAAGGCTTTAAATGTCGATATGGGAAACTGTATTCCTGTGCACACAGGTGCTCTGGTGTCACAATACCTTGTACCACGTTTCATGGCTCTGGGGTGAAGAGGTGTGCTGGAAGGTCTGGCAGCGCAGGAGAGACGTATGAGTGAGGGAGCACAAGCTTTCACCAGTCTGACAGGATGGCACTGAGATGTAATTTGCATGATAGTCTTGAATGCTCATTGTGCTTCAGAAACTTGGACAGCACAGACGTGGCTCTTGGAGTGGGCAGAGGACATCCTCCAGGGAAGTGCTTCACAGATGGGCCCCGTGTAGAGAGCTTCCAGCTGTGTAACAGAGGGGCAGGAGGTTGGGGGTTACTGTTTGGCAACACCACTCACTTGGGTGGTGGTTTTGCCTGGCTATTTCTCTTGTCAATTGAAACAGCATTGCTGTGTTTTCAGAGCTGTGTTGTTGCACGTTCTGATTAAACAGTGGATTGCTTCAACAAACCAAGTGGCTTTTCTTTCTGAAATATCCATGTCATGGGCTAATCGTTTTCAGCTTTGGGGCTGGAATTTCCAGGAGATCTATGAAATCTTTCTAAGGAGCCTCTGAGAAGCAAAAGAAAAGAGAACCTATTGCTAGAGGGATTGAATTTGCTGACTACTTAACTTTTTTTTTTTTAGAATGAGGGACTTGCAAATCAAGAGCCACCACCATCGAGTAAAAGCCCTGGTTTAGTTATATATATATAGCCAAAATTGACCTTATTTAATGGCATGCAAAAATAAATAAAAATATTTCGGAAAAACTTTGTTTCCCAAATCTTGTTGGCTGTTAAAACTGAAAGTCTTGGCTCTGCGGGTAGATTAGCATGGATGAACTTCTGTGCTTACAGATCAAGTTGCTGGATTGGGGCCTGCTCAGGAAATTCAAAAGCAAGAGGTTCCTGTAGCATTGCTCATAGGTCTTACTATGTCTGCAGTTGTAGCAAGTTACGCAACTTCTCGTTTTCCTGAAGTAGTACTGTGCAGCCAAGCCAATGCCAGGGTTGGAAAAGCTTCCTCACTGCTTAGCCATCTTTTAATTGTTTTTTACTTTTGAACCCTCGGCACTTGAGGTTCGGCGTGTTTGATTTGCAAAGCTCTTCGTCTCACTAAAAGAAAAGATTTCTCAGTGCAATAGCTTGTGGGCATCCATTACCCTATGGACAGCTGGTGCTGTTTAACAAGTGAGGCTGATGGCGTTTGGAGCCGAGTTGTGCACACATCCTCACGGACACTTGTGGCTGCTTGTACTCCATATGGCACTTCCAAGTACATATAACTTCATGAACTGACTGGTAAATCAACTCTAATTGATTGCAAGTTTTAAACAGAGTAAGACTGAAACTGTACAAAGATTTCAAAGATGAGCTGCTCTGGAGTTATTTGCCTCAACTTCACAGGGGAAAATCCATCAGGGAAGCATGGGATGTAAAAGAGAGCTGTTGTTTGTGTTTGCCCTCTTTGATTTAAAGATGTAACTTGCTCTTTTAAATTTCTCTTGGGCTGGGAGCCAAACTGTGCTCCCTTGAAGACGATCACAAAGCAAACTTCATTGGAAATGGGATTGGGCTTCCAGCATGGAAAATAGCAATTCAAAAGAACTCTTTTTGAGATTTATGAGCATATGAAAAGAGGGGGTTACAATGAGTTGTGTAGCTGTGTAGAAACTGTAATTACAGTGATCTGTGCAGTATTCAGGGGTAACTACATTTCTTCACTGTCATGCAGGGTGCAACAGTCAGGAGAGGGTCCCAAAATTTATTTTGGGGTGCCCTTTACCATTGTTTTCCATCTAGTACTTGGCTTCTTTCTGTCATCAATGAGTAAGGGAAAGGCAAAGTGAGAGTGCTGGCCCTACTGGGAGCAAAGTTCTGGGTGGACAGGTTATACAATTGTCGTGGTGGAGCAGAGGAGGCATTCCCATCTCCCCTCTAGCTGTTCGCTTGTGCTGCTATTCACCCTGATGTTGGTTTTGATGTTTTGAGCTGTGCTGTGAACTAGGTCACGGAAAGGATCCAAGACAAAAGCGTGGCGGGGGGGAGAAAAGGGATTTTTTGTTTTGTTTTCCAGCAGTGCTGTTTGCTTGCTGAGAATTGTGTTGACACAACCGAGAGTGGTGAACCGTGGTGTGGAGGTGGAAGCTACTTACACCAGCTTTCTTGTCAGTGCTGAAATACAGTGCAACTGTACCCTCAGGCTTTGTTTCATGCAGGGCCAGAAGCTCTGCAAACAGACCATGCCTTCAGCAGAGTCCTGCGACATGTAATGATCTTTTGTGAAGCCATTTCAATTGGCTACATTAGACTCTGAATTCACTTTTTTTCTGTGAAGGGATGAGGCCCCAAATGATGGGGCTGCTGCTTTAACCAGAACAGTTGTTCTTGCCCAGAGGGGGTAGGAATCATCATTAACAGTGATTTAGTGGTGGAGGTGTGTAAAGACTGTGCTTAGTTTGGATATGGCTGCATTATGGAGGACTCATGGAGAGTTTGTCTTCTCTAGGTCTCCTCAGGCTCTGGTGGTGGGCACTCTTGGAGTGGTGGCTAATCCAGGGTGGACTTCTGTCTATGCCATTGGAAGAGCTCCCAAGATGTAGTTTAGCTCGTTAGTTATCTTTTTGTCCCTTCCACAATAGTTTCAGAAGCTTTTCTGGGGTGAGGCTGCCCTGCCTTCCTGCTGTAAAATACACATACTGGAAGGTGGGTACTGTGCTTGGCATGGCTGTGAGGAGTGTGTGTTTGGCCTGTGCTCCTTCCTCCTTGCCTGGGAGTGGTGTCTAGCAATCCAGGCTACCCTCTGTTGGACAAACCTTGGAAGCCTTCTTGACAATCAGCCTGGGTTGGGCACTAGGCAAAGCCAGCAGTCTTCTGCTTTTTCCAGCTGAGGTTGGGCAGATAAATTTTGTTCCTGACTGCCCTGTGAGTGCCTTGGCAGGAAGATCTGTTTAGCCAATGGTGTGCCCTGCAGTTGGGGCAAGGAGATGGTGCAGAGTCCTTGAGTTCATCACAGAATCATTAAGGTTGGAAAATACCTCTAAGATTACTGCTTTTGATGGTGATCCCAGAGACTTGGTGTTTTTTGGGGGCTGCCTTGTTGACTTTTCACAGAGCTGTGTCAGAGCTGTTGCTCACACAGAAAAGGAAAGTTGGCGTGATCCAGCCTGCCCTGACGTTCCTGTGTTGGTCTTTCCTGCCTGGTGCCCGGCACTGCCTTGTTTCACTCACCATCAAATGGGCACTGCTCGTTCATGGTACTTGCCCAGGCAACCTGTACATTTCCACAGCAGCCTCTACCTGCAAAAATGTTCCCAAATGCCTCCAGAGAAGTATGATACTGTGCTGATGGGGTGAGAGGGGTCAAAAGAGGAGCTCTATTCCCAATCCCTGTCTCAGCTCTGATTCTTTTACCAGGTATTTGGGGGAAAATTCTTTAATGTGGTTAGAGGAAAAGGGTGAGAGTTTTTACTTTCCTAGAGGGGTAGTAAAAATACATAACCCTTTTTGATGTATGCCAGCAGCTCTCCTTGCGTTTCCTATTCCTGTAATGCAGTGGTATGTATCTGTGAAGGTAGTGGTTGTTCTCAGAGACTCCAGTAACATCACAATCAGTGGTTTAAGACTATAATGTGTGTCACCTTTTGTTCATCTGAGGGTGTTTCTGTGGTGCCTAATGACTGCAAAGTCCTGTGTAGCCATCTCCTCACAGTGCTTTTTGAACGTAGGGGGGTCATGGCCTCACCCCCATTTATCAGAGGAAGACAAACACAGAGGAAGGATTTTTCTGTGGTTGCCTAGCAGGACAGTAGAGGTAAAAATCAGCTTTAATGAGTCACAGCCTATTGCTGGAGCTGTAAGCTACAGGCTGTGTGCAAATCTCGGGAGTTAATGAGTGTTAACATTACATCCTAGGCTGGGGGATTTTTATTCTTGTTACTGTAATGATGCCATCTTCCAAACTGTGCTGTGCCTAGGGTTTATGTTTTACTGTGTTTAAATCCATCCTCATTCCTTTTCTCCTGAAACTGCGCCTTACGATCCCATCCTTATTTGTCCTTTCCATATTCTCTGATGCCTTTGAGTTTTATTGAGTCACAATATGCCCTTAAGAGCTTGGGAGTCCTGTAACACTAAAGGTCCCCACACCTTTCTGCTTTCCAAGAGCCCTGGAAAGCCCAAGTGTTGTGTAAATACCTGCAGCTCTGGGTGCAGGAGGGGGTGCTTCTGTACTTTGTTGCAGATTGCACTGACAGCCAAAGAACCCAGTGGGGAAGAGGCTTCATTCTTTGGCACAGCTTGCATGTGGTAGAGCTCTCTGCTGTGTTCCAAGCTTTTATGGAGGTGTTAGTGGAGGAATCTTATGGCTGATAAGAATAGTTGGCCAAAGCAGGATTTCTGCTGTTGTCCCTCTGTCTTTGAGGAAGGAGAGGGCTGAAAGCCTGTTTTATTGCTAACATCTTTGAAAACTGCTGTGAGCAGAAAATTATTGAAGGATCTAATTTAATTTTAAAGGCATCTTTTGCCCACCCTGAAAGTATGGCATGGCTTTAGTCCTGTGTTGGCTGGAGGCAGGATTTGCCTGGGCAAAAGGCATGTGAGAGTGCTCCTGTGTGCCACAGGAGTGCTGAGCTGTGCCAAGGTACCTCTGTCCTGTAGCTGCCACCCTTCCCTCTTTCCTATTTGCATGTTTTTCCCCAAACCAGTGATTAACTCCTTAACTCCCCTGCTTTCCATTTCTCTTCTCACCTAATGCAGGATGTGGATTTGGAAAGCAGGTTGGTGTCTACTCTTCCTTCCCACAGGGTTCAGGAGTTTTGACATGTAACTGTTGGGAATTGTTCTAATGTTGCCCTGCTCCTGTTCCAAAAAAACATGACCCTCTTCTGCCCTTTACAGATGTGACTTAAGCTGCTGTTCCAAATGGAAGTACGCTGTAAGAAGTGTTGGCCCATATAAGCTAGATGTGATCTCTAATCAACTCTCCCCAGTGTTATTAGTATGTGTATATATAGAGATGATTTTTAATAAAATTTAATTCTTTGAGGCCCAAATTAGCTTCTGGAGGTAAAGGTTACAAAGAGAGGGAGGTGTTCATAATGCTATTGATTGTATAGTAACTAATGCCTGTATAATGGGCACACCTCGAAGTTGTGAAAACACAGCAGGTTCAGACACGGTGGGCTATTTCTCTGCAACATCTCTCCTAGGAAAGTTGCCCTTACACCCACCCATTCCCCTCTAAATAGGCTATAATGCTGCCATTCTGAATCTGGGGTTATTTGGGCTGTGTGTCGTACAGGAGAAGAGACGTGGTGTTGAAGCCAAGCCTGGTCTTTTTTCTGTGGGTGAATTTTGGTGTCTGAGGCTGCTGTGCCTTCTCCAAGTCTCTGCCAGGTGGCCTAGACTGTCTCTTCCAATGTTTTAGAGCAATGGGCTAGACCCTGCAAAACAGATGCATTGAGTTAATTTAAAGCTCTTCGAATGCATATGTTTCACTAGATCAGAAAGAGGTATTGACCAGGACAGGCTTGATGAGTGTGATGTGTGGCCAGAGAGAGGGAATTCCTGCAGTAGGAATGATGTTTTGCTTTGCTCAGAGTGCACTTCCATGCCTGTTTCTCATTTCTTAGGTCGGTTGTGAGAAGCTAAGTGCCTTCCCTCCCCTCCCCTCTGATCAGATCCCTCTTAAGTGAAGCTCGCTCAGTCTCTGAGGACCAGATCTCACCGATGACTGGGAAGCAAAGAGTACCCAGGACAGCACTTTTACCACGGACTCCACCTCAGGAGCACCAGGAACTCATCTTCTAAATAAAATCTGTGCCCCTTCCGTGCAGACCCGATGTCTGCTGCAATGGATACAGAATCAACATATTCGGGATACTCCCACTACTCAGGTCACTCCAAAAAAGCTCACAGACAAGGGTAAGGAAATGTTTATTTTTAATTACTTACTGCTCTAAGTTAGGACATGTCCTATGGGAAAAAAAAATTGTAAGCCAGGATAAAATCAGTGGGCCCACATCTCTGGAGGAGATACACGTGGAGAGTCCTCATGGGGAACACAGTGAGGAGACTTGAAGCTGCTGATTCAGTGATATCCAACCTGTTGGATGCATGCTGGGGTTATGTGTCTCCAAAAAGATTGGGATAGTGCCAGCAGAAAGAAAAGATCACCTAACTCCCCTCTTAAAGAGTGAGGGATGAGTACAATATCTGGGGAGAAGACTTGTTAGACTTCCTAAACTGATAATTGCCAGTTGTCTTCTGATGCCATTTCTTTATTCTGTAGTAATGTTTCCTGCGTCTCCCCACCCTTCTCCATCCTACTCTGTTAATGGTGTGTTGGGGTTTTTTTAAATAGAATTTGAGTGGCACTTGAGTAGGCAACAAGTCCTTTATCAGCATTGATTGGATTAGAAGTCGGGCTTTTCTGAACTTGAATAGCAAGTCCTCTCTGTTGTGGTAATTCAACAGCCTGAAAACCCATCTGCTCTGAAACTTTTGATTATTTGGGAACATTTTCTTCTTTTTTTTTTTTTTTTCTCTGTCTTCCTTAGTTTTACATGTAAAATGTGTGCCACTTAGTGTTTGCAACTTATTACTGAGCTGGTCCAAAATAATTTTGCAATTCGGAAGCAATTATCCTGTGTGGTTGGAAAAAGAATTCTTCCATGAAGTCTCTTTGCTCGCAGTCCAGTTATTGAGTAAAACAGCTCGTTTGCCTTTTTTTCTTTCTTTAGTATCCAACCCCCAATACAGATTGCCCTTTTAAACTTAGAATGCTATGTGGAAAGAAGCCTTCAGAGTTCCAAAAACAACATAAAAATCCTAGAGCCCTTAAATTGGAAAAAGTGTCATCCCATGAAACCTTTGGGCTTTGGTAATTCTAAGAGAGAGGCAGAGCTAGGATACTAATGAGGTTTTTTAAGCCAGTCCCTGAGCACAGTGAGGGTTTCCAGTGCAAAGGCTGTCCATGTGGGAAGGGAGAGGAACACATTGGTGAGCAGATTGGTAGGGTTTAATTCATCTTGAGACTTTCTCAGATGAGAAGCTGTGAGGTGTACAAGGGTTCTCTGGAAATAAAGACTGGCCTTGTACCCTTGATGTTCTTGCTTTCTTTGTGAGAGGTTAACTTGAGGTTATTAACCAGTGGAAATAAACTTCACCGATTGTCCTACGGTGTTAAGGTCAGAGATGACAAGACTCTGCTTTGCAGGAACTAAAGCTGTATTGATTAACTCCTTGTGTTAACTGGGCATGTCTCTGTGAGACACTTTATTGTAGGTAGAGAACTGTGTAGACCAGTAAATCCCAAACGGAATTGTCAGTTGTTTGGAGAATGCAGGCTTCCCTTTCAAGCACAGCACTGATGGAAGCTGTTTCAAGAGAACATGAGGTGGTGGGCATGCATCCCTGTCCTCTCCCCTCATATCACTGAGGGGGTGCTCTGTCCCAGTCTCCAGGCTGTCAGCTTCTCTGGGCAAGTTCCCTTTCTACCTCCTCCAAATCTCGTTTTGTCACAGCCTGAGATTGTTGGTCAAGATGGACAAGCTTGACTGATCTAATGCTTGGGGCACCTTTCACAGGTAGAGATGCAGCACATTTCAGGCCCTGGAAAGTAACTGGTAACATTCTTCTTCTCCTCCTCCTCTGTTTGCAAAAGGAGCCGGGACAGACACAAATCTCCCCGAAGCAAAGATGGCAGTCGGTCTGAGAAGTCCGTCACTATCCAGACACCTCCTGCAGAGCCGCTGCTTGGGAATGACGCCTCTCGGGCAGAGGAGGGCCAGGTAAGGAGGGTGTGAAAATAAACATGGAGTGTGTGCTGGTGACTTACTGGCTCATGAGTAGGAAGAAAGAATTGTTTGCATGCCATTCAGTACAGAATCATGACTTATGGGTGCCCTTTATTTGTGCCTACAGCCAAGGTCTCAATCACTTCTGTCTTCTTCTGAGGGCATTACTTTTGACAGCACCAGTGCTGATGTGACAACTCCTTGGGCGCTAATTTACCTCTGTCTCCCGAGTGTCATCTGCGAAGCTCTATAGAAACATCTGTTTTCATCATCTCACTGTGCATTATTCAGGCCAACCCTTTCACTTGTATGTATATTTCAGTATTTAAGCAGGATTTGCTTCAGGTAATCATGCAAAGTACATTAGAATCAGGATTCCAATAGGAAAAGGAGTCAAGAAATGTAAAACTGGTGTGAAATAGCTAATGAAGGAGGGTGAACTCAGAGAAAGCTGGTACATTAACAATGGGTTAAGTAAAAACTAGAATAATGCTGCATTTGGTTTGTACCTAGGGTGGATCCAGTGCTCTCTGTCCTCTAGCAGGTGATGTGAATATGCATATTAATTTTCAAAGAATGGCTGATGCTGCAAGACCTGGAATGCAGGCTGTGATGCTCCAGTTCTGCCTTTTCAAAAAAAAAAAAAAAAAAAAACAAAACCCAAAACATGTAGTTTCCAGCCAAACTCTGTATGGTGGTAGTTGTCACAGTATTCATGTAGCTACTAGTGTGCTCATTTCATGTACTGTAATCAGATGCTTGTTTTCCTGAGTCCCAGCTTTATTTCAAATAGTTCTAAAGGCAAATTCTTAAGTCCTTGTTTTCATGCAGACCTTCTCAATTAAAGCCAAAGCTAAATAAGTTGATGTATGAGCCAGACTTTTCTCAGTTAGGTCCAATAACCATGTACCACTAGAGATTTAGCCTCATATTTCCTCTCCTGTGAGGAAAGGCTAAAGGAGGTGGCGTTGTTCAGCCTGGAGAAGAGAAGGCTCTGAGGTGACCTTATTTTGTGGCCTTTCAGTATCTGAACAGGGTGCTCAGAGAGGTTATGGATGCCCCATCCCTGGAAATGTCAAAGGCCAGGTTGGATGGGGCTTCAGCCTGATCTGGTGGAAGGTATTCCTGTCCATGACAGGAGGGTTGGAACTGGATGATCTTTAAAGTCCCTTTCAACCTAAAGCATTCTCTGAGTCTATGGTTTATAATTGCACATTGTTTTGCGTTAGGCTGTACTCCACTTTTTCAGGTGGAAAGAGTTGTAAGGGGTAGACTGTTACTAGTGTTGCCTGTTGTCTTCTGGGATGTAGCCTAAATTACTCTGGTGTTCCTGTCCCTTCTATTTTCTGCACGATTTTGCAGCTCATCAAATGCAGGAAACGATGCAGAACTATTTAATGCATAAACATAAAATAGTTGAAATGCTTAAATTGCTTTACTGGAGATGCTGTTAAAGAGGGAAATGCAGGACGAATATGCTGCCTTTCAGGACATACTACAATGCAGATCTCTCTTCTGGGGCCTCTGCTTTGGTGAGAGGTGACTCAGAAAACCCCTCGTATTAATTCAAGATGCTGGCTATTTGTGGTTGGTCTGTCTCAAAACCCTACTGCTCTAGGCATGGGAGGTATTCATGTCTTGGAGTGCATTAGAAGTTAAATCCCTGGAGGTGGGAGTTGTTCAAAGTAGTTGTGTTGCCTCAGTCTACTCCTTTCCCAAAGACTCTTTCCTCTAGCTCTTAAAAAGAAGTGAATAAAGGTTTAAAATCATGCCTGTCTCTTTAAAATGATTGTTTCGGTCAGCATGTGCAGTTGGAGAAGTCCAAGGGAAGTTGTGAATGCTGTTAATGACACAGGCTGCAGGAAGATATTCTCAGGAAGAAATGCAAAAGTGTGGTTCTGAATGAGCATTGCAGCTACAAAGGTGCCAGGTGCCAAGCAGCAGAGCACATGCACTGCCACTTTTTGGCATGCATTTGGGGGAAGCATCAGGAGCCTTTATGTGAATGAGTCACTCCAGCAGCAGCTGTGAGTCAAATCCATACATGTCAGTGTAACTCTTTGGCTGTGCCAGCACCTCGAAGGAGTAACTGGAGGCATTGTAACATGGGAGAACCAAAGCAGACATTGTCTGATGGTAGCTAGGGAAGAAATGAGACTTTCAGAACACGTAATGTAATCTGAACCTTGCCTGTATGGTGTCTGTATTTCAGGTAAGCCTGTTTGTGAGTAAGTGGCATCTGACAGTGGCCTGGAATGTAATACGAGAGCGACTAGGCAGTCTAGGATCCTCTAAACTTAAAAGCCCCATAACTGAAAATATCCTCTGTGATCACCTGTAACGTGTTGATTTAACTAAACTTTTATTAGATTGTCAACTACTGAGAGCAGTGCTGCTGTAGAGGACAATAAAAGACAATGAAGTGGAGGAACTTGCTGGAGGTGTGGTTGCTTCTGTTACGGATGGAAAAATAATGTGTGAACATGTTTCTGATTGTGTAACAACAACAACTGGCTTGAAACACTGAAATGAAAATTTCCCTTCCAGGTGCTTTTGTGGTGCAGTTGCACTGCAGAATTTGTGGGCTGGAAGAATACTAGTCATTGCCCTGGACATGG
This sequence comes from Lanius collurio, assembly GCA_020086605.1. NCBI lineage: Eukaryota > Metazoa > Chordata > Aves > Passeriformes > Laniidae > Lanius > Lanius collurio. Next base: position 36,474,184 of record JACBWW010000006.1, read on the forward strand.
GAACTGGTGATTACTACAGTTTCCAAGACTTAAGTCATGTTATTCGTTAAATGTGCTGGAAGAACCACCTCTGGGGGCACAGTGAGTGGCACAGCAAGCTGAGCTACCTGCTCTGCAGTTATGAGCTTTTAGCATCTGATGTTTATAGTCACTGGTTTGGACAGGTTGCTGCTGTTTGCAAACCTTTACTAATTATCAGGGTTAATTATTCACTATGTTGAAGGTGTTGCTTTTGCTATGTAATTTTTTTCTGAAACTTAAGGCTGTCATAGCAGTCTTTCTAGGTAAGAGAAATAGAACATCTGGAAGGAATAGCCTGGTTGTTCCAATGTTATTTCTATTTATCTCTTCCTCCTTCAGGATGACAACTGGGGTGAGACCACAACAGCAATCACAGGCACCTCTGAGCACAGTATTTCCCAGGAGGACATTGCCCGGATCAGTAAGGATCTGGAAGACAGCGTTGGGTTGGACTGCAAACGTTACCTGGGCTTAACAGTGGCAGCTGTTCTCGGACTCCTAGTCTTCCTTACCCCCATTGCCTTCATTCTGTTACCCCAGATCCTGTGGCGAGATGATCTGGAGCCGTGTGGTACTGTCTGTGAGGGATTGTTCATCTCTGTGGCGTTTAAACTCCTCATTCTCCTGATTGGGACCTGGGCTCTTTTTTTCCGCCAACCCAAGGCAGATCTTCCCAGGGTGTTTGTGTTTCGGGCCCTCCTGCTGGTCCTCATCTTCCTCTTTGTGTTTTCCTACTGGCTCTTTTACGGCGTTCGCATCTTGGACTCGAAGGACACCAACTACCAAGGGATAGTGCAGTACGCTGTGTCTCTGGTGGACGCCCTGCTCTTCATCCACTACCTGGCCATTGTGCTGCTGGAGCTGCGGCAGCTGCAGCCCATGTTCACCGTCAAGGTGGTTCGCTCCATGGATGGGGAGTCGCGATACTACAGCCTGGGACACCTGAGGTAGGTACGAGCCCTTGGAGTCCAGTGCTGGAGATAAGTGTATCTCTGCTGTGATATGAAGCTTCAGCTGCTTTTGAATATGTGTTATTGCTGGTTCCTGAATCTCCCCCCAGAAGAATTCCTAAAGTCCCTCCGAAGTTACCAAACGGAACCTCTCTGCCCCCTCTCTGAGTGTGGGAGAGGCTGTACGTGCCTCAGAGGAGTCCTGTGCATTTCAGGAAATGAAAAGAGTTGATGTCACAACTTTGGGATGGTCACTGGGCGATGCCTGATGAGATCTCGATGCCTGATGAGATCTTTAAGATTCTTCTCTGGGCTTCTTGCCCTTTCTCCTTACTGGAGGAAAATAGAGATCTCTCCTTGCGTGGCTGGGGATGGCTTGTGTGTTTAGATTGTACAGGCCAGGCACTGCTTTGGGAGCAGCCCTTCAGGCAGAGCACAGCTGCTCAGAGACTCCTGACAGCAGGCCAGGCCATGTGGCAGGGCTGAAGGTTTTGTAGCATGATGCTCTTTTTGCCATTAGGTATGGATCAGTTTGCTGGGTTGGATGAGTCTGGGAGTGTTTGGGAGCTGTAGGTATGACATATGCATGCTGCTTCCACCTTCCTGCTGGCATCTCTCAGCAACGGTACAAAAAAGGACAGGTGTCTGAATTGCCTTAGTTCCTGTGTCCTACAAAGCTCTCCAGAAATCCCTTAGTTCCTGCATCCTGTGCAGCTAGCAGCTGAGCCCTGGAGATGATTCCCCAGGCTGAATGTGCACTTAAACATCTGTTCAGCTTATCCTGTCCAGACCCCAATGGCATGTATATCTGTGGCAGATGAAGAGATTAGCATCTGCTGCTTTAAGTGGATGTAGGAACAGACTCCTGCAGCCGTTAGCTTAGCAATGGAATTGCTTTGAAGCAGATTTAGTGGTTGAAGCTCAAGTCTGGGAGTTTTCTCCTGGATGTTTCTGGCTTAATAGAAGAACTTGAGACCTGTTGGGTTAAGTAGGTCTGGACTCTGCTTTGTTTTTTCCCTCTCTGTGAAATGTGAAGGGGAGAGCCCCTCTTCTGTGATGGAAGTGCGCTCATTGACTTAATTAAATGCCTCTTTCAGGATTTCAAGAAATGAACGGATATCTATTGGGTTTCTTGTGAAATCAAATTTTTTTTTAACTTAATTGCTCTGCAGTCAGTGATTCAGCATATCCTATAAGATGAGAGCAGTGGAAAGATGATTACCAAAGTTTCCCTGTGCCACAATATTGTGCCTTGAGGTGTGATGAGGCAGTTCAATCATAAGTAAATTCTGCAGAGAAAGCTTGGTATGTGTCTGTATATACACACACAGCATGCAGAGTTGGTTTGAGAGAGTTTGCTTGGTGGTAGATTGTGGGTTTGTGTTCAGAGGAATTGAGATCATCCTACATCTGCTAGTCGGCATGTCTAACTTCCATCAGAGGCAAAGAATTTGCTGGAGAATCAAGGCCTAAATATTTAATGGGACATGTGTTAAAAACAGTGTTTTCTGCAATTCTTTCTTTGCAGCAGGGTTTTGAAATGTCTTGGGTGATTCTAAGGCAGCAAAGAGTTGTAAAACCTGAGGTAAAAATCTGAGATGTGTGAAAACTTGTAACTCCTCATTTGTTGGCAAGCTGATTTCAGTTTCGTTTGGTACACTGAGTGCAAGCCATGCAGCACATAAATGCTTCAGTGTCTTGTGTTACAGAAGAGTCTCATCAAGCGTGTCTGATAATGCTAAACTAGTGTTGCTTTTTCCTTAGTTTGACAGATGAGTTTAATGTGTATTGACATGTGTTTTGAAACCTGTGTGTCTTTGCATATTTATTGCTGCAAAGGCAAAACTGTAGAATTGACCAGGGACCACATGTCTCCCAGCTAAGGAAGAGTTTGTCCTCTCTGAGTGTTGGTGTAGGTGGTAAGGAGAGCTTCTGATCTTGATAAAGAGTGTGGCTCCAATGTGACAAACCCTGTAAAAAGTGAATGTAGTTAATATCTTCTTCAGCTTCTAAGGGTTTAGGTTTGTGAGATGTTTGTGAAAAATGAACAAAAAAGAGAAATTGATCATCTTCACGGCATAATTTTGCAGAGCTTTCACGAAGGTCTTGTTGTGCTTGTTTGCGAAATGTAGGTCAAGGTCACAGAAACCAACAGGTTCCATGGAAGCTTTCCTTTTGAGGAGTAGAAAGATTTTGGACCAGCCTAAGTGTTGACAAAACTCCAGGCAAGAGCACTCTGTACAGTTCAAATGCTGACCAGGGCTGCCTTCTGCCTCTGGTTGACTCTCTGGCTGAGGCATCGGGCTGGAATGGGAGGTCTGTTGATGGGAAAATGTGAAGACATGTAAGGACAGTCTGGATTTCAGGAAGACTGAAGAAGCAGCCTTGTGGGCTGGAGAGGGGGTTCTAACTATGATGGAATAAGCATGTACCACTTCCTGCTTGCCTTTGGGCTCTGTTTGCCACTATGCATGCTTGCCTCATCCCAGCACTTTTAAGGGGTCTTGGAAAGGTTCTGGGCTGCCACCTGGAAGGAAGCAGCATGTTTTAACAGGTATCTGATTGTCTCATGAAATCAAAACAATTTGTTTCTTTACTCTCTCAGATATCTTAAAAGTTTTGTTCGCTAACAGTCCATGGAGTCTGTCTTCCTCAGCAGTCTAGTGTGCTCTGGAGAAGCTGGTAGTGAGAAGGGACTTGAGACATCTTGCATTTTTCAGTATTGCTTCTTGGAGTAGCTCTTTCTTTTGTCTTTCACATCAAAATTGTTGATATCACCCTTTTTAATCCAAGATGGAAGCTTTCCAATTCTAGGTATTTTCTGGTGAGGCAGAGGGAGCTGCTATGTGTATGAGAACAACATGTTTTCTGGGGGAGAAGGGAAGAAAACAATAGCTCAGCCGCCCTTCTGGCAAACCGTGTTTTTGCGAGGCAGGGTACAGACAGGAATTTCTACCCTCCTTGGCTCCAAATGCAGTAAAGAAGTTGAAAGTGCTGAGTTAGGTATTCCACTCCACCCCTGAGAGCCCTAGGTCCAGGAGGGTAAGCATATTTGGGAGTAGTTCCCCAAATTCATATTATAATCAGCCTATTAATAGGCTGCCTTGGTCCCACCCCCAGCACTTTGGCTGTAACTTTTCTTCTGGGAGACTTTACTGCCAAAGTGAACGTTCCCTTTGGCATTGATTCAGGAGCTTGGAGGGGGGAGGTGAAAATTAAATAGGAGTCTCGGTGAGTGTGATGCCAAGTCTCAGCTCACTGACTGCTCTGCTGCTCCTGGTAGGCAGGGTTACCGTGCAGGGCAAATGCTTTCTGGTCGTACATTTGGGTGAAGAGCAGGGAGCAGCAGAGATGCAAGAAAGGTCAAGCCTGGGAAAATGCAGGAGGTTGGGTGGGAATGGTAGCAAAACTGTGAAAGAACAGCAAAGGGAAACGAAGGTGGGGGAGCACAAGAGTAGATAACTTTTCAATTGAAAGGCCTATACTTTTGTCAGTGGAGACCTGGATTTGCAGCAGAGGCTTCAGTTTTTCCCTATGAATAGGGGTGCTGATGAGACTTGTCATCCACAGTTTAGTACTGTCTTTATGGCTCAGAAACTGTAGGAAGGATCTTGCTGGAGAAACCCCGCCTTTTCTGAAGTTAGGGTTCTAAACATATTCCCTTCCTATCCAGTGAGTACTCTTTCCCACCCTAGAGCTTTGCTAGTCTAGACAGCTCAACAAAATGAATGGCTTCTAATACATGTGGTAATTACTGCTCTTCCACATAGACTGAATGTTGGGCTGCAGTATAGTTAGTTGTGGTTTTCTGAGGTTAGAAATGTTTGAGAGTGGGTCCTTCTCCTTTTTGCCCATCCTTGCAGTAGGCATATGAGCAGCAGGACTGTGATAGTTCATCTCGTGTCAGGCTGTTTAAAGTAGTAGGAGTTTCAGTCTTCTTTTGTGTCTGTCTTGGTTTAACCCCAGCTGGTAAGTAAGTCCCACACATCCCCTCACTCAGTCCTCCCCACCTCACTCTGTAGTATGGGGACAAGAATCAGAAAAAAAGGTAAAATCTGTGGGTTGAGGTAAGAACAGTTAAATATTTTAATTAATGTGAAATGTAATATTAATTATGATAACGGTGATAATAGTAATTGTAACAAAGAGGGGGGAGAGAGAGATAAATAAAACCCAAGGAAGGCAAGTGATGCTCAATACAGTTACTCTCCACCCCACTGACTGATGCCCAGCCCGTTCCCAAGCAGTGATTGGTGGCTCCTGGCCAGCTGTCCTCAGATGATACACCGAGTGTGATGTTCTGTGGTATGGAATATCCCTTTGGCCAGTTTGGGTCAGCTGTCCTGGCTGTGCTCCCTCCCAGCTTCTTGTGCAACTCTTCACTGAATGGCAGAGCATGGGAAACAGAAAAGTCATTGACTTAAAGTAAGCAGTACTTAGCAACAACCCAAACATCAGTATACTAAGAAGAAAAGTAGTGCAATCCCAGAGAAAACTAGTACACTGTCCTTTGTGGCGTGGGCTTGCCTTTGTGAACCAGCTGGCTGGAAAGATGGTGGGGAAGCCTGTGTACACCTTTGGAATCAGGGTACAAGTTTTGCAGATGGCTGTGAACTGGTCAGTGTCCTCTCATCAGTCTAATCAAGAGAAGCTTAGTACTCAGAAATAGCAGTTCTGCATGGTAAAAGTGTGCTTGAACATTCCTTGTATCCCTCTTACCAATCTCCATTTGCATGGATGTTTGCTGAACTGTAGTTTGAAAATTCAGGAAAGGAACAGCTGCTTCCTCAAAACAAGTATGTGTCTCTGAAAACCCTGTACCTTCCCTGCAGGAATTATCATTAATTAATTAACCTTGCTGAGAGACCCAGTGGCTTGCAGACACCTAAGAAAGTAGATGCAGATGTGTTCTGTGGAAGGGGAATGCATTCAGCCTGTCTTCCAGCTGCTTTGGGTATTTGTTGGACCTGTTCCTTATAAAGCTGATCTCTAGGTTGTCAGTATTTACTGATTAATCTGATGAGTGCTCTCATCAGGCAACCCCTGGTGCCACTGGTACTTAGTTCACCACTGAGGGGGTGTGTGTGTAGGGCTAATGAGTGGGAACAAGCTTCTACGTATTCCAGCCTGCATTTGTAAGCATTGACATCTGATCTTATTGCTCAAATATGCCTCCCCATATCAAGGGTGATTTTTTTTCTAATGAAGAGCATGAGGTCAGCATTTGAACTGTACAGAGTGCTCTTGCCTGCAGTTGTGTCAACACTTAGGCTGGTCTAAAATCTTTCTACTCTTCAAAAGGAAAGCTTCCATGAAACCTCTTGGTTTCTGTTTCTAGCATGGTTGTAACCATAGGTTTAGGCAGCTGGATCTCTTCCCTGAGCAAGAGCTGCTGAAATCTTGCTGGTTTCTGATGAAGGAACTTCACAATATGTGTCTAATTGTATTGTTCCTTCATAGTGTGACTGATCTCAGACACACACTTCTGGGATATTTCCGTTTCCAGTAGGGCAGTCAGAAGTGGGTCTGCAGAACAAGCATTGGTGCACTATAGTGCAGTGCTGTACCTGATGAGCTAAATCCTGCTGGAGACACCCCAGGTTTCTCCTGTTCCCCTGTGTGGAGTGTTGGGTCTGTGTTCCCAGGGACTTGAGGAATTACACTGGCCCTCCTTTCTCCTTGGGGTTTCTTCAGCCTCATCATCTTCCGTAGTGATGCACACTGATGAAACAGATTGAGCTGATGAGTTTTTACCTTGTTCTGTAGCAAAACATATAATTAACTGTCCTGCTGCTTTGATTGCAGGAACTTGCTAGAACAGCATGTTACACAGACTTTGCAGACCAGCTCTGTTGCCAGAGCCTCCAGCCTGTGTGAAACTAGCCTTGTTCTTGAATACATTTTCTCCAGCCTGAAATCCATACAAGATGCCCTGATGCCCATTTGTGCGAGTTTCTCCCGCCCATCACCGAACATGATGAGCACCAGCATTGATCAGTCTCACTTCCCAAGAAGTTCTGGGATAGCTGGCTAAATGGGTGTTAACTGCCTCTGCAGGTGTGTAGCTCCTGGGCAAACTGAGGGGTCCCCTCCAGAGCAGCTTCTGAGGGGCGTCAGACTAGTGGCTCCCCAGTGTTTTTTCTAGCAGCACTTCACAAAACTGGGTGTTTACAACTCCTTTTTTGCAACTTGCAACTCATCTGGGCAGCTTTTCCTTGCTCCCATTCCTGGGCTTGCTGAACTCTGTTCACAGTGGGTAGTTGAGCATTAACACCTTGCAAACGTCCCATGCCATGGAGCAGTCATGGAGTAGGAGAGAAAGCTCTGACTTGTGGATGGACTAATAATGACTTATATGGGAAGAGATTTTCAGCCACATTCTTAACCATTTTTAGTCACAGGCCATACTATTCCCTCCTGCCTGTGTCTGCTGCCTCACCTCGGGAGGATGGTGCTGCAGAGATATGATTGCTCTAGCCAGGAGGGTATCTGTGGAATTGCAGAAGGGAATTTTCCAGTAGCCTCTGAAAAAAAAAAAAAAAAAGCTCTGCTCCCTGCTGAGTAGGGAGCAGTCTCCTTTGATGTTCCAGATGAGTTATGGGAATGGTGCCTCGTTCTGTTTTACAAGGATCTGTTTGGTGGTGCAAGGGCTGTGTTGCCAGCAAAGTTCAGCTAGGACTTGTGACATGGGTCAGAGCAACAGCTTCAGAGGCTGCTTGTTTGTGGCAGAAGTGAACAGCAAGCTCCAGGAATGCCAGGTACTCCTCATTAGAGGTGAGAGGAAAGTCTAGGATGGACCATAAGTATCTGACCACATGCACAACTTGTCTGGGAGTTTCTGATTCGGTTAAGTCGGTCTCCAAGCCTGGGAGGGCTGTGCTTTTCTGAAAGGAGCATGTTTTCCTAGCCTCTTACCTTTCTGCATACTCTTTCCTGATTTTGCATATGGGTTTTCATATGGAGCTGCTCCTTGTTTTGATAAAGAGGAGAGAGCTTGGGGAACTAAATTGCCCACATCTTTCTACCCTTCTCTCCTCCTTTCCTTGATCTTGATCCCTGATCACTCCTAGCACCCTTTGTGCACACACCTCCTCTCCTCTCCTCACCAGGAGAAGCATGAGCTGAGTGTACCAGACCCTGGGCCGTGTACCAGTCTTATTTGGGCTCCTGCAGATGGACCAGGCAGCAAGAGCAGGTGGTGCAGGCTGATTGTTATACCCTGGAGCCGTCTTGCATTTTTGGAATACTTAATACTTTAAAAGTTTACAAGGCTACTTGTAGGTGAAGTGCTCACTGTCAATTATTAACCCACCTGGCAAGTACAGTGTTACTTGCTCCCTGGTGAGGAGCTGCTCAGCTTCGTCTTTCTGAAAGAGATGGTGTGGAGGAAATGCCATTGGGTTCATCTGCAGGGATTTCCTTTCTTGTTGGCTTGTCTTTCAAAACCAACACTGCCCAGAAGTACAAGAACGGTATGCGCTCCAGCCTACCCTGTACTTAGGGGGTTTGTCATGGAATTTCTGTTCCCCTGCTGTCCATGCCCTCCAAAGTGCCTGTGTGTACCACCCACAGAGACAGATGGCCTCCCTAAGCTGCCAAACAAATTTTGTGGCCATGAAGGTACTTTTATCTTTGAATGCTGAAAAAAAAAAAAAAAAAAAAAAAAAAAAGCAAAACCCACCCTCTCAACCTTTGACATCTGTTTCTTGTGGTGAATGATGAAATACAAATATTCTGCAAAGAAGTGAGCTGTGTTTCCTTCGGGGGAAAAGAGGAGGCTCACTTTTTGTTAAGATGACAAGGAATTGTGAGTTTACAGTTCTTATATAGCACAAAAAATAATGCCCAAGAAATATGGAAGCTAATTCCTGACTCTGTCCTGAAGAAATAAGGAAAAGCTACTAAGGAGCTGTGTGGTAGTAACAGGATTTTTGAAAATTATTTATTTATTAATGGCTATAAAACTGAGGGCAATATTTTCACTTATAACTCAATTTCCCCTCAGTACCTGCTTAAATGAACTTCAGTGCTTAAATTTCTTTTGTGCAGTTTAGGTCAAGTGGGGACATCAGCTGACAGTGTGAGGAGAGCTATTCCCTGGCTGACAGGAAAACAGATTCCTGGCACAGCAGTAAGGACCTTGGCTGTCGTTTGGGAGCTTCAGGCTGCTGACTCTGGCTTGCACTCCTCTAGTCCTGGTAAAGGGTTATCTGCATCCGTGCTGGGGCTGGATTTTTCCTCTGAGCGTGGAACTGCAGGTCATGTCCCTGCGGACCCAGTGTTTTCATAGTGTTGCTGAGTGCTGGTTATAAAACGAGGTGGCTTTTGCTTGTGCAAAGCTTGCTGGGTTGGAGCTTTGTGTGTGATGCCCTGTGGTGGAGGGTTGCTGTGCAGGGAGGACTGGGCTGTAGTTTGAGAGCTGATAGCCCTGTGTGCAAAGGTCTGCTAGTGGCTAACGTGGATGCTGCCTCTTCAGGCCTGTCGGCATAGGCTTGCAGGAGAATAACATTCCCAGGTGTTTTGAGAGGAATCCTAGAATAAGTTAAAGCTGCTCTATTGACTCTAAAGACAACCTCATTCAAAGTCTTGCCACATTAATCCCATCTCCTCCTGGGGGTCAAGTAGGAGGTGGTTCTCTTTCCTGAGAGAGCATCCTACCAGGCAGCAGTGGGATCAAGCGCTGAATGCTGATGTTTCATGGCTGCAGCATCTAAATGTAAAGTCCTATTACAGCACTGGAGTTTTGCTGCCAGTAGAGGCTTTGAACACTTTGTTTCTGTTGTTTCCTTGGAATTAAAGCTATATTTCTTAGCTTTGACTTTAAAAAACACCCTAAATCAGCAACTAACCCTTTCTCCCACCCTCAAAAAAACTAACAAAAAGCCCCACCCTTAGTTATTTCATAACTATTAATGTAGCTTGAAGAATTCCTTGGCTAAAGACTGGCCTTACTTGACACATGAACCGGCTTTAAATTATCTTGTGAAAATGCAGTTGTATAAGCTTCTTGCTGTACCTGCCAGTTCCTGCACATACTTTTTTTTCATTTGAGGCTCAGGCTAATCAGAGGAATGGGTGTATGTTGGGAGGAGGAAATGTCTCACTGTTGTGGATTACACTGCTCCTAGGAACTGGAGATGGTAATCCAGGATCCCCTATGTTGCCGATTTCTGCAGGGTTCCTAGATGCTTCAGCAGGACACAAGCTTGAGTTGGAGGCTGAGGGTTGCCCTGTAGCTCAGGGCTTGGGGGTGTTTGGTACTTCATCCCTTGTTTCTGCATTAAGTGCCTGTCTCACCCTTGCCTTCGGGGTAAGCTCTTGATCTTGCTCCTAACTGCTGTGTTCAGAACATAAAGCACACCTTTTGTTTGTGTGTTATTCTGTCCCCCTGACTTGTTTGAAACTCCTGAGTCCTAAATACAACCTCGAGTGTGTAGAAACCTTTGAAAGAGGTTACACCTCCCTCAGAAATACTCGGTACACCCCTCAATTACATAAATGTTTGATCATAGTTCCACATCACTTCTTAAGCTAATGCTGCTGCTGCAAAAAAAATCCTGTCAGCAGCCTGATCCTTCCTCACCCCTCCCAAAGAAATACTGTCTAGTTGCACAGTGATGCAGCGGTGGAATTGTGGAACTGGTAATTTACATCTCTATTACCTATGCAGCTTTGCAGTTTGGGTGTATATTTTTCTACCTGGATTATTTTGCTCAGTTTACTCATTCCCCAGTCCGTCCTTACATCCAGGATTGCCACATTCCAGGGGCAGAATCCACCACTTTCCCTTGCTGAACTTCATATGGCTGGTAATTGCGGAGCCCTGTAATTTGTCCAGGTCTCTCTGCAGGGCCTCCCTGCCTTCAAGGGCATCAGCAGCTCCTCCCAGTTTTGTATCATCTCTGAGCTTGCTCAGTGTCCCTTCCAATCCTGTGTCCAAGTCATTTATGAGATGTTGAAGAGTGCAGGGCTGAGGATGGAGCTCTGTGGAACCCCACTAGTGACAGGTCTTCAGTCTGATGTCACCTCATTCACTGTAACCCTCTGCACCTGACCCAGTTTGCTCACCCATCCCATGATGTGTTTATCCAGTTGTGTGCTGGACATCTTGTCCAATAGGATTCTGTGAGAAACAGTATCAAAAGCTTTACTGAAATCCAAAAAGATTGCACCAGCTGTCTTCTCATGATCAGTTAGGTGGGTTACCTTGTCATAAAAGGAAGTGAGGTTTGATAAGCAGAGATTTCCTCATGCAGCTGTGCTGGCTGTGAGTGATGACTGTATTGTCTTTCAGATGTTTTTCAATACCTCCCAGAATAATCCTCTCCATCCCTTTACCGGGCACTGAAGTTACACTGACAGGCCTGTAATTTCTGGGATCCTCCTTCTTGCCCTTCTTGAAAATCAGGACAATGACTGCTCAAAAATCAGCAAGAGTGGCTTTGCAGTGACATCAGCCAGCTCTTTGGGGAGTATTGCGTGAATCCCATGACGCCCCATAGATTCCTGCAGTCTGCAGGAGCCCTCCTTGGTGGGGCATGGCTCTGTCTGCAAAAGTCTGCTCTTCTGCTGAGCTTGGGGAAAGGGGCACCTCCAGTCCTTACTTCTCCTCCCCAGTCCAGTTGACCTACAGGGGACCAGCCTTGGCCCAAGCATGAGGGATTGGTCTTGAGTACCTCAGATCATGTCCTCAAAGATTCAGAGCTGGACGTGGTGCACAAATGGATAGCAGCTGCTGCTGTGGACTTGGTTTAGAGTCATATCTCTAGCTGTGAGACTGGACTCTGTAAATTATTATCTTGAGGTATGCAGGTCTCCTTCCACAGGAGGCTCATTGGCCTCAATAATTGTCTCAGCCATGCAAATGTTAACTGTAAGATCTACTTTAGCAGTGTCCCTGACTCTTTCAAATTGGTCACGAGTCTGTGTAGAATTGGATGTGGACAAGTTGATCCTCTTGGACTGCTGGCAGCTGGATGCAGCACCCACAGTACCTGGGAAAGCCAACTTGTCTCTGCTTTGTTGACGTCCATGTCTTTCTGGTGTCCCTGTGGTCTACCATGCTGTGCAGGTTGGTGGGGAAAGCCCAGCAGCAGCTTCTTCCCATCACCTTTTCACTTAGGTTGTCATCCCCTTTGTGTTCTTCTCTCAGTGCTTTCCTTCCCAAACTGCCTATTTTCTCAATAGATGAAGAAAACCTTTCACAGCTTAGTCTTTACTTTAGTGTGAGCAGATGGTAGCTGGTTGGTTGGTTGTGGGTTTTTTTCTCATGAATAAGCAAGATAGTATTCTCACTAGCTCCCATGAGGATAGCCCACCACTTGGCAAAACCGTATCCTGGAGGCAAATGCTTGATGTGCTAGCAGTGCACTTGGAAAACCCCTTTCTGAGCTCTAGCTGCTGGATCCAGTAGCTGCTGCTCTCCGTGTCCAGTTAAACTACTAGTGACTCCTGAGGGTGCTGGGTTGGGCTTGAGGTGTGGATGTCTGGCCAGGTGTTGTTTTGGTTCACTACAGGTGTCTGGGACATGGCGGGGCACGGGCAGCTCCTTTGCCTCTCATGTTTCTTGTCTGTGTTGCAGCAGACCCTGGAGCAAGAGATGCTTGTAGCAAATATTCTCTTTCTGTCTGATGAGAAGGTAGCACCTTCGCCTGTTTGAATGTGTTGTATGGGATCAAAGGGAAGTGGGTATCTAGTTTGAGAGCTGTTGGGGCATCTGCATGTGGCGATTGGTGTCTGAGGAACGGGCTGAAATGCAGCCCAAGCTGTGAGGGCCTGAAAGCTGCTGTTGTGCCCTGGCTAATCTGTGAGCTATACCATTTGGATTTAGTGGTTCTGCTAGGTATCTGTGTGATGATGAGTAAGTGCTTGGCAGCACCTCCATACACACGCTGTTCCCCTCGGAGAGGTGGTCTTGGCATTAGAAGATGTGGGCAGTTTGCTTTGGAGCCTGCTCTCTGGGCAGCTGGCTTCCTCAGCCTTCTGAGGGAGAAGTTTGTGGCACCACATGTTCAAGCCTTCACAAGCTGCTCTTTCAGATGCGGCTCCTGAAGCTTCTCTTGTTGTGCACTCACCCATCCCCACAGATGGGCTGAGGCAACTGGGGCCACGTGGCTTTACCACATGGTAAACTCCCTTTTGCTGCTCTGTGAGGGGCTGGAAGGCAGCCTTTTCAGTTACCTAGGCTGACCTGCGGCAATAAAGCTTCCTAGACCTGTATATAGGGAACCTGGCAAGAAGCTTAGTCTCAGCAAGGGATTAAGTCTTCCTTCTTTTTCAGAGTCCTCTGCCTCCCATAGGAAGCTCTTCTGGTGCTCCAGGACCTCCATTGTTTCTAAAACTCATGTTAGACTTCTACAGCTTATTCAATTTTCTGTCTGTTGAATATGGTGTTGGAGGTAACAATTGTCCTTATGATCTTTGTCTCCCTTGGCCCAACAAACTCTGAAATGAAATGTTCACTGTGTTACTGAAGAAGTGTGGTGCTGTCACAGCATCTGACCTCAACACAGTGATTGTCCTTTCCTGGCAAATCATATTATTGGACCTTTCAGACCACTCTTCAAATGAGAGGATTGTGCTCTCCTTTTCTTCCTCCTCACTATATATTACCAGTAATGTCTTGCAGTTTTTTCCTAGTCTGTTACAGTAGCTGCCACCTTCAGCTGTTGGAAGGAAGGGCAGTGCAGCTGTTGGGAAAGCATTCATCAAATTTTGAGGTTCTACCAGTAAAGGTGACTGGGAAAAACATTCAGGCTGTGTGCTGGCACCCTAAAGACCAGTTAACTTCCTGAGGTATCAGGCTTGAAAGTTTCTCATGCAGTAGGAGCATGCCATTGGGTTTACTGCAGTTTTATAGCTGCTGGCTAAAACTTAGTGCTCTGTACTTCTCTAGCAGCATCTTTTTAGTGCTGGCCTGGGAGTACTTTTATAGAATTCCTCAGGAAGGTTTAAGTAAAGTAGCTTGTTTGGGTTGGGTGATGTAAAGGAGTTGATTCCCCCACAGCCCCCAAGTTTGGTCATACCCTCCTGTAAAATCCTGGTTTTTAAAAATACTCACAGCTTCTCTTCAAAATGAAAACATTAAAATGTAACAGCAGTTTTAGTAGTGGACTTGCAGGGGTCTTTTTCACCTGTACTCGATGGTTTTGACTGGGCTGCTTTTGAGGTTTGAGGAAAACAAACTGAAAAACCCAGCCTGAAAATTAATTCTACTCCTCTCTCATTCAGAGATGTTGAAATCCCTTCTACATCAGCAGTGAACTATTGTATTGCTCAGCTGGTGTGTTAATTCTGATTTCTGTCTCACAGAAGATGAGACTTGTAATTGAGTGTCTGTTGGGGAGCCATGTGTCTTGGTCTGCACAGGACAGAGAAGGGGAGATCTATAGTTAAAAGCTGGGCTGGTGATCTCCTTAAATTTGCAACAGCTGTGTTGTTCAGATGTGCAGTGTTGAATATAGATGGGGACATGCTTTAAATTCTGTGGGCACACTTTAAATTCAGTCATTTTCATGTTGTTAAAAAAGGCTGTGAGGGGAGAGAAAGATGGAGACTGGTCACTGCAAAACTGGGGCAAACCTTGTGTGTGTTTGGGTTCTGTATTAATTGCACCATTAACGGATGGATGTTGGCTGCCTTGGGGGCAGCAGCTGTGCTGCCATCATGGTGGCAGCCTGCTACTGCAATGAGGTTTTCTCCCCTTCCCTGATAAAGGTTTGACCTTGCAAATTCTTTTCCCTGCCTCACCAAATGCCAGAAGTTGGGTATCTAAAACAAACTTGCTGTGTCCCGGTTGCCCGGTGCCTGTTCCAGGGAGGACGAGGATTGTGCTTGCCGGCCTTAGCCAAGTGGAGATCTCAGTTGTGGTTGTCTGACAAGAAAATGTGGTTTTCCTTTTCCTAGGGGCTGCGGTCCTGTTCTCTTGACTGTACAAAACTGAAATGCTCTTGTAGTTATGACGATCAAAAGGCATTTTTCTGCCCTGCTTGTTTGGCCACAGTAGCTGCTGAAGTTCCTTGTCTTGGCATCTCTGCTGAGGTCTGACTCGGGCTCTGTTTACTGGAGAAGGCCAAACTGTAGCCAAGGCATTTGTGCTTCTGCCAGCACTGCAAAGTGCTTCTGCACAACCTTGATCCTCTCGGGAGACTTGCTCCAAGGTGTTGCTTGGGAAGGACAGTGAGTACCAAATCCCCTTGTGTTCTGCCATCTCCTGGGCCCTAGTGTGGCAGTGCTGGCCAGGGTCATCTCTTTGGGCAGCCTATGCTGGCCTCGCCTGTAGCTGTGGCAGGCAGAGCAGGGAGGCAAGTCTGTGTGGAGGATGGTGGAAATCCCTTCTGTAATAATTTTCAGCAAGGATGTTGATGTGGTAGGCATTTGCACTTCAGTTGTCTATTTCATGTTTTATTTCTAGTTGTGATGGCTTTGCTCTGGGAAAACAGTCCGACATGATGAAGAGCCAGGAGCTTGAGCCTTAGCTCTGTGCCTTGCAAAGGGTATGAGAAAGGGGGGGGAAAAAGGGAGTTTTCTGGGAGGGAGTTATGGTTGTAGGGCAAGGGAAGGCAGAGAAGTCCTCTGAAACTGTTGGATGTGAGTTGACAGCACTGCCAGAGTAAGAAGTGTTGTGGATGAGCAGCTCAGTGCCCCAGGAGACCTCAGTATCTCTTGCAGTAGGCAGGCTTGATGCAGTTGTAGGCTGGGGCTATCTGGTAAAGCAAAGCTGTCTCTCCTTGGAAGGTTGCTTTGTGGAATCTTTTCTTAGCTTTTCTTTGAAGTGTCAAACTTCCCAGTTGGCTGTGGCAAGTGTTTTATGTGCCCAGAGACCTTGTCTTGTTTTGGTACTGTGTCTGTTTTGAAGGATGTTTTAAAGAAATGTTGTTTGGAGGAGAGGAGTCTGTGCTGGGAACCATTTGATTAAATAACCCTAGGCTTCCTCAGCCCTCAATTAACACAGCAGTCATCAAACCTCTTACTACCCCTGTGTATTTTAGGTGTGTGTGGCTCACTCTAAACCCTGATGCTGCAAGATCTGCATCTATAGCAAGAATACCCTGGTAGCAAACAGCTCAGCCCTTTCTGGATGTGTACATAGATCTGTTGCAAAAGTATGGGGCACTCCTCTGCCCTCGATAATTCTCAGTGTCTCCTGATGTTTGGTATAGTACCATGACAGGCTACATTTCTAGCTTAGCAGGAAAGCACAAAACTGCTAAAACCATGTGAGTGACAGGTGCATAGAGGTGTGGCTTCAATTTTTAATCTTTTTTTTCTCTCCTTATTTTTAATTTTCACCAGCTCTTTCCCACCACTACATAAAACTCAAAACCCTTTTCCTAGAAACCACCAGTATCCAAAGCCAGTATTTTGATGATATAAACAGGTTTCTTTCGTTGTGCTTTTCTTCAGTTTGGTACTGACCTGTTTTCCTAGAAATCCACTAAGAAAAGCCAATTTCAGTATTGGTGTAGTTGTGTCACAGAAGGCAAGTAGAAATTCAAAATTGCCTCTGAGGCTCAGTGTATGGCAAGACTGCAATATTCAAATCTTTTGTAGCAGCAAACACTCAGGCAAAACTGGTCCTGACTTACCTTTCTGAGAGAAAAAAATAGTTGCTACCTTTGTGTGACAGAGTCCCCTCCTCCACTTCCTTGGATGCCCTGTAAAAGTTAATTCATTACTGTTAGTAAAGGGCTCTGCATTTCTCTGCTGCCAGATGCCACTGTGCTTCTGCTGGGTCTGCTTGTTTGCTTTCCCTCTTGGCAGCATGCTGTGACACGGCCTTCTTCAGGGGAGTAAAAATAATAATTAGAAAAAAGCAACCCTCCAACTACACAAAATGCAAAGCAACAAAGCATGGAGCCTCACTGACACTGCCAGCAAGGAAATCTGTGCTTCCAGTAGGCCGCTGGATTGTGCAAGAGGTTTTCCTCTCATGCCATAAGTTTTGAATCTGAGCTGTTGCATGGAAATGCTTTTTGTGTCCTGCTTTTTGTACTCTGCCCATGGCGGGGGTGGAGGGGGGTGGGGTTAGAACTAGATGATCTTTAAGGTCCAAGCCTTTCTACGACGATTTCTGTGTTTCTGAGATACACTTTTTCTGCCTAGTTCTGGTAGTTTGCTGCAATGCCTGAAATATACTGGGCTGCCAGACCCTCTTGATGGGACATGAGAACGAGTCTTTCACACAGGCGACTGTGTAGCGAAACTTTCTGCTCCTTTTCTTCCTGCCCCTCCCCATTCTTTCAACGTGCTGAACAAAAGGAGAGCCTCAGCCCAGCTTGCTGAAACGCGGGGTGAATGAATGCGGTGACCGGCGTGGTGCTGAACTCCTCCCGAGGCGGTGCTGCAGGGAAGCTGCCTCTCCAGACGTGGCCTGCAGGAAGGCTGCCACTTTCCATTCCCGCTGCAGATGGCCTGTGGGTGGGCCTGCCGCCGCCTCACCTTGCTCGCTGGGCAGCAGAGGGTCTGCCCTGCGGTGGGAAGCCCAAAAAGCCTGGATTTCTCTTGGGAGACAGCAGGCTTCCTTGGTGTTTCGCTTTGCTCCTGCTGACTCCTGCGGGCTGCTCTGGCTGTGCCCATGCCTGCGGCTGCCCTCCTGCTGGCAGGAGGTGTTGCACAGGAGGGTGCCCTTCTGCCGGGCTTGGGGCGCTGTGCCTGCTCGGGACCGGGTTCTTAGTGCTTCGCAGCTCCCGTTTGGGGCAGGGCTGGCCGTCCTGTGCTGCGCAGGGGTGAGGCTTCCCCTTGATGTGGGTGAAGAGGTTGAGCAACACGGCTCAGGAGGCTCTGATTCAGCCTTTTCTTCACTCTCACAAATTACTGTGACCCTTCTAATTTACTTGTCTGCAGCTTCTCTCTGATTTTTTTTTTTTCCTTGTGACAGAGAATTTGAAGGGTTGTAGTTGTAGCTGTCGTCCTAACCTGCCATGCTTAGGATGGACTATGTGGGAGACAGAAATGGGCTAGTAGAAATTCAGGAAACTGATGTTTATTACTTTTCTCTTCCTAGAGAGCAGACCCTCTGTGTGACTGGGCTATCTCATGTGCAGGATTGAGCCTGTACTGGATTTGCATCAGGAACAAATACCTGGGCTTTAAATTTTCAGGGCAGTGATAGTTGTTGCAATGTAAAAACTTTGTTGTGTTTGTGTTTTGGGTGCACGTGCCAATGAATTGGTGGGGAAGGTTATTTAATGAGGGGATGGAAGGGGTGTTAGGTGGGGAAAGCTGGCATCCTGATGATAATGCTGTCAGTGGGGTCCAGGGAAAATGTGCGTGTATAAAAATAAATTATTCTCTGCTGTGATGCATTGTGTTTTGTCCTAATAGAGCTAATTGGCCAGTGGAGCTCACAAACATTTCCCACTGCTGGGATGGAAGTTCCAGTGCTGTTTGACACCAGTACAGTGTATTAACAGAGAATAACTGTTCATTTTTATCTTCCTGTTTTGAGTTGGTCCTAGTTTTCCAAATACCGTGTTTTGTGATGAAAGTCTATGGAGTTTTATCTTCCTGGGAAGTGGACATGGAAAAACTTGATCATGTTTGAATGCAGTCAGAAGGGGGGAATATGTGCTGCTGCCACATGATTATTTCTATGAAATTTTGTTTATAGGTTGCAGCAAATTCACAGTAGAAGTCAGAAGCATGGCAGGGAGAAATAAAACTGCTTTCACCTGTTCGGTCAGCATCCATATGTGTCTGGCAGTGGGTCAGTCTGCACTCCTTCATCAAAGGAAAATTGTTTCCTTTGTTTACTGGTAGCTCTTTATCACCAATCAGTAGCTGAGTTGGTAAGTGGAGTTGCTTTTACCAATCCTAAGGTGAGGAAATACAAAGGAGCGGCACCTGAAAGGTAAAGCTTCTTTAAGATGCTCTAGCTGTATTCAAAAGACTCCGCCAGACAATCCCAAAGATGGAATTTGCTTCAAAAGCTAAATTCATAATTTTAAAGGTACGCAGCTAATGAAATAAATGGCGATGTACCCATAATACTGAGTGTTGAAGCTACACAGTGAGCAAGTCTGGGTTTGTTCTTCTTTCTCAGAATCTCTTGAATGGGCTGGCATCTGTGCTTCATTCACTGATGAGTGGGAGCATGGCAGCTGTAGAATGAGGGTCGTGGTGTGTGTGTTTAAATTACTTTGGTGTGATGCAGAAGTTTAATATTAGCATAAAGCACAGGAAAATTTAAATTGCTCCTCCAGGAACACACGCAGAATCTGTGGTAGCTCTGAGAGCTGAATTTCGGGCTCTCTCTCATTGAATTTGTCAATGTCTTATTTTCCCACCTTACCGTCCTTGTAATGTTTACTTCCTATGTTGTAACATATGTGAGATTACTTTGTTGCTTTCCTTAGGAGAGGCCTCCTTGGGAAGTGTGACCTTTCCAATTAACTGGCAACAAATGTGTTGGCAGTTACATTTTCATTTTGAACCCACAAAAATTATTTAAAGTGTGGGTCCTTGGCAAGTTCCAGTTAGGTGAATGGGTGATCTTGCTGATTTGCTGAGAGTGCTGCTACCAGTCGGATGCCATGCTGAGGCACAGAGCCAGAGCAGCATGGAGGCAGCTGTGTCCTGTTCTCGCATTTTTAAACACCGGAGCTCGAGCTTGTTTTGAAATGCTATTTGTTCGTACCAGTGCCTACAGACATCTCTCCCTCTCCGTTGTCGAAATGATCGAAGAGGAAGATACCTCTGGGTTGAGCCTTTCCTGTGGCTGGCGCGTGTGTTTGTTGTGCTCCCGTGTGTCATCGTTTTATGTAAAGGCATTCCTTCAAAGGGATGGAAGGAGTGTCACTGCTCCTCATTCTGTCCCCAGCCAGGGATTTAACAAGCAATACTGAGGTAATCCGGTCTCTGGCAGCCGTACTCCTCAGGCAACGATCTTATCTTGCTGTGAAAGCTGAAGAGATGACACTCCTGTCAGTACTGGGATGGAGGAGGTCTGCTGAGCTGCGAGGTGCGGCTGGAAATGACTTGGAAGGAAAAGCATCCATCCTGAGCTGGTCCCTCCATCCAGGCTGGCCAGCTACAGCAAAACCCATGTGGTGTTCTGGTCTTCAGCCTGAGCAAGGTCTCTGCAGTAGAATGATTGTACTGAGGTGGGCTGAGCCCTTGTTCTGTAATTTCCCGTGCTGCAGGCAGCCTAGTGCTTCACTTTGTGCGCCCTTGTTTAGGGATTTCCTGTCATCCTCCTATAGAGGTGAGGGCAGAGATACTTATCTTGCATCTCAAATGAAATTTCACGTCCTAGAGAGAGTAATTAATATTCTGTGCATTGCACAGTCCTGTAGGCATGACAGCTCTGTTCCAAATAATAACACTAGTCTTCCTTTCTTTTTTTAAAATATTTTATGGAGACAAGAGAGCTTGTTTGAGTCTGAGGGGGGCTTGTCTTTTGTTGTTTCTTTCCCCAGCATCCAACGAGCTGCACTGGTGGTTCTTGAAAATTACTACCGAGATTTCACAGTCTACAACCCAGCCTTGTTAACAGCCTCCAAATCCCGAGCAGCCAAGCACATGGCTGGCCTGAAAGTCTACAATGTTGATGGTAGGTGAGGTGAAATGTCTCTGAGACTGGGTGGGAATGGGGAAGGGCTGGGTTGGCTTTATGCTTTGTTATGCACACATTCTCACCTTTTTGCTTTGCCAAATCCTTGTCTCTTGCTGGAAATCTTCCTAGCAGCCCTGAGTTTGCCAGTTCCAGATGACTTTACAGATGTGTTTAACCCACAATAAGGCTTTTGTCTTTGCCAGGTGAAATAGCCACGTTTTGGGTCGGGCTTAATTGTCATGTGGCTTGACACTTCAGCACCACTGCTTGTTTTAAGCAGCCTCTTCTTTTGTCACCCTTGGGTCATCTCCTCAGTTGTGATACTACAGTAAACACAACTTTTAACCTAATGAGTTCCCCAGTCGTTTATTGTGCTGCTTTCACATACAGCCTTCAGGAAAGTGAAGGAGCTGTGGTATAAGCAGCAGTTGCTGATGAAAGTGTTGCTCATCAGCCTGCAGCCTCAGCACTAAATGAACTGTGCCTGGCTCACCCATGGCCATGGAAATGCAGACACGGATAACGATCCCCATTGAGCTTTGCCTGTTCTACAAACCGTTTTCAGACTTCGGGGCTTTAAAAAAGCCCTTGGGAGGATGGATGGATGGATGGATACGTAGATGCTTAAAACAATGAAAACTGGGCTTAATCATTTGACACTTTTAAACCCTATCAGTGAAAGCCACATTTGATAAGCAAGATGTGCCCAGCAGCCGTTATAGAGGTGCACATTCCTTTGAAAGAGTCGGAGTAGGAAAGCTTTTATGGTGAAGGATGGCTGAAGTTGTGTGACAAAATGTGGTAAAGGCCTGTGCTGCCCATGAATTTGTTAGTACTGAAAGGCTTTGAGGCTGGAAAGAAGAGACTGAAGGGACTTAGCTGGGCAAGTTGGCTCTGTGTGCATTGCGTGGAGACTGAGATATCAAGGATATCTGTCATATGGAGAAGCATGAGACATGATTGTTTTGCTTTCAACAAAGTTTCATTGCCTTATGGGTGTGGAACGTTTTGTTTTCATTTTCCTTTTTGGATTGTTTTTGTTTGTTTGTTTGGATTTGTTTCATTTTTGGTGAGTTTCAAAGACCTTATCCTAAAGGCTTCTCTAACCTCATGCAGCAGTCCTGAGTCCATAAAATTAATTGAAGGTTTAGATCCTTACAGTGAGATATTCCCATCCTGACAGAGGAATAGGGAAGGGGAAGGACAGGTTGCACATCATCTGTCCTTTGCTGTCTGGAGTGTGATGCTCTTGGTTGAGTTGTGTTGGAGAGGGGAAGCAAACAGACATGTAAACAGAAATGCTCTGCGTTCTTCTAGAGGTGAAATCATTCATTCCAGCTGCTCACTCTCAGTGAGGCCTGGTGTATGGAAGGTGAGGGATTCCCAATCCCACAGGTGTCTGCACACTGTTCAGACTCCACAGCCTGCCAGGCTGGCTGCAGGGTGTGCCATTCTGATTACTGACTTGCCTTCTCCTGCGCTGCAGTATCTCCTCTGGAGTTGGCATGCTCTCTTTTTCTGCAGCACCTGCTGGGACAGTGGGACTCCCAAGCTCAGAGGAAAGATTGTCAGTCCAGTACTGTGAGTGGCTCAGAAGCTGCTAGCTCATGAGGCTTCGTTAGATGAGAAGGAACCAGGAGCAAGCTTCAGATGTGGCTGGCAGGCTTTTCTGTGAGCCTGCCAGGGCCTGGAAACTCCTGCTTTCCCTTCTGGGGCAGTACCAGTTGCCTGGGCTATTCTATGTGCAATGCTGCTGCCCTTGTGGACATGGAAATCTCAGGCTTAGAGGCATGGCCTTAAGAAGATTCCATCCATCTTACAAAGCAGAGTGTAGCTCTGGCTGCAGCTTACCCTGGCAGCCTGACAGTCTCTTATACCCTTCTTGTAAAAAGCCAGTAATGCTATTAAGGCAGCCTAATTTGTTGACAGCTTTTGTATTTGCTACTGCAGCAGCCAGGAAAGAAAAACATATTGCTGTAATCTCTTATGCAGAGTGGGGAGGTTCACCTTCAAAACCAGGACTTTCATTACCAGGCATAGTCAACGAGGCAAATTAAAGATGTAACCCAAATCTGGGAGTTAGTGTCTCCCTTGAGTCATATCCTCCATTTCAAGGCTGTCAAATAACGTCTGAAATGTTTAGACTCTTAAGTTATTTGTGTGAGTGCTTGTTCCTCCCACTGCTGAGTTTCAGGCTTCTGTCTTGGAATTTGGTTTGGGCTTTTTAGGAAAAATTTGAAGAGTTGCCCTTGTTTGAGCAGAATGGTTTTGAGCATGTCTGTGCAATTGATTTGCCTTAACCACTGCCAGCTGGGAGTGTGGGCTTTCAGAGCAGTTGGCACAAAAGCTGCTCTTGGTGGCTTGGAGGCAGTCCTAGACTACCACTTCTTTCTGGGTAGACCCATCTCTGCCCTCTATCTGGATAAAAGGTGTTGTAAACTCTTCTGGAGCAGCCTTTTTCCTCTCCCTACCTGAAAAGCCAGAGCTGAAGGCTTCATGGAAGAGCTGCAGAACCTAGTACTGTATTTTAAGGTCACTAGTTAAGGTCTTGCAGTAGACAGCTGTGTCGACTGACTGGGTGTTACAGAGCAGATTGCAACTTCCCTGTTCCTGTGGCTGTGTAGGATCTGTTAACAGCAGCAGAAGCTCTGATGGCAGGTGCTGCTCAGGGTGCCATGAGAAGCTACTACACATATAAACCCCAGTCTACCCAGCTGAGGGACTGCTGCTCTGACAGCACCTGCCCTTCTGGGAAACCCTGTGCTGTGTCTGAAGGTGACCCTGCTGCCCCTGCATCCTGTTTTCCCTTCCTGCAGATAACTGTCTGGAGTTTGGCTTTCATTTATTCATCTCCATGTCTCATTATGTTCTTGTGTTTGTCTCTCTCCTCTTTCCCACTTCTCACTTTTTGTGCTGTCACACTGTCTTGATGCTGAAATGTGGTATGTTCCAGCTGCCCTTGCCTTCAAACTGAAAGCATATATAATGGGGGGTAAGTTGCATCTTTGGCATGTTCACCTCACTCTGCCTTTCTGTATGTTGTGTGAGACCCTCCATCCCAACTAACTTCCCATGTCCATGTGCCAGAAGGCCCTCTCTAAGCCTGTGCTGCCTTGCAGGGTTTCTGCCAGAGCTCCTGAGGACCGGGGAAGGGTTTATAGCATTGGCTGGGAGGGCTGGAGCCCCAGAGCACATGTGACAGATGCCATGGGGTGCCAGCCTGTCCCAGCCCCGGCCCTGTGGCACTGACACCGCCTTTGTCTCCTTTGTGCCCGTCCTTGCCCCCACAGGCCCAGGTAACAACGCGTCGGGGCAGTCCCGGGCCATGATCGCGGCCGCCGCCCGGCGCAGGGACTCCAGTCACAACGAGCTCTACTACGAGGAGGCCGACCACGAGCGCCGCGTGAAGAAACGCCGGGCGAGGTAAAGCCACCCTGTCACACGTGCTGCTGCGAGGCTGTGTGGGGCTTACCCAGCCTGGCGGGTGCCCCTGACCCACCATGAGGGGCTGGCTGTAAGTCTGTCACAGGGAAGATGCTTATGAAACCCAGATGCGTAGGGGAGGGGGACTGGAATTATCCGAAGAGCGTGCATGCAGCTGAGCTCGTGTATACGAGGCAGATAAGCTAATGCAATGTCATGGATTAAGGAACAGTCCAGTTCTCGACAAGTCTGTAGTTATTTGCTGTAGGAAATCCCATTATTTTTGCCCATGCCCAGGCTTGTCAGCTGAAGGAATCCAGGGACAGGCTCAGTGGAGTGCTTGGTGTTGCCTATTCATGGGTGAGGAGAATATTTGTGTTTGCAGACTAGTCAAAAGGACACTTTGACTGCCTTTCAATGAATTGAGGAGGAAAGACTTCACCACAAACAGTTACATTTAATTTTGGAACACGCATATGTCTTCTGCCGGTCATACTTAGGCTGCAGAGTTGATGCTGTGTTGAGGTGACCCAAGACAGTGCCTTTGTTTGCTCAGGAGCCTAATTGCAGTCTGTAGTTAGCATACCTAACAGTTTGAGGCAAGTTGCTTATGGGCAAGCACCCCTGAACTGAGCTGTGTTTGGAAGGAATGTGTCATAACTGGAAGGAGCTGGCTCATTTTGAGTTTTATTTTGGCAGTTTGTTTCACTGGGAAAGTGCTGTCACAACGTCCCCTCCTTGCCTGCTTCAGTCTGACCTCTGCTCTATAGCCTGTCTTTTAGGCTCTCTTCCAGCCTCGGAGCAATAGGAACTTAAAACTTTCTCTTCTGTGAAGTGTAGCATCCTAACTTAGCCACATTTCCTGAGTTTGCTGAGTTTGGTTAGAACAACTGCTTAGTCAGAGGGAAACCATCAGTCACCAGATAAGGCCAGGTGTTTCAGGCCAGGAGTTTAGAAACTGATTTCCACCCCCCACCTCCCCTGTGTCAAATTAAACAAAATGGGCAAGGGTCAGGACTCCTCATGCTGTTCCTCTTGTACAGTCTGAATGCAGTATGCTTTACCTCTGCTTGTGATGAGGCAGCTGCCCCTGGCTTTAAGATGCATTGGATATTGAGATCATTGTGGAGAGTCATTGGTGACCTGAGAGGAAGTGAAATATGAGTCCGAACTGAAGGGGCTAGAGTTCTGTTGGGTGGCTCTTCCATTATTGTTTTTTCCTCACTTGCAAGTTAGCCCAGTACTAAGTAACGAGTATCCTGATACATCTGTTTCCCTTTCATGTTGTGCTCTTGGTGTTTGCTCACCTGTGCCAACACAGGAATGGTTTGCAGAAGATGCCTCTGGCTGCAGTGTTAGGAGTGAAGCTGGAGGGGTGTCTTCACCTTTGCTGTTCAGTGGAGGGGTGCAGGGCAGTCATTGGGCAGCATCAGCTCTGCACCCAGCTGGTGGAAACGGGAGCAGGCTGCAGCTTCTGAGCACAGAGTGTCTCGGAGCAGGCTGTGTCCTGGAGTGCAGTCAGCCTCCCCCTGAGAGCTTGCCTGTCCTGTGCTCCGTGCTGCAGTCCTGTGTACTGGGACCCCATACTCAGCATTCAATGCAAGGGCAGCTGTGTCTCGTTTCAGTCATGGAGCTGATGTTTATGCTGTGCTGGCAGAGCCAAGTGCAGTGCTCAGGGCTTTACGAGCTTAATCCTGGTTTATAGCCCTCAATTGCTGGATGGCTTGGGCAAGGAAGGAAAAGCTGTTGTCTACCCCTCAGACTCCCAGTAGAGAAGATTTTGTGTAAATTGGTGGCAGGCAGTGACTTGATGGCTGATGGGGAAAGGAGGTTTTGTAAATTCTGATTCCCAGGCTCTGCCTTAACCAGAGACCCATCCTACTTCTTGTTATAACTCCTACTGTCCTGATTTTCCTTCTGCAGGCTTGTGGTTGCAGTAGAAGAGGCTTTCACTCACATCAAACGCCTGCAGGCAGAGGAACAGCAGAAAGCTCCAGGAGAGATGATGGACCCCCGAGAAGCAGCCCAGGCAATCTTCCCTTCCATGGCAAGAGCTCTGCAGAAGTACCTTCGCACCACTCGCCAGCAGCAGTACCACAGCATGGAGAGCATCTTGCAACACTTGTCCTTCTGCATCACCAACAACATGACACCAAAGGTAAAGCTTTCTCTAAAGCTGCTGCAGGAGGGAGGGAGAAGGGGATGGCACATCTGTGTGTGCAAGCAGAACAGAAAATTGTCACGGGAGGTGAGTGAGGGCTTTCATAGTCGCTCCCTGTGAATCAACCAGTGCGGTGCAGCAGGTCTCAAAGGGAAGGAGTATTTCCTTGGCAGCATCTTCTGTCTCTTTATCTGAAAGTGCCTGTGAGGTATTCATTCTTGTATCCAGTTCAGCAAAGGGAATACTAAATAAATGTTTGAAAGGGTGGATTTGAGTCACAGGAGTTTTCCCAGCTGGCTTATGGTAGCAGTATGGTGCAGGTGGCAACCTGCAAAGGATTGTTTTTGGTTTTCTACCCTCTCTGCTATGCTGCATTTTGGACTGCTAATTATTGCCTAAATCTCTGTCTCTCTGACAGTATTTCTAATTCATGAGCTGATTGATCAAACATAGTTTGCTGCTTCAAGCCCAGACTGTGTTTGTTGACTTGCAGGCACGGGGGGGGGGGGGGGGAACTGAATGATAAAGGAAACAGGTCACACAATTCCCCTCCCACTCTCTGCCTTCCCCTCTTAGAACACCCCACAGTGCTAGGAAAATGCTAGACATTCACCCAGGACTTAACTGCAGTAAGAGCAGAAATGCTGTCAAGAGATGAGGCTTAGCATCCTCTTGCTGTGAGCCACCTGGGACCTTGCCCAGGTAGGCAAGGGGAGTTCTGCTGCCATTAAGGTGCAGAGGGACTTTAAAACACAGCAAGGTCAAATGGCATTTTGCGTTCTGTTTTCACTAAAAACGTGGAAATATCTGTTTACCACCTTAGCTTGGCCTGAAGGAGAGAGCCCACTATCCTCTCTGGCTTGCTGGGACTGTAGTTTTGAGATGGATTATGGGGCTGGAAGGGGAGAAATTACCTCTGCTCTACTGAACTGCTGCCAGATGGCTGTGCTGATGGCAGAACTCAGGGCTGTAACTTTTCAAACTTGCTGGGATGGACTGAAAGAGGATCTCCTGATGTTTGTGTCTCCTCCTGGGTCTGAAGAGCTGGGAGGGTCTGAAGAGCTGAGAAGATGTCTTCTGAAATGTGAAAGCTGAAACAATTTGCAGCATGCCAAGCCCATGTTCGCGGAGCTGTATTTGGGGATGGAGAGAGAGTGAGTTATGGGGCTGGTGCTAACGTGTGTCCTACTCTTGGCAGGCATTCCTGGAGCGTTACCTCCACCCAGGCCCAACCCTCCAGTATGACAGGGATCGCTGGTTCTCCAAGCAGTGGACGCTGGTCAGCGAGGAAGCGGTCACAAGCGGGTTACAAGACGGTGTCGTGTTTGTCCTCAAGTGCTTGGACTTCAGCCTTGTTGTTAATGTGAAAAAAATCCCCTTCATCAAACTCTCAGAAGAGTTCATAGACCCTAAATCTCATAAATTTGTCCTCCGCTTACAGTCTGAGACTTCAGTCTAAGGGATTTTGAGGGTGGGTCGTTGGGAGATTTTTATTTTTTTTTTTTTTCAATATCCTGCTTTTGGGTTTAATTTCCCCAATGCTGACTGAAACTGGCAGATGACGGACCAGTAATATTTGACCATCTGCACTTTATTTGGAAAGGGGAGGGGGGAGTTGGGATATCTTATCTAGAAAGAAGTATCTTAAGAGGCAACAGGGTGACTTGGCTCAGTTAGCTCAGCCTTGGAGACAGAACAGATTTTTTTATTTCCCCCTCTTTCCAGGCATCCTGTAAATCTCACGCTCTCTTTCTCTGCACGGCTGCAGTGTCAGAGCTGCTGCTGGGGCGCTGCCTTACAGCCTGCACCCTTGTGTCTCTGCCTTTGCCACCTGTGGCTGCTCCTGAGGGCTCATTGCTCACCTCTCCCTCACAAGAACCTCCTGGCACGGTCCCTGCTCATTCGGGGAGGAGGAGGATATCAAAGGGTGGGGGTGTGAGGAGACTTTTATTCTTTATTCTTCTTCTCCTCCTCTCCATGTGCCTCTTCTGTCCCTGCCAGACTTGTATGGGCATAATGGGATGGTTTCACTCTCTGTGAAATGCTTGTCTTGAACTGGATAGGCCCATTTGCAGCTCCTCAGTTTTTTGTTTTTTTCTTAATCAGTGCTTGTTAGTGAAGTTGTTCTTCATGTCACAGCTCTCTGTTTGTTATCTTTCACCTGCTTCCCTCTGTCCTGTTTGTCTTATTCTTTCTCAGGCATTCCCAAGGCTTCCTGTTTCTGTCCCCTTCTGTCTAGCTTTCTGAATGTGTTTCTCCAGGCACTGGCACTTCCTTTTGCACCTGCAGGGGCTGTGTATTTGCACTGGGACAGGGTCAGTAAGTAGCTGGCTCCTCCTCAGATAAATCACAGACCCGCCCTATGTCTGACAGCCTCTTTGAGGGGAAGGGGTTTTGGGCAGGAATGTGCCCCTCCCTCTCTAGCCAGCTTCAGGTGTGTCTGGAGAAAAGATGGGCAAAAACACTTCCCTCCTTCATCAGAGGAGCCAAGGAAAGGCTGACCTCTGCCCCATTCAGTTGCTTTGGGGAACTGTACTTTGGAAACACTGCAGTGAGTCCTTCCCCACCGTATGCCTTCAGCTGTAGCTAAGAGATACCAAACAATGCTGGAATGTTGAAAATCTGCCTGCCTTTCTTGGCCTTGCTGTGCTGTGGGAGTTTCTGCTCAGTGCTGGGATCTGCTTCTGAGAGATGCAGTTGTGTTTGTGAGGCTGCCTTTGCCCATGGTGTGGCTTTCACATGTGAATTTAGTCACCTGAGTTTGGAAGGTTTGTTTTTAACAGTGAGCCTAAATCGGTGTCTGAAGTCTGATTGCCAGCACAGAGCATGGAGTGACTGGAGCTGGCTGCAAGGCTGGCATCAACCTGAAGGTCCCTCGAGATCCATGTGAATGTAAATGATCACTTCATTCTGCTCAGTCTTTTGCCATGCAAATATCCCGTATCGGCAGGATCTGTGCCCTCCATATGGATGTCTTAACCAAGGAGGCCCTGGTTCCAGCAGAGTGTAAGTCAGTGCCTTTCATTTCCAGCCTGCACAGTCTTCTGAGGAGGGTTGCAACAGCCCCTCCTGTCCCTTTTGGCCTTCCCCAGCCCTTCCCATGGCAGGCCTGGGCTGGCTGGTGCCCACCACAAGCTGGTGGGAGTGAGCAGCCACCTTAAACAGGAATGCTGGGGACAGGGCAGGAGGGTCCATCCTCTTCCAGCTTCAGCAGCAGTGGGGATGCTTATCTGACAGCACCTGTGCATAGTCCTCTTGGGATCAAGGGAGCACCCTGATGAGTGCAGGTCCAAAGTGATAAAACCCCATCCGAGTGACACCTGCAGTTTCCTGCATCTTTCTTACAAGCACGTGCTTGTCTCCTGGATCCTTTTTATTCCATGTAATGTGCCAGACATGGTTGTAAAGAAACTGGATGGCACAGCACATGGCGGGATTATGCCCTTTGTTCTTAAAGGATGGGAAGTAGGTAGTGTTTTCTCTTCTCTAAACTCAGTGTTTGGGGTTTTTTTTGCAGATCAGGCTTTCTAATACTCCGTATGGGGACTCCTTTATTGACTGTGGCCTTTGCAGTGTTTTGCTTTGAAAAAATATGTTGGTTTATTCCTTTATAAGAAAAAAAAAAAAAAAAAGAGGGAGAACACAGTATTTTAATCTTGGCTCTCCTGAAGATGCCTGCACCTGGCTTTTATGATGTGCATAACCAGCAGGGTGGGAGAGACTGGGAGTAGCTTGGGAGACACTGGAGCACTTAATACCTGTGTGGAGGCTCCTGCCTGTGGCTGAATTGGCTCGTATCTGTGAAGCCAGAACAAGAACCACCTTGCTGGGGGCTTGGGTGTGCCGTGTATGTGAGAGCACCTTGTCACAGGCACATCTGCAAAACTTTTTTACTTTCCCAGGATTTCCTTCCCCTTTCCTTTTCCCTTCCCCATGAGGAGGGGTTGTCTGACAGTATCTGCTCAGGAAACTCATGTCTTAATTTTGTTAAATCCTTTAACACATGGAGAACCAGACAGAAGCAGTGTGTGCTCGATCTGGGTCTGCCTCTTCATCTCTGTGCTGTCGTTCAACACTGCCTTTTCTGCCTGCTGCCAAAAGGACACTGTAAACAGGGGCCAACTCCTGCATTTAATGCTCTTCCCTATGTCAGCAGTGTGAATGCTTTGCCTGGTGAAATCTGAAGGAGAGGACTCTCTCAAATGATCTCTTTAGAGATGCAGCCTGCTTAGAGGCAAGGACTGACTTAAAGGGGAATCATGATTCCTGAGTATTCCCTGTTCTGATATTTTTAATGATGTTTTTCAGGGTATCTCTTGCTTCCCTTTGCCATGCAGAGTCAGGGGACCACTGTCATACCTACCTCACTGGGGTGTTGTGAGGCTAAACTCAACTTGCTTTCAAGTGCTTTGAGATGCACAGTTGGATCTGTGGCATCTGTAGGAATTCAAACTATAAAAAATACTGAGCGGTGAGTGCAGACTGGTTTGTTTAACTCTGTTTATAGCCAGCTAATGAGTAAGAGTGGAGTCACAGGGAACAAAGCTCTGATCCAATTCCTGCAGCCCTTACTTCTGCCGAGCTTGCCAAGAGCTGAGCATAAGTACAACTTGTAGGGTTTGCCAACCAAGTGCAGGCTGTTCCTCTGAATGCCTCTCCTATCCTGCACTGTCTCCTTGCACATATTTCCCTTCCTCTCTCCCACTCTGGATGTTTGTACCTGGTTGGGAATTGTGGGGGTTTTATTAGAATTGAAGTGGTCTTTTAAGACAACCCTGTTTGTGATTAAGTGGTCAATGTCCCCCTTGGAGATGATCCTTGCACTGGACGTCCTTCACTGGAAGCTGGACCATTTGATAGGGTGCTGTGCTGCCCAGCTGGGAGTGGTGGTGCCCCACTCCTCTCTTCCATGTTGGCATGTTTCCTGTAACTCAAGTATGCTGCTCAGATACTTTAAAGACTTTGGTTTTTTCTCTAAGATTTGTTGCAGCCTAAATCCAAAGCCATGCTGAGGTCTTGCAAAACCAGATGCAGCTGAGACTTTCAAGTGTTCTAGAGCAGATGGAAATTACTGTGGGTTTCCATGGAGGCTGGCTTTCTCTTTCATGGCTGTAAAGTGAAAGATTTGGATTTCTTGCAGCTTCCAGGAGTGTAGGGGCAGATACTACTCTGAACACTTTGCCAGTCCTGTAACTGGGAATGGGCAGATGTTGTTGTCACATCTGTTAGCCTCTCATTGGCATGTGGGTGCAGACTCTGTGAGGCTGTCCTGGGTCTCAATGTCCTTTCCCACACCTGGAAGCCAAGCAGGCAGCAGTGTTGGAAGTGTTAAGCATTGTAGAACTCCCCTCCACATCCTATCTGCAGGGCTGGGAGGTGCTGAGGCTGCAGTTGGAAGCTTGGAGGCAGTGCACCAGTAAGCCTCAAGTTTGGAGGAGATCTGAACAAATCCCAACTCTTATGAAACCTACAGACCTTTTCCTTTGGGTTGGGGCTCTCTGTGCAATGCCTGGGGAATCTGCTGTTGCTGAGTATGCCAAAAGCTGTAGGGAAGGAGTTTCTGGAGCTGGTCCTGCCCCACGTAAGTAGCTGTGAAGCGTCTCATTTGAGATGTGCTCACTTCCAAGACTTGCTGCTGAAGAAACTGGAAAGATCCATAACTTGGCTAAACATGGAAACCTATTCAAGCCAATTTCGTCTTGCTCACCAAAACTTGTAATTCTGCCCGTTTCAAAGGTAAAACAAAAGTCTTGCAGTCTTCTGCAACAATGCTGTAGTCTGGTCCCAAGCTGGCTCCTCAGTTGGTCTCAGGGCTGCCCAGCCGTGTGAGAGCTGCTCCCGAGGTGTGTGTGCAGGTGTTTTCTCATTCAGCTTGTGTGTGTGTCTGTGTGCTTTTCCCCCTCTAGGTGCACACATTATACATGTGTAAAGCCTCAAGCCAGACTTGGTGGTTCAGTGTTTCAGCTGTTGTTAAGAAGGAAGTGCTCTTGGAATTGAGCTGGTTTTAGAAAACAAACAAAAAAAGATGAAGTAAAACCCCCAAATTTCTGTTTTAAAAGTGATGGCTTTGGGCCATGACGTCTCCTACAGGAGTGTGCGTCCTCCTGTGTTCAGGCTGCTGCCCTCCATCGATGATGACCAAAAGTTGCCGTTTCTGACAACTGTGGGCGGTGTGGATCGCTCCGGGATAGTTCCGAGCTGGATCCCCGCCGTGCCAGCGGTACAGCTGGTGTTGTCCACCCCTCTGCATCCCTCCAAGAGACTGCATTTTTTATCCCTGTGGCACACGGAACCCTGTGGGCAGCAGGCAGCCGGCCCTGCCCTGGGTGTGCTCTGCCCGGGGAGGAGGGGATCCTTCCCTCCCTCTGGCTGCTTCCCGGGCACCTCTCACCAGCGCCAACGATGCTTGGGGGTATCTCCTGTGTGCACCGTGGGGAGGTGCTGTGGCCACTACCTGAACAGGCATAACTGTGAAGGAATCTTACACTCTTCTGTGCCTGTTTCTTTGATTCAGCATTATTGTGTCTTGGGGAAGGGGATGGGAGTAAAATACCCTTCCCCCACCCTCCTTTATCACTGTGTAATACTTTTTCTACACACTCTGTGTATAGTAAGAAGGGTTTTGCCAAGGTTTTCTAATTAATAGACACTAACCAGCATTTCTTTCTTTTTTCTCTTTGCACATGTGACTTTAACTGCAGTGGTACATGGTCTTTCTGTTCTTTTCTAATCGTGAACTTAAGTAAGCAAATTCCTGGTGTCTGTGACATTAATGCACTGTGGGTTTAGCCTTGTAAATTGTTCTGTTCCAAGCTGGGTTCTCTTAAGTTATAGCTGGATGGGGTTTTGTTGTTTTTTAAACTGAAACATAAAACCGTTTTACACTTTGCATATTTTGTACAGTAAAATTCTGGAAATAAACTGAAACCAGATTTGATTGTCCTACTCCTTTCTCTTATCTTTTCAGACAAAAAAGCTCTTTTGGTCTTCAAGCATTCCTGAGCTGTGGGCAGGAGGGGCCCTGCAAACATGTGGTTTAGCTTTTTTGAGGTTGTCTTTTTGTCACCCTCATTCTATGCCTTTCTGGTCTGCCCTGCCACACCACAGTAAAATGCAAACTCATTTATCACTCTTAAAGGAGGACTGGTAGCTGACTGCTTTGAACACCTGAAATCTCAAATGCTGGGGAGCAAATGCAGCTGGGGAAGGAG
The DNA here is from genome assembly GCA_020086605.1 of Lanius collurio. Classification (NCBI taxonomy): domain Eukaryota; kingdom Metazoa; phylum Chordata; class Aves; order Passeriformes; family Laniidae; genus Lanius; species Lanius collurio. Next base: position 36,507,505 of record JACBWW010000006.1, read on the forward strand.
GTGGGGGGCCACATGACTGGAGTGGGAACAGGTTTTTCTGCCTCCTGTGTTCTCATAGGTTGTACACAAATTATGAAGTGCAGGATTCACTGCTGAGTTCCTTATTTGGCTCCGGGGGGGGAGGAGGAGTGGCGAGCGGCAGAAAAGCCAGTGCTCCTTGTTTGTGTGGATGCAAGCCTGTGCTCTGCTAAGAAAAGGTGCAGGGATCTCACCTCAACAGCATCTCTGGGTGTGGCTTTCCCCACCATCAGTTTCCATCTCCAGTATGCCAAGAGCTCAGAAAGATCAAGCAGCTGTGCCCAAGAAACTGTGGGAACAGCTTTTTTGTCTAGATATTCTTTGGTGCTCACTCTTCAGGCAAGCCCAGCCCAGCAGATCTCCTTGGTGGCTTCAGCTGCTGGAAAAATCCACGGGATGCTGCTTGTCAGTGAAGAAGAGTGCAGCAGTTGTGGAGATAAGCAGCACAGACAAAAATGCCTGTGGAGAGAAACAGCCAAATGTCTGTTTGTGGGGAGACAGATGTGTTTGGGCTAGAGAGAGCTGAACTAAGGCCTGGGAGGAAGCAGGAAGGGTGGGACAGGGGTATGCTATGTTCTGCCTCCTGCCCTGCCTTGATCTCTGCTTTTGATCTGTGCCCTTCATCCTGCTGGTGCTTTGGCAGTGCCCAGCCCAGCACTGTTTGCAGGTCAGCTCCCAGAGATGGCCAGGGAAAGGAAAGAGCACTGCTGCTGCCCTGCAGAGCTTGAAATGAGAGTGCAGCCATTGTTGGTCCCCTCCTGCCCCTCAGAGGAAGACCTGACTTGTTGGACTGGAGCTGTGTAGGCTCTGTGGGAGTCGGCCGCAGGTGTGTCATGGGAAGGTGTAAGCAGCAGGAATTTGGCATGAACAAGACAATGGGCTTGTCAGCCTTGTTCCAGGCTCTTATCCTTGTGAGCTATGTCTTTACATGTGAGTTCAGCATGCTCTGTTTCGTTTCTGGGATAGTGCTGATACCAAATCAACACCTGACTGCTGCTGTTCGTGGTGCTTTCTGTCCTGCTGTGGAAGCTGATGGAAGGAACAGGCTTTGCTAGAGAGACTAGTTCCCTTGGCTTTCACCCAGAGCTCAGATACCTGAATCATAAAGGGCTGTGGTATGTAGCTCAGCAGAAATTAGAGCTGAGGGAGCTGATCTGGTTTGGCCAAGTCTTTTCACTGAAGTTGCACAGACCTTTGAGGTGTGATGGAGCCTCAGGTGCAATGCTGGGTTAAATATTACTGGCCCAAACCTCTGACAGAAAGGAGATGGAGACTTTTACTGGAAAAATTCCACCACTTGGAGGGACCTGGCATACTGAACCAGAGGTAAGCTTTTTTTGCCTGAGGGACATACTGGACTTGAGGAGGAGATGCCTCTCCTGCAGTGCCCCTCTTGACCATATGGGCATAATGCACTGGCTGCCCTGAGACAGCACAGCAACAACCACTGCTATGGGTTTTTGGTGGCTGAGCTGGACCTTAATTCATGTGAAGATTGATTGGCCCTGGTAGGTGATGGGACTAGGCCTCACAGCCATGGGCATTGAGAAAATGTCAGCTGTAGGGAATGAAGTGGGAATCTGTGGGGCAAAGGGGCCACATGCAGTCAGGGCATAACAAACAGGGTAGGAAAGGGATTTGTCACCTTCAGCAACTGGTTCCAGAGCCTTGCTAGAAGCACTAGCAGCACCTCACCGTGTGATATTGTTAGCTAAATTAATAGTTCAGTAAGACATCTAGCTGTGGAGGTCAGCAAGGCTTCAAATCCCAAAACGTTCTGTGGTACAGTGAACTGGCTCTGCTGTCTCAGCCCCAGGTCTAGACTCCTGGCAAGTACAGGAGGGATTGAACTCAAGGGCTTCCAAGGGGTCCTGGAGCTAGGGACAGGTGGGGCAGGTGCAAGGGGAAGGAGATCTCTCAGCAGGACATGGTGTCTCACAACAGCATGCAGGAAGGGAAGATGTGTTGGGAGTTGGCCAAGCAGAGTGCTTTGATTTGTCTTTCAGCAGCACTCCTGAGTTTATGTTGGATTGGGAAGGTGATGGGTTTAGGTTACAGGCCTTTCCTGTACTGACAGATAATCCACTGGGGCAAGGGCATCCATTCCCATTTCATGTGTGCATCCATGGACTGCTGGGTCAGGAAGTGCTGAGAGAAAAGAGAGCACTGAGCACAATGTGCCTGCAGAAGTGGGGATGGTGTAGTGGGGTGATGGCCTATGCATAAATCATGAGCTGTGAGTAAGGTTACCCGAGTTGCTTTGAAAAGCTCTAACAAGTTTTACATCCCTGCTGTGAGCTTGTGTGCTAGTTTGTGCAGACATGTTGCTAGGAAAATGGGGAGTACCTCAAATGGGAAGAAAGCTGTTTTCCTGTTTGTCCCCATCTCCCTGTTCCTCTCCTTGATGAACTTGGAAAAGGTCGTGAGTTGTTTGGGTTCCCCCCCCATCCGTCCCTGCTACTTGCTCACATCATAGTCTGTGTTCAGGCTGGGGCGTGCTGCAAAACTGCCAGCCTACTCCAAAGCCCTGAGCTGATCTTCCTCCAAAATCTGGGGACCTCAATGAAGACTTCTGTACAGGACTTGGGGCTTGCTCTGGTTGCAGCTCAGTTGATGTGGATAACCTGAGGACCCCAGGAACTCTCCTACAGTGGCACTACTCCTCTTTGGCCTCCCAAAGTGCGTGGGTCCTGCCTGCAGAACAGGTGTTTGCTGCAGGGACCACAGCTGGGACAGAGGGGACAATCAGTCTTTGGGCTCTGCCTGGGCAGCCCTAAATACAGCTTAAAAGAGGAAGGAGAAAGAGAACTTTTACCCTGTGGAAGTGCATTTGGGGTAGCTCAATGCATCCACCTTGCTTATGTATCAGAGTATGGAGCAAGCAGCAAAGCCTCAAGAGAGACAGTAACACAAGGCAAAGTGAAGTCAGAGGAAGAGACCTTAGAGATTAGGGTGTGGGTTTTTCCTCCAGCATCCTTAGGAATATGAAGGCACAGAGATTTAAAAAAAACGAGACACCACAAATTGCTCTAGGCATGAAGCTACTCTGTAAATTGAAACATTTTAAGTATCTTCCAAAGGCAAGAATCAGGCTTACAAATGCTTAAATCTAGTCTTGGTTGTCTTGCTTTTTTCCTTTTAATTTTTCTTCTTATTATTTAAAAAAAGTAGCACAAATGAAAAGTGGATGCATGGGGAGAAGGGAGTTCTTGACAAAACACATTTGATTTAGCCTCTTTGAAAGTTTTAAGACACATTCAGAATATTGAGGCTCTTTGGACCTCTCTTCAGCACAAGTCAGATGCTGTGGGCATGCTTTAAAAGAGGGAACAAGAAGGAGCTGATTATATCTGGGCCACAGATATGAAACAGATCTGCAAACCTTTTAGCTCCTATTTTGTAAAAGCGCATTCTTGAGTACTCATAACACCAGATCCTACAGTTGATTATAATTTTGCTTTGTAAGTCATTGTGAGAAACTGGTTTAGTAATTCAGTAACTAGACTGTGGGAAGCTGGGCAAATTCCTTCAGCAACTTCATTTCATGGGGACTAAAATGTTCCTCAAACATTTAGCTACTTTTGTTGTTCAATAACCCCTCTCTTTGTCACTAGCAGGAACACGACTTTGGCTGTTGAATTGAATTTTAAAGCAAAAATCAAAATCTGACACCAGGCAAATTGCAGGGCTGCTTTCTTGTCAAACATCACTTTATTTTTTTACCTGTGTTACTGAGGGAGGGATCTGTTTCAAGCTGGGATTTCTCCAAATTCAAAAGCAGGTGAGGTTGCCCATGGCTATTTAAGTCATTTACCACCCACGACCAAGGGAAGGCTCAGTCAGGCCAGCCACTGGTAGTCTCTGGCAGGGAGGTGGCTTTCTGGCTGCTGTCGAATATGGGATACCCCTTCCAGCAAACGCAGCTCATTTTACCCTCAAGGCTTATTTCTTGTATGTGAAGCCATGACACTTGTCGTCTGCTCAGAGGGTGTAGTGGTGTGATTGCTGGTGGCACTGGGTGTTACTGGTCTCTTCCCACAGTGACCACAGTCAGGGCTTGGTTGCAGTGTGGTGATTCCTCATCTGGATTTTGGGACAGTGGGAAAAGAAGTCCACCAAAAAATTCTGCTGCTTCTGCCTGGGCTGGTGAAATGGCTCTTCCTTGAGTGTGTCCCACCTGTCCTGCTCGAAATAAAAGCCAGTGATGGCTTTGTCCGCACATCTTTCTCTTCAGAAAGGAAATGTTGTCCCTCCTGATGTTCACAGCTGTGGGGATCCAGCACAGCCAGTTCATGGCAGTGGTGTGAGTGAGGCTGCTGTCTCCCTGGGCTGGAATGAGTACAAGCAGTAGGGGCAGGGAAGGGCTCTGTCCTTCAGTGACCCTCAGTACCATATGCTGTGGGGATGGGTTGAGGAGAAGAGGAAGTTGGACTACATAGAAATGGAGAGAAAAAATAAATTTGGGGAGCCAGTGAAGTCAGAAGAGTAGTAAGTCAAGAGGCAGGAAAAGAAAGTGAAAAATCTTTTTTTCTTGTTTTCCATAGCATTTGGGACAATGCCCCTTGAGTGCTTTGCTGATCCCCTTCATCACAGGGGCTTGGCAAGAGTAAGCGCAAGGGGGAGAGCGAGGCACCGGAAGGATCTTTGCTTCCATCCCAAAGGCAGTTTGTAATCTGATCCCTGAAATGGGTCTTCAAGCTGCAAGGAAGTTCTGTAGCTTTTTTTCCCTTTAAATAGCTTAGCACCTTTTAAACCTGGCAGAGTGTCCTGGGAGCCGGGCCAAGGCTCTGCCCAGGACCCTGCCCCATGGTCCCTATTGTCATTAGATGTCATCTTCTACCAAAGAGGTGTGAGAGTTATCCCACTGCTGTCCCCCAGGAGTACTGACCACCCAAGGGCTGCTTTGCTAGGGGTCAGTTGTACAAAGGAGCAGGGAGAAAGGCAGGGATGCTGCAGTGCAGTGGGTTGACACAGAGCCTTGGGTCTCAGGTACAGCACAGTCCTGCTGGCACAGCCTCCTTACCGAGGTCATTTATCCTTCCTGCTGTGCTCTGCTGTTTCTGCTGCTCTTGCGCTGCATGGCACAGATGCACCTGGGGTATGAGAGAAGCCAGGAGGCAGTGAGGCAGATGAGCTTTGCCTCAGAGGGCTGGGTTGCTTCCTGCCTGTTTGCCCATCCTCTTCTTCAGCCTCCCAAGTCCAGGCATCAATGTGCAACTGGCTGCATGTGGGACTTCCTCAAAGCCAAAGCTTTGCTGCAGTGGAGAGGAATCCAGATGCAATCTTGGCTTGCCACAAGACTGTAAGTCAGTGGCAGCTGGGAAGTGATATGTTCCTGTCTAATTAATTATTTTCCTGGGAATAAAAGGGAATGTTTTTTGTTTGGTCTCTATAATGAATCAATCATTTCTTTAGGTATGATGTACAGACAGACATGGAGAAGCAGCTGGTGTCCTCAGCTCTGTGTTCACGTTGGTGTCTGGCTGAGCAGCTTCATTATGGGTTGGCAAGCAGCTGAGATGTCTGGTTTCACTATGGGGCCATTCCTTTCCCAAGGGGGAGACAGCAGACTCATCACTCCTCAGAAACATCACAAACATCACAGAAACTTCATGACGCAGCTGACTCTGAAACCATGGAGTAATATGTGATTCCCAGAGTGCCTCCCTTGTCCTTCCTCCTGCAGCTGTTTTCCAAATGGTTGACATAAACTCGGAGCACTTTTGGGTTCACAGAGCCTCTATATCAGCGACTGCTGCAAAGGCAGAAACTTGCTCCTCCATGCTGCAGTGTGAGAGCTGCAGTGTGTTGCTCCTGATGGGTTTTCCTCCCCTTTGATTGTTGCCCATGAGCAGCACAGGGTGGGCTGTGGTACAGCACCCCAAACAAACCCCTGAGTGGTGTCCTCCAGCCCTGAGTCTGGGGACTGGGAGGAGGTGCTGCATGACTTGGTGTTCTTACCACATACTACATGTTAGGGGGGTCCTCACTGTCACTGGGGACTGATAAGAGCAGGTTTTGGACTACTTTGGGAATTAACTTGACAGTGGTTGGTTAATGGTCAGACTCAATGACCTTAGGGTTCTTTTCCAATCAAAAGGACTGAATGATTCTGTGGAGAAACTGATTAGCTTGAAGCGCTCACGCTTGGATGTGGGCAAAATACAATTCCTGTCTTTATCTGTATAAAGACTCATTTAGTATGTCTAGTTAACATGCTGGAGAAAAAAACCCAACAAACTATTTGTAAAGAGAGACATGCTTGTTAAGCATTCAGTGTTGCCCACGCACAAAAATTTATATTTTTTTTAATAAAGGGGTTTTTTTGTGGGTTCCTCATCCAAATGTACTGACTTTTTGCTTCTCAGGGTATAGTGGGCAAGGTTAACCTGACTTTGCTCCTCAGGGCCACCAGTGCCTTTCAAATTCCAGTTGTTCCTACCTCTGACAGAAGACCCCAGGAGCACCTGGTCTGGGCTCCTGTGTGTCATGCCCATACCACTGTCCCTGCAAGGAAAACACTCAAATTCAAGCTGCCATCTCCTCCACAAGGGGCATTGAGTCATTCAGCTGTTTGGTTATGAGGTTATGAGGTGTTAAGAGTAAATAGGAAAGGCTTTGCTGCCCACCCACCCTCATTGCAGCAATCCTTCCTCTGTGTCAATGCTTTCCTAACTTTTAATATGTTTATCCCAAAAACTGGCGATAAATAGTTCCTGTTTGTGGGTAAAGAATATGATGAGAACTGTAATGGCAGACTGAAGGAAGAGAGAAAGGGCAGCCCCATCCCTGGCATGAAGGAGTGGCTGCTGTAGGAATAGCTCTTTCTTGTGTAAGTTTCAAGGGAAACTTTCCATAAACCACTGGCACCACTCCCCAGTACGAGTTCAGCCTCTGCACTTCTACATTATTTATTTCTTCTCCCTTTAGAGGTCTGTTGCTTTGAAGTGTTTAAGTGCCTGTGAAACACCTGTGCACTTGAACATGTCCCTGGTGCTGTTTGGAGGGTCTGCCTGCTCTGCCTGGGTAATCTGTGCCTCCCAGACCATCTAGAGTGGGGCACTTCAGAACAGAGGGCCATCCACAGTAGGAGAGGAGCATGCAGAAAGCACCCAGGCAATTGGCATGGCTGGAGATTGTACTGCTTAGGAACAGCAATACACCAACTCTTCATTTCTTCTTCATGTTTGGAGTGACTGATGTGGAGTCACAGGGCCAGCGCAGGCCATTACCTTATGCAGGTGGCACTGTGAATGTTTTCCTCCTGGGAATAGCCCAAAGGTAAAGATAAGCTAATTCTTCTCTCAGATCAGTAATTGTCCCTTAATCACAGGCCAGAAGACTACCAGAGGGCTAGTTCTGCCTCTTCTTGCTCCTTACCAGGGCACGTGAATGAGACCTTGAGTCCTGCTCGCTCCCTCTCTGACCTGGGCATCCTCCAGCAAACTTCTTGAGGAAAGAGCAGGAGAGTGCTGGGCATCCTGTTGGCCAGCAGAGATTGGGGTGTGAATGAAAGAGAGGAGGAGACTTCCATGCTGAGAGCACCCTGAATTTCAAAGCTTTGAAAAGTTGTTCATCATCCCAGAGCAACCACGTGAATGTTCTCACTGAAGAAACTTGGTTCATCTTCCAGGCAGTGCTTATGCATCATACGGGAAGCAAGAAAGGACAAATAGTTGAACTGGGGCTTTGCTGCCTTGTCTATTCCTCTAAGAGGCTGTATCTGTAAAGCACATGAGTGTTTGATGCTCATCAAGGAGCTAACTTGGCCTGCAGTCATTTACCATGTTAGCACAGTATTCATTCATGCGCATTGAGATAGAGAGATACCCAGCTATGTTTTGTTCATACTGGCACTTTCCACCCAGGGGATATGGCACACATGGGAATATATCAATACTTCAGCTTTTTTATACCAGTAGTTTCAAATTTCTATTTCAGTTCATGTAGAGAGAGAGAGTAAAAGAAACTGATCAACAGGCAGGAGAAAAACATCTATAGAATCTTTGCAGTTCACCTGATAAAGGAAGTATATAGTGTGTAAACCTTGTTTCTCATCAGGCTGATTCATATTTGTGTAATGAGCTCTGATTCTTCTGTTCCTGCATTGTTATTTCCCCTCACATCATGTACCTCTGTCCTAAGGATGGTCAGAACTATGGTTTTTGTTTGTAGCAAGAGAGGAGATGTGTACACTACCTATGCTAACAACTCTGAACAATTGGAGAGAGCATCTTTATAAATTTATTTATAAAGATAAAACCATCTCTGAACTCTCCATTCATTGCACTATTGCCAAACCTAAGAAGCCAAGATAATTGAAATCTGCTGGCATAGGAAAGCAAGGAGACCTAATGCTGCCACAGTGACCTGCACACGGATGGTGTTGCACTCACCAGGACTGTGTTACAGACCCTTGGCTTTGATGACAAACTGGTGCTCCGAGCTCCTTCTCAGCCTGCAGTCAAAAGAAGCTTCTCACATAGGACACCTGAGTCTCTAAGCAGGGAGTAACTGTGCACATAAATACTCAAAAGCCAAGCAGCTTGAATCTGTCCGCTGCTGATGCCCCAATGCACGTCATCCACTATCTAATATGTTTGGATGACTGTGCTCCCTCCCAACATCTTGATCATGGGAAAAGATGCTACATAGGCTTTGGGTGAAGAGTCAGCAAAAGTTGGAAGGTCATGGGAAATAGGAGTGCTTCAGGGTGGGCCCCTATGGATGTGTCCATTGCCTTGGCTCAGTGCCCTGATCTTTAAACTCAGTGGTTGGGACTCAGATTGGGCTCAAAGCTGGATCAGCCTTTCCAGCAGTTCAGGAACTCACAAGATTTGATGTCTCATATCAGGCCCCCTGCACCAACTCCAGCTGTGTCCCGAGCTTTCAAGAAGAGGTTCAGACAGGGGACCCAGTGTTTGGTTTTGCATTGCACTGCCAGACAAAAATATCCTCTCATTATGTGGAATCATTGAAAACTTTAATAGCATCCCTAAAACCTCCCTCCCCTCCCAAAGCATTTTGCTGCTCTTAGCACGTTAGGGAGTAGCTACAGACTCCTGCAGCAGAACTTGCAGGATTGAGTGGTCTTGGCAGAGTAGCTGCAAAGGGCATTGTGTTTAATAAAAGGGCTAAACTTTACAGTTTGGGTTTTCCCTATGTCTTGAAGTGAGATTTGGTCTTTGGATGTTAAGTGCTGGGCTGATGAACACAGAAGATACAAACTGGCTCCCTGCGTCCCTCTGGCAGCAAGCAGGCAGGCACTTTTCTCCTGCCCTGGGACACTCGGGGCAGATTCCCTGCAGATTCCTACTGTCCTTACTAAGGAGGCGTGATTTGCAGCGGTGCTGGGTGCCTGCAGGTGCTGCCCTCCGCAGGGGCAGTCCCGGTGGCTCAGCATCGCTGGGAATCAGGCGATGGGTTCCCGGCAAGGGCGAGGGCAGAGGGAGCGGGGCAGAGGGGAAAGAGGAGCAGCGGTGCTTGCTGATGCTCAAACATAGGTCTTCCAACGGAGGAACCTGCCGCAGGGCGAGGGCTCTCAGGCCCCACAAGTCAAACTGCACAGAGTCACAGTTAGTCATCATCGTCGTCGTCATCATCATCATCATCGTCGTCGTCGTCATCGTCATCATCATCATCGTCATCGTCATCATCGTCATCTTCATCGTCATCATCATCTTCGGTATTTATCTTCCCAGAAAGCACGTCCTCTATCCAGTCCTCCAGCTCCTCGGCTGTGGGCAGGTCATCATCATCTCTGATGTCCATCCAGATGCTGTCAGCCTGTGGGGACAGGTGATGAGGGATTAGCTGCCCTCAGACACAGGGAAGAGATGGGGTACACAGCTATTGTGGGGGTGAAGGTTGGACCATGGGCGGGATGCAGGGATGGTGGCGGCGTTAGCTCCCTCTCTGACACAGCCTCTACGCAGGCTCAGCCAGAGCATCTCTCTGCCCATGTATTGGGGTCACCACTTCCCTCTGGAGTGCTGCTGCGTCTGACCAGGGGCAGTGGGACTGGTCAGCAGGTTTGGGGGATTGTGTGGTGGTGCTGTGTGCCCTGACAAGATGTGTGCCCACTGCCTATATCTGTGAGCAGGAGTGTTGCCCACCTGATGCATTCCTCACTCTACCTGGACAGTTCTGTAGATTCCAAGCCTATGTAGAGAGATCTCAGAGACCTCTACCAGCAGCCTCTGCATCACCCCAGTTCACAGGACATCAGTGTTTCCCTCCTTCCATCCAGAGCCCTTCTGGGACCTCTTCCTTGGAGCCTTCATAACCTTCCCTCAGCACCTCTTCTCCCCAGCCTCTTTTACAATCACCTTTATCTCAAGACCTTGCTCTAGACTCCACCTGTGATAATGGTTCTTGCTCTTGGAAGACCCTTTCCTCAGATCATCTCTGCCATGCTTCCATGCATGGCTGACATGGCACATCACGTATCTCAGCTGAAGAATGGTGACAAACACCAGTGCCCTGGAGCGCAGGTAGCTCTGCTCTTTCCCTCCAGCAATCTGCATCGCTTCCATAAACCAAAGGGGATGGGGGAATTCAGTAAGGAGACAATGACAAAATTGTGGCTGTTATCCAGGGACAGCAAGCTTGGGTGGTCTCTGAGGCCTGGAAATGAGAGTTTTCCTCTCTGCTTTGCCGTAGGTTCCTTGGTTAAATGCCTGGATAAGCCCCTTTCCCTTCACTGTCTCCCCTCCATAAAATAGGATCAGCCTCCTATTTTGCAGAGACGCTATGAGGTTATCTCATTCAGGATTTGATGTTGCAGAAGCAAGTGGTCTTCACCTATCAGAAGAAAACTACCAGCTTTTGCAAATGCATCAAACTTCTTTCCCTATCTGTGGTACCTAATTCTCTTTGATTTATGGCTTGCTAAAAAGCCATACCAATTTCTGTGCAAGGAAAGCTGTGTCTCCCATACAATAAATCCTTCCTAAATCATCAAAACTGTAATAAAAAAGAGCCATGGAAAGACATGCAGCTCTTGCTTCACGCAAATGTTCACGTCCCTAAACTCAGGACTGTCTGCGTGGCAAAAAGTGACACTTTTAAATAATGGGAAGAGGAGTGGCTCCATTTCACCTTGAGAAGGTGCTGTGCAAATAAAGCAGCGATAACTTGCAGGGCATCATGACCCTAATCGTGAGCCACAGTCACCACAATGTGATGAACCAGCTGGGGCTGCTGGGAGCTCTGGCGTTTGCATTGGCAGGTTTTTACAGAAGTGAGGGGGTCAAAGGGGTTATGTCCACTGAAGCCAACAGCAGTGTTTATTTTCACTCTGTTGTGTAAGTCCCACTTTGTACCTGTGTAACTTGGCTGAATGCAGTGATGTAACACTGAAATAACAAAATGAGCTCAATGTTTGTTTTAGATATCACCTGCCAACCTAGAACTTTCTTAAATCTCTCTCGAGAAATCAAAAAAGGACTTAAGAGAAATGAAATAAAGCCTGCAAATACTATAATCAACAACCTGAAACATTTACTATATCAAAGCCAGATAATGCATGAGTTTTTATGGGTCTCTGAGAGGCTGCTGAATAACAAGGCGTGTTCTTACCTAATTCTGCATTCTATATGATTCTGATGCCGCTGAGAATCCGACTTCCATTAATTTCCATTGATTGCTGTTTAATGTAGCTTTAACATGACTTAAAATTGACCAATCAGAGTAAATATAATGAAGGGAGATACTGTGCTAAGGGCTAGTATTAAGGGCAAAAGACTGGAATACTTGGGCTCTCTTTCTGGCTGTCTATTCATTTTTTCTCATGATCTTAGGTGTCACATGACATTTTGGCTCTTTTCCCTTTTGTCCCTCCCTTAAAAATTCTGGGAACAAGCCTTAACTCCCTGGGTCTTCACTCCCTAGATGTCTGCCCCATGGACTGGTGGAGTACTGCTCTTTTACAGGCAAAAAGCTCACATCCAGCCAGTAACTACTTCATGACTTCCAAGTCAGCCTCTCAACCCCATCAATGGAATGAACAAGATCCAGGGGCTATGCTTTCTTCACAACACCATTGCCTCGTCTTCCCCATCACATCTCCCATGTTATGGTCTTGCAGCATCCATTATAACAGGAGGCACAACCATCCAGTACACCCTTGCTATTCCTCTTTTTCTGAGGTGATACAGGAGAGAGGATGTGGAGGCTAGAAGCCAGGTCATTGTTGAGCCAAACCAGTACCCAGCCTCACACACTTGTCCAAACTTTAAGTGCTTCACTGCTCTCTTTTAACAAAACATCAAGTTCACTTATGACTCAAATTTCAAACATGAACTCAAGCACCAATTTACAACCACTTCTGCGGTGGAGAGATTTCTGCTGCCAGAGACACTAACATACCCACACAGGTTCATTTTAAAGAGTTTAAAACAAACATGTAGCACTTAAACATTAAAAATAAACTAAGGTAATAGGCAAGCCAGGCAGGAGCATGCTGCATTACAAGCTCTCTGATCATCTGGACTGTTATTATCAGAAAGAGGAAAGAATGGTTTCTCTCTGTGTCAGGGCTGTGAAGCATGTTACATCACACTCAGCAGCTCTCCTGAGATCTCTGCTGGTGAGGGTCAGATGGGTCCCTCTCCCACCTGCCTTTAAAGCTGGCAGCGTGTGGGCAGCACAGGATCAGTTCCATAGATTGCTGGTTTGAAGGCAACCATAGTGAAAACAGTAGCTGCTAGAAAGTTGTCCCAATAGCACAGCTGTGGGTGCTGTGGGTGTTGTTGCTCCCTCAGCAGTGCCCAAGTAGCACCTGCCTCTGCAGGTCTCTCTGCAGCTGCTTCCTGTGGGATGGTGTGGAAACCTTCATTGCCACCTGGGGTGTGGGGTTGGCAGCTCTCTTCCTCCCACCTAAATCCCTCCAGCATTACCTGCACAGCGGTGGCTGAAGGGGAGGAGGGCTTGGATGAACCCCAGTGCATGCTCCTTACCACAGCAGGATCCCTTCTTTACCAGTTTATGCTGTACTTCTGTTAAAACTCTGTATTTATTTCGTTTTTCTCAAGCTGTGAAGTTTCTCCGTGTCATCTGTCAGGGAAAATCTTTCCCTCCTACACTCAAGCTGCGCCTTTTTGCTTCTGTAGAAAAAAACAACCTCCTTTTTTTCCTCTTCTCCTCCCCTAAGCATGGCTTTATTTTCCCCCTACACACACTTTTTCTCCACAAAGCACCTCCAAACTGTCAGAGCAGCGAATGAACAAAGGTGTGTGCTGTAGGTTAGGACGGAAATGCAATAACTTGAAACCAAAAGTGGGCAAAGCCCTGAATCCCACACCACGGAGGCTGGTCCTGTCCTCAGCAGATGTGGTTTGCGTGTGATTTGGCAGCAGAAACACACTCAGACTAAAGTCCTCAAGCCCAACATCAGAAGTGTTACAAACCCTCTGGCATGTGGGAAGGGTGAGGTCTTCATATTTTTTCCCCAGGGAAAATCCTGTTCTACCTGCACTTAACAGTGGAAATCCCAGTGATTCCAGTGTACCTCAGGACCCACCCTTTCTAGCACCCCAATTTTGGGATCCCTGGATTTTCTGGGCGCATGCTACTCACGTCTGTGACGTTCACCACCCCGATCTGTGGTCTAAACAGGTCGATCTTGAAGGTCTTCTCCCAATAAGTGATGAGCTGCAGGAGTGAGACACAAAGCTCAGGCAGGGGTGTTTGCAAGGCCTCGTTGCATTAGTTCAGTCAGCTGGGCTGTGGAGCAGGGAATGTGCATCCATGTGTGCACGGGAGAGAGGAGAGGCTGAAAGTGAGCTTGGGCTGCCTCACATGGAAAAGGAAAATGCCGACTCTGGGGATGTTCCCACGACAACGCCTTCTTGGGAGGCAGACCCAAACAAGCAGCTTTCAAGGGGATGGCCTGTGGTCCAGTTTCCCATTCTTCCCTATCCCAGATTCAATGGGGCAATTCCTGCACTCATATGAGCATACGCACTCCCTTACACACACCCTCATACCCACCCCATCCATGAATTAAACCAAGAATGGGAAAGAGCCTCTGCCACTCACCAGAGGAAAGTCATCAGGGTCAATCCAGACGATGCTCAGATCAGGATTATCAGTGTTGTCCCTGGCAACCTGCTTCAGGATTTCCAGGAACTCAAAACCATCTGAAATGATATATGAACCACTGCAACTCTCTTGCAAACACACAGGCACTTCTTGCTTGTGGGGTTTCCAGCTTCCCTGGCTCCCCTATGCACACAGGAGTTGTTTATAGTTCTCATTAAAATGCTGTCTCCCAGCACTTTCTTTTGATAATAACGCTTTTAATTTCAAGCATCCTCCTCGGGCATTGAAATTAATTACACATGAATTAAGCCTCATAATCCTTCCGTGGAGTGGAACAATGTCACTATTTTCTTGTAGTGAGGGAGGAACTGAGCTCTCAAGAGGCCAAAGCTTTCCGATTTGCTGATGGCTCTGAGAAGCACTGATGCCATGGCTTTTCAGGAGTTGGTGGCCTGGGGTTTCCCACATGCCTACCCCACACCCAACCCTCAGCACTTTCACAGAGCCACACAGAAAGGTGGGCAAAGAGCTAGAGAACAAATCCTGGAATGGAGGTGCAGGGAATGACTTGTTTTTTTCCAGGAAATCATCCATTTGTATCCAAAATTTGAGTCCTGCCAGCACAAAAACCCAGTAGGTGTTTACAATGAAAACAAAGCACATGAAAATACACTTTCTTGAAGGATAGAGAGTTACACAAGGAACAAAATGGCCTTCTACCTGGGTCATCTTCTTCAGCAAAGGCTACGATGTGGATACCCTCCATGTCATCCTCCTGGAAATAACACAACAATTACTGATGGGCCAGGGAGGGAGGAGAGAGTCTGGGTGGTTGCTGGAGATGAGGAGCAGTGGGATGCCTTCAAAAAGGACAGTTACTAAGGGAGGATTGGCTTGAGCCCCACTGAGACACCAGAAATGGGAGCTGAGGCTGTCATGAAGGTATTAGGTGCTGAAGGGGTAGTTTGGGTAGTGTTGTTGAAACTCTTCAGATTAAAATGAGGTGAGCACCATGATAGCAATGGCAAGGGAGCTTCTGATGGTGTGAGGCAAAAGCTTCTCTGCAGAAAAGGTCAAAGGCTCTCTAGTATGAGAACAGAGGCTCCTCCTTCAAGCCTGAAGCCACCTACCCTCATAAATTTTTAGCTCCCAGGGGAAGGTTTGCAGGAAACAAGTATCTGCCACCACGCTCAGCCCCAAAGCATGCTCCTTTGTGGCCAGAAAATGAGGTTTTCTCACAATATGAGAGGCAAGGTGGCTCATTTGGGCCCCTTTTTGGAGGTGAAGGGTCTCTGCTTTAGGTGAAGATCTCCGTGAGCAGTGAGGGAAACTGAGCAGGGGGCTCATTTTGGGGCTCCAGTGAGTGGAGGACAGAAATTACAGCCTGGTGGATTACTTTTCTCCATGAAACACATGACTAATGATATTGGCAAAGGCCAATGGATCTGCTGGCCGGTTCATCATCCGCCTGATATGAATGTCATCTCTGAATTATCCCATGGATCGGTTTTGCCTTCCTCACCCACTGTCAGTCTCGGTTTCCATTTCAATTGGTATTAATGCAAGAAAAAAAATCCCATCTAAATGCTAATTTCTTTTCCCTTCTGAGCCCAGAGGTGACAAAGCCACCATCAAAAACTGAAAGGGAAAAAAACCCTGAAAGATTAAGTGAAAAACATTATCTTTTAAAACAATAGCGGATGCTGAACCTTTGTGGTTGTCTTCAGGGAATACGTTTTCACCGGGACATTCTAGGCAGATTTACTTGGGATTCAGACCACTTACAGCAGGCAAAATTCACACTGTTGCTTTTTCTACATATTTGCCAGCATCATTGTCAGACAACAAAATAAAAAGTTTATATCTATAGGCCATAAATAATTACATATATATACCTATATAGTGCAGCTCTATTCTGGCCTTCAAGGCAGCAAACAAAACTGGAGTAACTCCAGTGAAGGCACTGAGGATGTTGTGAACTTGCAGTGAGATCAGAATCCAGCCCCCTGTGTTCTGTAGCTATGAGCCCACTGCTCGTAGCAAGAGCAAGCTCTGTATTCCCAGGCTGCTGGTTGAGCAAGCATCCTACCACTGGGAATTCACACTTTTTGTGAGGCTGTTTTAGAATATGTTCAGTATGAAAGTGAAACCACTGCATGCGGAATATGGGTCTCACTGAAGCTCCATCAAAAACCTTGGAGGGACTTTGGTGGATCTTGGAAGCTGCGTTCTATACAGAATCTGTATTTCAAAACGAAATGAAAAGCTATGGTGCCTAAGTGACTCATAACTCCTGGTTCAGTTTTATTACCTCTTGCCTTGCTGTATTAAAGGCTCCCAAGGTTTTTGCCACTTTGGAGTCCTGCAATGTTTCATGTTACACAGCCAAGAAGGGGACATCTGAATGCTGTTATAAATGTGTTGAGCCTTTTGGAAGAATGACTGCATCTTCCTTTAGTGTCTGTAAAGCACCTGTTCAGCTTTGTTTTTCAGCGTTCATCTGGCACTTGAGGGCCCTGACCAGCTTTTAACATCATATTCATTCACAGTGAAGGGATAACTTGTTATACACACTTTTTCTTTCATTTTCACCCTTCCTTTCTTCCCCACCCCTGCAGACCACGAGAGTCCTCTGTGTGTGATAAGGGCCAAAATGCTGGTTAGTTCCTCACAGTTGCTGATTTGCATCTTGCTTGCATCCCAAGAAGAGCAACCAGTGCACAATCTGCTTTGAAATGTATATAATTAACTGTACTGCCTGTCTTCACTTGCACTTTGAATTGTACAACTGCCCCAGTACTTTTACAAGGACATGTAGTGACAGAATGAGGGAGAATGGCTTTAAACTGAATGACAGTAGATTTAGACAGGATGTTAGGAAGCAATTCTTAATTGTGAGGGTGGCGAGACTCTGGAACAGGATTCCCAGAGAAGCTGTGGGTGCCCCATCCCTGGAAATGTTCAGGGTCAAGTCAGATGGGGCTTTGAGGAACCTGGTCTAGTGGAAGGTGTCCCTGCCACAGCAGGGGCTTGGAACTAGATGATGTTTAAGGTCCCTTTGAACCCAAACCAGTCTTTGAATCTGTGAGTTTCCATGGGACGTCTGAACAATCTCTGTAGCTCACCCAGCAAGCAGGACACAGAAATCACCCCACCACCAGCACCGAGGACCTTTAACTGAGATGGAGCATCCTTGGGCAGGATCACTACACAGGCCCAACACCTGCCTGGCACACTGCTTAGCTTTCCCTCTTCTCTCTGTGGAGCAAGCAAGAGCCAGCCTGCAGTGCTGCACAAAGCATTTGAGCACACTGTTTGAACTCAGGCACTAGGCATCACAGCCGAGGCTCTCCCTTCTTCCCAGAAAAGAGAAAGTAGCTTTGCAAGGAAGGAAAGGTAATGTTTTGCTCAGCCAGAGGCCAGAGCTCTTGAGCAGTTTCTTGTTGGGAGGTGGCAGGGGACACAATGCTTACCCATGTCTCATACATGTCCTCTGGGCGCAGCTTCCTCAAGGTGGCCCTGAAGGGAAGACAGAAACACTCTTTGAGGACATATCCAGCACTGACACACATGACACTGTCAGCATCATGGAAAAGGTCACCATGGCCCCTTTGGCTGGTGACTGGAATCAGCCACCACATTTTGAATGCAAGCATGGGGGCACTGTAGGTCAATTTATGCCTTTATTTATGGTGATAAAACCCTGCCCCTAGCCCCACAGGAGTCATTGCAGCCACTGTTTCTGCTTGGGAAAATGAGATGCCTCTCTGTGCTGAGATGTACTGATGAATTAGCCCCACACATGGCAGACAGTTCTGTCTATGCTGAGAGCATGGGCGACCCATTCATTTTTGTCTTGTAGTCCCTGAGACATTCCTATTGGGCTCTGTCTCTCCTTTCTCCTGGTTTCACCCCAGCACAATTTCAGCACAGAAATCCTTCCCACCTCTGCTGAAGCTAAGAAGACAGAATAAACTCTGGGAAGAAAATTTAGATCCTAATCACCATTGACAAGGAAATATAAACCTTAAACTGGTCAAATCTTTTTTAATTTTTTTTGAGAAGTTCACAAAGGATAAAAGATAAAAAGCAAATATTTTCTGATAGATTTGCAGCAGGAAACCTGTCAGGGAGCCTGGCAGGCTGAGAGTTGACTGGGGTGTTAGAGGGGCACCCAAGAACACAAGGCCATAACAGACAAGCACAAATCATCCTTTGCACATCTGCTTGCTGTGGTATCAGCTGTTCAGGGAGGATCCCCCAGCAGAATGAATCTCCCTGGCTGACCTACCCCAGGACCTGCTGCAAAGAGAAGTGCCAGTCTATGAGGTTTTAGAACAGATTGGAAAAAGGAGTGGCAGCATGTTGCCAGAACCAGGTGGAATAAGTGATATGTGTAACCTGTCACTTCAGTTTGCCTCACAACCAGAGCAATGGAAAAAAGGGAACATTTTTAGAGGTTCCTAAAGGACCTGAGGAGCCACAGAACTGAGCTGCAGTTAGATCAGAGGAGAGGAATCTCCTGTGGATTAGTAACACTGAAGGGTGAAAATGAATAGTCAGTTTTCATGACAGAGGGAATTAACCGATTAAGATTTATAGCATATTCTTTGGCATGATCATATGCATAACATAATCTGAAAAAGATATGAAATAGGAATATGGCAGCATTTGCTTATCATATCCACTTCTTTGGCAACCAGCAAAGGCCTGACTACAAGTTGATGCAGAGGATCTCCTGAGACTTGAGTGTCTGCATGATAGACAGACATATAGCAAGTAATACACTTGCAGAAAACCAACCCTGATTGTACAGGTGCAGCATTGGGTTCTAAATTAGCTGTAATTAATTACTGCATCTCAGGAAAGGGGCCCAGGTGTCACAAATTGAGAAAGCATCAACTCCAAAGGAAAAAGGCCAAAAGAAGATTGCAAAGAGTTGGGAAATGGCCAAGGAGTAAAACAAACCATTATGGCAGGGGACAGCTACACTGTGAACCTCCACAGTAAATTTTTGTGTAGTTCTTGTCATCCCATCACAGAAATGATATGGACAGGTGAAAAGGCACATGGAAACATGGCAGTGGTAAGTGAAGGTATGGAATGACCTCTATTTGATGAAGATCTAATAGATAAGAATTATTTATCTTGTAAAAGAGGTGACTGAAGAAGGATTTGGAAGGTATTCTAAAAAATCAGGAATGGTGAAGAAAATGTGAATAGCTTAGAACATGGCCAAGGTTCTAATAACGTCAAGGTTGTGGGTTTGATCCCTGCTCAGGCCATTCATGTAAGAGCTGGACTTGATGATCCTCGTGGGTCCCTTCCAACTCAGAATAATCTGTGATTCTCTCCCTATAGATTACCTTAAGTATTAATCATTGTTCCTCTTAAGACAAGAGTTAGTAGGTGTCCAGAGAAATTGTTAGGTAGCAGGTACAAACTAAACAAATAAGAATGGGGTTTTGATGTGATGCATAATTCAGCTGCTGAACTCATTACAATTTGGTACATTCAGCATCAAAACAGAAATAAAGTAAAAACAGCTACAGAAATGGAAGAAATAGCCACTAAACACAAGATCAGGGATACAATTTCTAACCTAGCAAGTCCTTTCATTGTTGATGGTCCAAAACTAGAGATTATATCAGATGAATGCATATTATGTATTTAGGCATGCTTGTACTTGGCTTATAAGACACTTCTCCCAGCTGTTCTCTGGGGGAAGCTTTTAGAGAAAGGAAACTCAGTGGGGAGGATCTGGCCACACCCACGTGTACTGATTGCTGTGCTGTGACTGAGCGCTTCCCGGTGTCGGAGGGAGTGAGGCAGTTGAGGTTTAGGCAAGTAAGAAAGAGCAGGATTCAGCCCCCGTGATGCTACATCACAATTGCAGAGAAGTGGGGGTCCAAGCCCAGCATTTTGCAGGTGAATGAGGCATCAACCCAGAGGACTGTACCATGTAAATTTGTATTTGTGCAACTGAGAGTGAAATCTGGGCTGAGATCTTGAAGTGGCAGTGACCACCATGCCCAGATGGACACCCATCTGTGCAGCCTTGGACGAGTCACCCCATGGTGCTGAGCACCAGCTTCCTAACCTTCTATGGAGAGGATGAACTATCCCACAACAGCTGCCCAGGGAAGCCTCAGCTGGGAGGCTGTGCATGAGCTCCTCCTGGGCACCTGCTTCAGCTGATGTCTCGAGACTGCAATGAAAGATCAGAAACTCCCAGTTTCTGTGCAGGGTTAGAGGAAGTGGTAGTGAATCCTGCCTGGGCATAGTAATGGGAAAGTTGTTTTAGGAAGGGTTGTTTAAGGCATGCCAAAGAGTCTGGATACAGTGGACTAGTGGTAGCTTTTCCCAGTGATGTGATGGGGCTGCTTCAGTGGGGTGGAGAGATGGCAGTGGAGTTTTGCATGTCTGAGGAGGGATAGTCCATGACTATGAAGAGAGAAAGTTTGCTGTGTGAGGGAGAGGGGGCCACTGGTCCTCTATACCTTCCTGTAAGGAATATCCTGCTGGGCTGTCTGCAGGGAATCAGCACATGGCAGCTGCTGAGGTTGCTTCATTTTAGTCTACAGATCATCTCCAGATCTGACTAATTCCAGCCTGTGCCTTTAGGTCCTTTACTGGTGGTAAGGCAGGATGAAGCACTTCTGCTCTGAGAAGCTCAGCATTAACTACTGGGAACATATTGCTGTCACTCCAGGCTTCTTTCCCTCCCATGGCAGCACCTTGGCAGGTTTGGGATTTCAGACATATGATTTTATGGATTCCTTTTAATTCTTTTCTCAGCTTTAGCACTTGCAAAATACATGGCCTACCCCCTTGCTTCTACCAAGCACCACAGAACATCTTTAAATATGTAACACTTGGGGGCATTCCACTGCAATTTTGTGCTGGTGAGGAGTTTGCCTTATTAGGATAGCATTTAGATGACTGTGTTTAATCAGCTTCTGGTGCTGCTGCTTGACAGAATGAGCTTGGGGGAAAAAAGCTGTGGGGAGGACTAATGTTAAGAAGCCTAGGGGGTCAGCAAAGTGAATTGCAGGTACATGGAAGATAGAAGAGTCCTTCATATTTCAGAAAAAGCAGAGAACTGTTTCTGATGAGTCTCAGATTCTGGAGATCATCTCTTGTCTGTGTGAACACAGAACTCCAGCTGAGCCTGATTTGAGATCCCCCCCTCTATATAGATGGCCCTGCTTTCCTCAGACTTGTCTGGTCCCTTGATTATCTGCTGGGAAATGCAGTTTTAGGAGCAGCAGGTAGCCTGTGACACTCTCCTGAGAGATGTTTCTAAGGGTATAAAAATACAGCACCTCCTGGGTAGTTGTGCCCTTATACTTAACCCTGTGCTTTTACACAGAATCAGCCTCTCCGGTGACTTCTAGAGTATTTTTGGTAGCTGAGTCCCAAAACAACTGTGCAATAAAACTGATTGAAAAAAGCACGAACATCCACAGCTCCTACTGAGTTGATCAAACACTGTAGGTGCTCAGCACCGTTCTCAGATGAGGCTCAACACAGCCATAACAGCTGTGGCTTCTTCTCTGTGCCTACAAAAGGAGTCAACAGGATCCTCTTGGTCCATTATGGTTCCTCTGAGCTTGGTCTGAGCTCTAAACATATCTGATATCAGGAGAGGGATACACCCATTAGTAAAGCTGGTTTTGGGAAGGAGGGGATGGGATAGGATTGGGATTTGGCTTTAGAGGCCTTGGAGAGGGTCATCTTCTGTACAGACATAAACTAAAAGCATGGGCAATTAGGGCAAGGATTCCACTCTCCACTGCCTTCCAGCCTCACTGCTTTTTGAGTGAGGACTAACCACGGAGGAGGAACAGCAGGAGGAGAGAAGCTGTGTTATTCCAGCTCTATTGTGGTGAAATCTGACTGCTGCACAGATACTTGCACTTGCTACTCATGAAGTAGGAGAAAAATAGCCCCAATTTCAAACCTGGGTCAGAAAATCATAAAAAAGTGGTCATCATCCTAACCTTTTTTGAGAGTGATGCCCAAGAGAGGCAAGGTTGCAATGACAGACACCTTTACCCACTTCTCTTGTCCAGGAGCACCCCGTATGCTACATACCTTCTGTGCTCTGTCACAAAATCAACCAGTTCCTCTTCTGAATAAGGCTTATCAGGGATGTGAACAGGCTCATCCATAAAGGGTTCATAGAAGTCCACCTCGTTCATCTTAAGGCCTAGCTTCTTGGCAACCTGTTGCAGTGCAGACAGTCA
The DNA here is from genome assembly GCA_020086605.1 of Lanius collurio. Taxonomy (NCBI): domain Eukaryota; kingdom Metazoa; phylum Chordata; class Aves; order Passeriformes; family Laniidae; genus Lanius; species Lanius collurio. The sequence continues at coordinate 36,529,815 of JACBWW010000006.1, forward strand.
CAGGTGAGGGAGCCTGATGTGCCCCTTTGCTTACCCAGAGTCTCTTCTGGTGGCAGAACTGAGATCAAGGTCCTTGCTCTCTCTCAGAGCATGCACTCCTAAGGGTGATCCACAAAAGAGAATGGATCTTTCCTTGTTTAAAATCCCACTGATGGCCCCTACACTACTGGTGTCAAACACTGGGGCACAGCAAAGCCAGAGTCAAGGGTCTGCAGACCTAGAGGGGCTGGATTCCAAACCCACATCAGGACCTGCCTCCATCCTGCAGAAATGGCCTTTCATCTTGCGACAGGGCCAAAATATCAATGCAGACACCAACACCCCTGGAACACTGAAAATGAGAAATTGAAACCAGACAACAAATCTGGGAACATCCTGAGCTCTCAGAAAACAGGTGGTGGTATATGTGAGCTACCATGAATGTTTGTGGACGCTTACCCCTTTGTCGAAGGTGGCAAAGAATTTGACGTACGGCTGGAAGTGTTCAGCAGCTTCTTCAAATGCCTTGAAATCTGGAAGGAGAAAAGGGGAATGAAGAAGATATTTCACAGACAACTGGCCACACTCTGATCAGCCCAGAAGGTATTGGGGAAGAACAAATATAAACTACTGCAAACTCCATCAAATGATAGCCCAATGTTTCTTCCACCCTTCCAGGGTTTACAAAGAAAGATAATTCCATGTGGAACATGCTGTGCAGTCCCACAGTGTTCAGGAAAGTTGCAGAGCTCAGCATAACACACTTAACTGGGGCTGAAATCAGCAGCCCTGTGAAGCAGGTCCGGGGGTAGTTCAGCCTGGGAAATACATGGAATTGCTCCAGCATTAAGGATTGCTGCCATTCCCCAAACAGTCACCAAGTGTGACTAGATATGCTTCTCCCACTGCAGGAGGATGGGGCAGGAACCAGGTAGGTTTTTACTGTAACTGCTATCAGGTCCTCATGCTGGGTTCAGGAAGGATGCTCTCAGCCTGGAAGGACATTTTACAACAGACATTTCCCACCTTTCTTCCTAGTAGTTATTACTAAACAGTGTTAGGGTCACAGCCCTGCCCAAGCTGTCCTGCAGCCCAGTTTGAGAAAGCTGAAGAGAGAGGTAGGTGGGCTGTTGCATTGCAGCAGACCTGGTGATATGTTGCTTGCTCAGGTAGGAATACCTGTCTCTGCTAAAGGCAGGACATGCCAGGGTGGAGTGTACACTGCCAGCACTGCCCCAGTAGCACGGAGAGCACTTGGGGCTGGCAGAGGGGACTGCAGGGCTTGACAGGGAAATTCTCAGGTGAGCATTTCTCTAGGCTTGTGAAAGTTGGATTTGCCCAGAATGGTCCCTGAGCTGCACATCTCTCAAGGCATGGGACCAGCCTCTTTCCAGTCTTGGGGGTGAGCAAGAAGGAACAGGTCAGTGCCTCTGCCAGGCTGCCCCAAAGGGTCCTGCTTACTGCTACTGTATGGTTTGCCAAGTTAGTACTTAATACTATGTCCCCCTTTCCCTTCCCCTCTCCCCTTTCCTTCCTCCTACTTTGATCCTTTGGCTCATTGCTCACAAGAAGGGGTGCTTTGCTCCTTTTGGTTGCTCTCTCAGTGTAACTGTAACCTTGGCTGATTTTTGGATGAGGAAAGCTCCCTTTACCACAGGAGCCCCTGGATTATGACCCTCTTCTCTTACCAGCAGATACCTTGCAGAAGGGTCACTGCTGTCAGTGTAGGAATGGGCTCATGCATTACACCAGCAGAAACTTGCCTGCAAACCCACTCATCCTCCAGCAATTTTAACTCTGTCACAGGCTGTCATATACCAAAACCCCCTTCATGGTCATGCAGAACAACCCATGCCTGGCCCCCAGAGCATCCAGGCAGGCTCCAAGCCCCATGAGGAACACGTTTATCTTACGTTCTGAGTCTTCTCCCTTGAAGTAGCCAATGAGTTTAATTTCATCGTCGATCTGGTCAAAGGCCTGAAGCTCCAGCTTGCTGTTTATGACCTCCACGGGGTCTTCTAGCAACTGCCATGACAAATGCATGTGGTAACGCAGTGATTTGCAGCACCAACCTATGCCTGGCAGGGTGTGTCACAAGCAGCCTACGCAGGGAGAAAGAGGTCACCCAATTTCTCTGCCATTGGAAACCCTACTTATTGCTTTCTGCCTTAATGTGAGGAGCTGAGAGAAGCAGGGCACCTTCAAAGGAAGACATTAGTAGGTTCACTACAGAGGTGGAAGCATTGAGAGGGAGGCTGATAGAGGACTGGGTAACCCAAAAGGATGCTGAGGGACCTACTGTGATGAAGGATAAGGGGGAGCAATTGCAGCTAGCTTTAAGGAGGTCAAGAAGTAAGAAGAACAATTGAAAGGAGCTGGTATGAGCATTGTGAACTCCTGTGAAGGATACGTATGTGTGTGTACATACATATATATATATATATACACATATACTTTTTTTCAAGTGTCATTTGCTGGAAGAGGTCATTGCAAAGATCTTGCTTTTGAAAAACATTAAAACTAGCATGCTAGAGGATGGCCAAACAGTGGTTTGTTTAGAGCAGCAGAAAGTCTAGATGTGAATTTTCCTGGCTGATCCTCCTCCTATACAAAATACTTTAAACCTATTCTTTGGTCCTGTAGACATCACAGTGTTAATGAGGAAGTTGGAAGACCTATCTGGCACTTTAGACTGTCACTGATCCAAACCTTGTTTCTCTTTTCCTAACTAGTCACTGCTAGTGAAAAGGTTCAGTCTGATTATTTTGCCCAGCAATCATAGCATAAATCAAGTGTGTTTTCACTAGAAGGAAAAAAAATCAGGCAAGCCACTGCCTGTAGAGGAGTAGAGAACCTCTGGGCTTCTTTTAGTTGTCAGATCAAGCTGCTGCCAACGCCACAGATGTGTCTGGTTTTATTTCCTTGCTTTGCCAGGTATTTTCCTTTCTGAGTGGAAAACGTAAACCATTGCTTTTTTTTTTTACAGAACGTGACTTTTCGGTGTCACCCTACATGGCACAGCAAGCAAAACCTCTTTAAGTGCCTTACAGCTCCAGTGTGAGGATGTGTCTCTGCTGTGCCCCTGCTGTGCCCGCAGCAGCATGTGCAGCTTCCTGCTGCCATAGTGGCCTGAGCCATGGAAACCTGGGATCCCACTGCTGCGGGGTCATGGCAAAGCTCTGCCCTGTCTGTGGCCCTCTTGGGTGGTGCAGATGCCCATTTCTGTCCCTGAAGCCACTTGCATGTGTTTTGGTCACAATACTCAATGCACTCAGCCACAGACATTGTCATAGGAGAAGTGAGGTCCTGGGGATCTGTTTTTCTTCCCTGGCCATACCTCTCCTTACCAGCAGTCCTGCACCACAGGTGTGGGCAACCTGCCACCCTGGGAAACAAACCCCACCAGCTCCACTGCTCACCTTACCTCCCTTATCTGCATTACTGCACAGCCTCTTAGAAAGAGATCCTTACTTGAAAGGAAAGCCAAGCCACTGCAAAATGTTTTCATTATAAAGTAAAGACCATGGTTTTGGTCTGTTGCCTCTCCTAGGAATAAAATGTAAAAAAAGAGAAGTGCAACATGTAGATGTGGGATTCAGCATCTCTTTTGCATTTAGGCACAAAGGGGAGTACATCATCGTGCCCATGCATGAAATGACCCAAGACCATTTAGTTCTACGGCCTTATCTCCTCTCACTCATGTCAGTGCAATTTGGGAAGTTCACTGAAAAGATCCTGCTTGCATCTAGAAAGGGGCAAATAGTTTGCAACATAAGCCTTTTTCAATGTACTGAGCTCTTTTTAGTTGCTCTAGGACAATTTTACTTCTTGGATATTATTTTTTTTGAAAATAGCTCTTTTTTAAAAAAAAGAAAGAAAAAGTGTGAAAGATTTTGAAAATGGCAGAGTGCACATAGGCTTGCTAACTGAGGTGGGTGAACAGCAGTCAGTTATCCTGATTGTTGCTGATTTCCATTCAAATACTCCATAAATAAGAAAGAGGGCAGGTTGTCTCTAAGATATAAGGTGGCTTGTGGCATATAAGGGTACCACCTTTCCTGGGAACTCATGGTGAGGCAACTATTGGGGAAGATGTCAAACACCATCTCTACCAGTGAATAGCAAACAGGGATGAAATTTCAAACAAAGATAAACTTGTTTTTTTAGAAAACTAACTATTTGCAAGGTCTTCTCTGAGAGGTTTTATATAACTTCGAATTTATCCATGCTTACATCCAAGAGGAATTCCACCAAAACATCTGCAGACAGCTCCCCATCAAATTCAATCAACCGCTCATCCTTAAACACATAGAGACTTCCTTCTTCAAGCAAGCCTGAAAGAAGAAGAGAGGAAACAATATGTGGTTAACATGTTATTAAAAGAATGTTTAGTGCAGAATGTCTTGCTTGTTTTCCCAGCAATTCCTCCTGGGAAAATACAATTGCCAGTTTGCTGTGTTGGTCTAATTAGAAACAAGCTGAACAATCCCCTGGCTGAGGTTTCATGACACAGGAGACAGACTTCAGCCAGAACTGGTGCTTGCTTCTTCCCAAATGTTGAACTTTTCATTCAGGTCACAGTTTGGTCTCAGCTGGAAAAATTCTGCACCAGGAACGTGTTTTATCTTGGTTGTCTATCTTGCAGTAAATACCGGGCTCTAACTGACAGCTCAGATTTTAACAACCTATCACTATATGGAAAATGGATTTTGATTCAGGTTGTGCTCACTGTCCAGAAAAGGCTGAACTATGTGAACGTCACCAGTGACCTGAAAGTGAGCTTCAAACTCTGAAGCTTAGCTGGCCTTGGCAAAAGGGTTAGAAACCAATGATAGAGATGCCGCAGACTGCAGGGTGACAGATTTCAATGCTGTATCACTAGACTGAGGGGTGAGTGCCACAGAACCTTGTTGGAGGCTCCAAAATCAACAGCACTGGCCTCCTGCAATGCAGGATGGCAGGGTTCCGCAGCCCAAGGTTGGTAGTTTGTTCCTTCTTGGAGAGGCAGAAGCTCTTGTCTTTAGTTTAGCATCCATTACCACTCACAGCCTCTAATTTAGGCAAGAAAATTACAGTCAACTATGTTTAAACCTTAAGTTTAGTGGTATATTTGTGTACTTCTGCATTAATGTGACACAGTATTTCTGTATCACTTTGTGGGCTAAAATTGAAGATACTGCCAGCCCCTGAAAGGCAGCTGTGTCCAGGGGTGACAATGCAGCAGCCCCCCACCTTTAGAGCAGATCTCCTCTTTTGCTCCGGGGAACAAACCAGAGTGACTGGCACCTAATTGCCATTGCAAGGGTGTGGCTGCCCCATTTGTTGACAGGGGTCACCGTGTCATGGGGCTGGTGACATTTGGGGGACTATGTGATTTCCCTGTATGTTCTGGTTCTGCACTGCTGTGTTGATCCTATCTCTGTGTAGGAAGAGCATGAAGTTACTCAAAACACCTATTTACTGTTTCTGCACAGAAAGCTGTGAACTGACACCCTGTCATTGTTACAACACGAATTGCCTTTATTTTTCACTTTGGTTTCGTTTGGTTTATTTTGGCAGACAGACTTTTTTCTGGAATGGTCTTGGCTCCTCTCTCTCATCCTCACCCCTACCCCTCCACTTGATGCTGCCTGTGTTGGTGTGGGCAGGTGGGTCAGTGTGCAAGTGCCACCATCATCCTCCCCATCCTGGTAACAAAGATTTGGCTGTCTTCTATAGGCCTGCCTATTGGACATCACTCCCACAGTCTCTTCAAGCTGTTCCAGAGATATCAGACCTGGGACTCACCTAACTTTTTGGCAAGCTTGGCATCCTTCTTGGAGTCCACCATCCCAAAACCAATGCTCCGGGGCTCTAGGACCTGAGCTGCCAGCTGTGGGAGGAAGCAGAGAGCCCAACATTAGCAGCATTAACACCACAGGGTAGCTAAAGGGCATCATGGCCTGCTAACATGGCACGACAGACATAAGTGACCCATATTCTGCTTTTGAACAGCAGCAAAGGGTGGGATGTGTCACATGCTGCCTCTCTGCTGAGATAACCCAGAGGTCACAAGGGTTGGGTTTGTTCCCATTGTGTTGCAGCAGGGAGCTTGCTGGCACTACTATCTGCTGTTCACTGCTGCTTGACACTGGCCTCAGGAGAGGACTCCTGATGGAACTGGGAACACCAAAGCAGCGGGGATGGCTGAAAAAAAGTCCTGTGCCACCAACACAGAGCAAAGCTTGTTTCCTCTGTGGTGCCTCAGTGGCCTCCTGCAACGGAGTGTGACATGCGGGCACTGTGGACATTTTAAGACTGGAAACCCATGGTGCCAGGCAGCAGTGGGTGCACGACACTGCAGCATCATGTCTTCATGTATGTGATGGGCTGGCCAAAGCAGGCTCCTTTTCCTAAGAAATGCTTGAAGTCATGTGTCCTGTCCAGGCTTCAGTAAGCCCTCAGATCCTGGTCCCCTATTTTTACTAAAGAAATTCATCTAAGCCCAGCCATGCTCATGTTCACTTTCTCACACCTTTGCAAAACCACTGCACCCTGTTCCCACCACCTTTGACGAAGGGGCCTCTTGAAGATATCAAGTTCCTGCCTGTTTTGTGAAAATAGATATGTGAGGAAAGAAGAGACGCTCTGCAAGGGCCCCATGGTGGGAGCGACCCCAGGTGAGACCCTGTGATTTCCAAATTGGCTCCTAGAGATGCAGTGACCCTGGTAAATGGATCCACTTATGCACTGGATGACTGACAGCCCCACCACAAGCATGCTAGAGACCCTACAAGGCAGTAATGATGCTCTGACAACTACCAAGCAGCTGTAAGAGCCTCCTCTTCCCTCTCCCTTCCTGCTCCACAAATGCCTCTGATGCTGGTGATTTTCTTGCTGTTCCTCCTCCCAGCCCTGCCGGATGATGGAGATGAGGGGTCAGGAGCCTCTGGGTCAGGAATGTCCCTATTAGGGCACAGCTGTCAGTGCTTGGCAGGGGGAGGCTGGGGGGAGCAGAGAAAAGCCATGGCCAGAGAGACGGTGGGCTGATTTATGAGGAAGCTCCCCCACCTACCCTCCCCAGCCCCAGCTCATTTTGGCTCCCTCCCCCAGACTCAAAGCCAGTTTGAATGTCACCCAGCAGCGCTGCCACTGTGGCCACGTGGTCCCTTGGCTCCCCTGCTATAAATAGCTTCTGCCTGTGCCAGGCCTCTGTGAGAGTGAGCAGTGATTAGAGTCACTGGGGAGCAAAAGTGGTGGGGCAGCCACTGTGTCTGTGCAGTGGCATGTCATGGGGCCAGCCAGCTTCCTGTGGGGATGCACACAGCCTGTCCCCAAAATCCTGGGGGATGATGGCAGGCACCCTGGAGATCAGGGCTCAAGGACCTTGCTTGGGCAAGGGGGAGAGATGGAGAATGAAGTTATTTTCTCCCTTCCACCTATTACACATCCTCAGGCCTGTTCCAAAGCCCTCCAGGGGGAAAAAGACTCCACCAATCACCACAGCATTGCTGCAACCTTGATCCCCCTGCCACCTGCCCTGTTTTCTTTAGGGATAACTGCCACCATGGGAGGGAAAAGGAGTACTTGTGTTACACAGGAAACAGGTGTCTCAGTGCTCTTTCCTTGCTCTTTGCCAGTGCTTTGAAGTCAAGGTAAGGCTGCCTGTTCAGGGCTTGAGCTTACAATGGACACTGCTTGAAAGGGGCAGAGGGTTTGTGTTTGTGCATCCATTAATAAGGCCAATAAGGCACTGGTTTAGTTTGGCATTCCATCTGCTGGCTTAGGCCACCTTAGAGCATCTGAGAGCAGCTGGTACTCCATATTGCAATGAGAGATGGACACCTCTTGCGAGTTGTCTGGACAACTGCAAGTGACCGGTGGTAAGAGAAGTGATTTTCTGTTTCACATTATGAGGATATGCCCTGACAGGACAAAAGGATGGAGCCTGTAGGATCATCAGCTTTCTGGGACGTTGTCAGCACATCCCTGCTTGTTGGTGGTTGTGTACACCAGCAAGAGGTCCCTCAGAGTCATCGCTTGAGACTCTGGCTGCTCTGTGGCCAGAGGAAGACACAAAAAGCCCAAGGAAGAAGACTTGTTCAGTCATGTCCAGTCCAGTCCATACTTGATTCAGTTACTTACAGTTATGTCAGCCATGTGCCAAAGTCAGGGCAGTTTAAGCCCAGTAGTTCTTGACTCCTGCACACAGGAGATGGTTAGGGTTTCTTGTGGCTGTTTCAAGGTCAGAAAAATGCAGAAAACTGCAACACCTGCTACAGACAAGTGGTTGGATGTGAGCAAGGATGTTGGCAAGAGAGGAGGCATTGATCTGGAATCATGTATGTCAGCATGCACCACACATAAGTTAACTCTTCGGAGGGGTGTGGGTGCAGCTGTGAGCATGGAAGCTTGCTGGGAAAGAGTAAATGTGTCAAGAAAACATGGGTGATGAGATGAGAGCCTCTTCATGTGAGACTGTGGGAGCACTCAGTAGTCAAAAAATGGTCTCAGTAATGCTGGAGGTGTGTCTGTTTGTGTGGCAGGGCTTGTGTCACTGTGTCTAGCAAGACTGTCTCCTGGAGGTGTATGTGTGGTGGGTATGAATGTTTGGAGGCATTCCTCTGAAGAGGCTCATTCCTAGAGATGTGCAACAGTTTGGGCATATAGGAGAGTGCTTGTGGATGGTGTGTGAGGATGCCTGAGGGAACAGAGCTAAGAGCTCAGTGAGCAGCCTGCCTCCTCTGCTGGGACCTTCATGCCAATGAGACAACGAGGAGAGCAGTACAGCCTGTGCTCATCCCCAGAGCAGTCTCACAACAGGGAACTCTTTGTGCAACATGAGACTTTTGTGAGCCTTTCCCACTGTGGCAGAGCCTGGAGGCAGGAGACTTTGCAGGGTATTTATGGTGGCTTTTGCAAGTGCAAGCTATGCAGGGGCTGGACGTTGCTCCTGGCCTTGCTTTCCACTGCAGCAGGTGAGTCTAACCTGTGCATAGGTGATGATATATTCCCACACCTTTATTTGAACCCCAAAAGGCAGCAAAATATGGAGTATGCCAGAGGCACAGCAGTTTGGCTAATTGCCCCCTACTCATTACAGCATCAAGCATTTATATATCCCCTTACAGTATTTTCTGATTCCATAATGCTAGTGGGATTTGAATGCAGATAATGTTTCTAATCTTGACAATCCTCTTGGCTCAGGTCCTTGGGACAGAGGCATCTGTAATCTAAGAGAACAGCCCCTCCTCCTCCTCCTGCCTTTAAATTCATATTGCTCGAAGTCTTGGCCAGCCAGTGCCCTTGCCTTTGTCAGCCTCTATCTCAACAGCATATAATTTAGCTTCAACAGCTGCACGGGGACATGGAGGGTAGAAACTGCCCTGGACCTAACAGATCATGTAGTCCCTGAGGTAGAGCAGGAGCTTTGGGCAGGCAGAGTTGGCTGAGAGCATGAGCAAAGAGCCCAGTAGCTTGTAAATTCACATCCCATGCACATTTTGCAGCCTTGTTCTCATGTGCATGAAGTCTTTGCAATGCATACTTTCTACCCATAGGATCCCAAGCTGTGTTGTGTGCAGCACTGAGAAAAGGAGGTGTGATTTCTGCAGCACTCCCCCTTTCTCCCATATCCCTCAGGTAATAACCATACTTGAATTTGGGTAAGTGTGAGGGGGTGAATGGCCCTCTGGGATGTGTGAGGTCCAGCCCAAACTGAAGCTTGAGTACCACCAAGTATGCAAGAACCCTCTCATCCTGGATGGTATCAGCAATTACAGGCACTCAGAATACCGGACTTGGAAAGGCACAACTCCCTGCCCAGCATCTCAGCTTCACACCCACTACACCTATCTGAGCCTAGCTGCGATGCAGGAAAGATTTGGGAGATTTAAGAAGTCCCATAGGATCATTCTGAAATCCTAGGTTATACAGATGCAGAAATGTCACAGTCTGCCTGACTGTGCTCCTATTCCACATGCAGACAGTACTGATTGTGCCAAACCTTGCATTTGGTGTCAGTTTTGCTGCTAAATGGCAGACAAAATCCCTCAGAGAGGGTTAAAAATGGGGGTGGGAGGGGTGGCTGTCTCAGCATGGTTAGTTTTCATTGTGAAGTGATATTGTGGCATTCTGGCCTGGATTTTCTTCCCACTTCTCTAGCACTTGCCCAGAGCTCCCACAGAGACAGTAAGGCTCATCTTCCCCAACTTCTCAGACTGGGAGGAAGGGGGCTGGGGGAAGTTGGGTATCTCTGAAAGCCATCATAAGTAAACTTCTCTTAACCATGGAGAGCTTTCTGTTTTGCTATTTAGCAGTGGAGGGAGAAAAAAACTTCAGCAAGGCAGAGAGAAGAGCAACAGGAGGTGATGAGGAAACGTCCGTCAACCAATCTACAATTCTCTGCTGCTTGGCTCCTACTCTCTTTAATGCTGCAGTTGATGCTGACAGTCAGAACCTGGTTCATGAAATGAGGATGGTTTTATATCCCAAAATGTTAGGTTTTTGTTTTCAGAAACAGCAGGAGGAGATGGCAAGTGTTTAGTGTATTCCCCCAGAAGTTTCAAATCCTTATGCAGGACTCCCATCCACATGCTGTAGTCGACTTCTCTGTTGTTTGAGACATTGGGCATTTTCTTGGAGAACAGAGAGCATTATTTCTCTTTCCTAATGCTGTGCCGGCCCCACTAGCACCCTCTTGCATACCACACTAGTAATGTCTTAGGTTTTCCCTAATTCAGACAGTCCTGAAGCACTGTGGTGATCAAAGGGCAGGGCCAGAAGCCCACTGAGCAGCTGCCACTTGAAAAGTCACTGCTGGCAGGGAAGACTGAAGGAGAATATGTTGGTCCCACCTTACAACACTTTTCCACCACCTGAGCTGCTTGGAGAGGCTGAACCTCCCCTCCTAGGGATCACTGCTCCTTGGACTAAAAGGCAAGTCCCCAAATATGGAACACCTAAAGGTCACTCCCTCAGAGCTGGCTTTCACAGGTAATGCCTCAAAAATGCTGCCCTGGAGCTTTAATTGTTGCACAGCCGCTCAGAGGGGTCAGACATACGGCAGTGTGCTCTTTGGCTGCCTCCCTAAAGGTTTCACATAGTTAGGGCTGTATTTTTATCTCCTCCTGGCATCCCTAATTTTAGTGAGCTGCAAGCCAAAGCACAGCCTCCCCAGCCGTGAGCTAACCGAGGCTGGTGCCCTTGCCACCAAGCACCCATGGGTGCAGGGGCCACCTGCCACTGCTCCCAGCCAGTCGCTGCTGGCACTACATCACAGATGTTTTGACAATTCAGCTGTGCAACTTGCACATCGAGGGCAGACAGGGACTTGTGTGTGAGGGTGTGTTCTGCCCCAGGGGTCTGGGACTGGGCAGGAGCCACCCCACTAAACTTCCCTTTCCAAAACAGAGACTGATGGTGTAGTTTGGGGGCTGTCCTTGACAAAAGTGAGGCCATTGTTGCCTGGTTGTCCTTCTGGCCTCAGAACGGCTGCTATGAAACCGAAGTCTGGATGTTGCTGTTAAGCCCACGCAGGGCAGAATGCTGTGTGCTTTCAGTGGGTGCTGGAGGAGGAAGGCATGCCTGGTATTAATCCCGTCCACCTAAACATGCCCATGTCATTCCTACGCCTCTGGCTCTCAGGAACAAGCCAGATTTCTCCAGTTTCTGACCAAGTGGGTGTAAGCTCTGAAAACCCAGATAATCCAAGATGCTGCAGGTGAGAGCTGGCCTCTCTCATCATGCACCTACAAGAAGGATCGGTGAGGCAGGGCCCTGGGGAAACAGAGTGGTCCTTGAGACAAGAAAGGCCTTTTCCCTAAGGAGTGAGCAGAGAGAAATAAGAACTGAGGAAACTTTTAAATATACACAGCCCTCTTTGTACAGGGTTTGAGGTGTGAGAGGTCTGCTAGCTGATGGCAGTGTCTGCTGCCAGGGCTGGACAGGGTTCCCAGAAAAAGAACATATCATGTACAGCAGCTGGCCTTCACCGGAGCTGTGTCAGAGAGCACGCAGGAATGAGCACCATCAGCACTGCTCAGGAGGGAGCGCTGACCCTCCAGGGCACTGGGGAGGGGAGGAGCAACTGCCTGGGTGTTGAGTTCTTGGTCACTGCTTGCTCTATTTCCTTGGTATGTAGGTAAATCCCAATGTGCAAAGGAGAAAAAAAAAGAAAGGAGAACTTGGACCTTGCTAAGTCACTTCTTTTCTAGGCCTTGGATTTCATGCCTGGTTGCCTGTTATTTAGGGACAGAGGCTGCAAAAGTACATCTTTGGTCATCAGACTCAGAATCATGTCATTCAATCTCTGTCACAAAGTGGTCAGTGTCCATTTAAAACTCATTGAACTGTTCTTCCCTTCCTCCTCTGGTGATTAGGGACTTTGTAGTTCCAGACTTGTTTTATTCATAGCCCATTTGTCCTTAGGCTTTGTGCTTAAATAGCTCTTCTCCTCCCGGGTGTTTAAAAAGAATTATCATATCCCCTTTCCAATCTTCCCACAAATGAAGCTCAGGCATGAAGGAAGGGCAGTCATGGGTTTTGATTAGTTTGGTTTTAGATGAAGGGCACTGGCAGACCAGCCTCTGCAGTAAGGTCAGGGTGGGCGAGCATGGCATGGCCACCCATATCCAGACTGCCTGACAGTGCAACAGCTGCCCCAGCTTGTGGTCAGCTCCTGAGAAATGTCAGGGTCCAGGGCAGGGAACATGAAATGGTAATTGCGAGCACTGCATGTGTCCACTGAGTAGGTGGATGTGAGCTCAAGATAGCCCTTCCTGGACCCTCCACTCAGGACAAGACCAAGAAAAAAATTCTCCATTGTGAGACTGGTGAGACACTGTAGCATGTTGCCCAGAGGAAATGTGGATGCCCCATCCCTGGAAATGTTCAAGACCAGACTGGAAGGGCTTTTGAGCAACTTGGTGTGATGACCCACCCTTAAGGAGAAGTGACACCTTGGGGCTGGAACTAAGTGGTCTCTAAGGTCCCTTCAAATCTAAACTGTTCCACTTTTCTGTGAAAGGCACCTCATTACACAAGAGTGACCCTGCCTCCTGAGAACCAGCCGAGCACAAAGGCACTGGGAACCCTTGCTGGCATTTTTAGGGGAACCTGACTAGCACAGCAAGATGGTCAAGACCAAAGAGGATGGACATTTCAACAGTTTTTTTTCAATTGCATTTCTGAAGGGAGGAGTGACTCAGAGTCTCCATGCAGCCAAGGTCTTGCATAGAAACAGCGTCAAATTGCACAGGGGGAAGTTTAGATTGGATATTAGGGAAAATTCTTTCCTTGAAAGGGTGCTCAAGCCCTGGGATGGCTGCTCTGGGAAGTGGTGGAGTCATCATCCCAGTGAAGTATTTAAAAGACATGTAGGTGTGGGACTCAGAGATACGGTTTAGTGGTGTGCTGTGCTGTGTTAATGGTTGGACGAAATGATCTTAGAGGTGTTTTCCAGTCTAAATGATTCTGTGATTCTATGGCACCTACAGAAGTTGTCTGTAACAACTGGACTGAGATAAGAGCTCCACACTTCAGGGCCAAGAAAGGCCACAAAACCTGAGCAGACTTGGCCTTGTACTCTCAGCAAAGCAAGGCCAAGCTCATAGGGGTCTGCCATGTCTCCAGGTGACATTTGCATTCTTTAGCTCCTGGGTTACAGCTGGTTTCTGCTCAAAGAACTCATGTCAGTACAATCCTCTGCCCAATCATGATTTAGCAGATGAGAAAGGTCTGTTTCAAAGCACAATTAGGGCAGTGAAAGTGGGGTCTTACTACAGATGCTGCTCATGTAGCCAGTCCAAAGTCACCATGGGAACTGACAGAGGGACTTCAAAGAAACATGGCAATAACAGTTAATTCAGCCTTGGAAATTATTTCTGCCACTCTTATACAGAAAGATCAAGGCACATAATTGTCCCTAGATGTCAATGTGCCCTTCTGTGAAGCAGGGAGCTTTCTGTAACTTGTTTTTGTGACTGGCATATCAGTGAGTGAAATCGCCCTGGGTGCTACTGCTAAAAATCAGTACTCTGCTGGCTGTTGATGAGTTGAGACCTACTTACATGGCCTCAAAGGGAAAGTGATCAGTGCACACTTTTTTCTTTTCTTTTCCTTCCTCCCTTTCTTATTTTTCCCACTAACTTATCTGGAAACCACTTCTTTAGTAGCCATAGAAGCCAAAACACCTCTTTTATTACAGGCATGTACAAAGCTCTTGTGCTGTAGGCTTCCGCACATCTTGCCAGGTGTCCCCCATGTCTCACCTTGAGGACTTGTTTTGTAGGGACCCAGAGAACTGAGAGTTCCTGTGACACTTGCTGAACTTGTCTTGTATATCTGTATTTATACTCATATCTCGACACTAAATTGTGTTGAGGCCCTGTCCCATAAACATGGCCGTTTTCAAAGAAAAAGTCTGAAATCTGAGTAGAATCTCGTCTCCTGGTTCCTATGGATTTTTGGGATAAACTATACAGACCTAAACTGGTAAAACTTCATTCTGTGTTGTTTTAGAAGCAGAGAGAAACTTTTTGCTATGTATTTCGTGGCTCTGAACTCTTATGGGAATATCTGCTCTCAAGAGAGTTCAAGTCCAGGTGGGTGAAATGACCACCAAACCAGTTGATCTTGTATTACTTTTTCCATCCTGAGCTGGAAGCTGCAGTAGTTTCAGCACTTGGAAATAAATGAATTTGAAGGTAGAGCTTACACACAGTTTATTCCTTGCCTTTTAATGGGCTCAAAATCCATCTTTCCCTTTCACACCATACTGTCTGTGTTTCCATGTGTTGCAGAATTGGCCAAACAAGGAATCTCACTTTGTTCTGCCATTTATTGCTAGATGATGGACTGATCCTAGACCTCATCTCAAGAGCAGAGTACCACATCCCCCTTCTCTTACCTCTTATTAGACTGGTTTGTGCTGTGGCAGTTCTCTATGAACTTTTCACTCCAGGGGCACAGTTGCATTGAAGGGACTAAAATATCTGGGCTTGATGAGCCTCTCTTTTCTAAGGATATTACACCTGCACACAGATGGCAAGGGAAGAATGGCAGGGACCCCAGGAGTTTCAGCAGAAAGAGGATACCAGAGCGCACTGCAGGAAGCCTAGTATGATAAGTATGAGAACACCTCAGCTGCTGGAGAGAGCTTCTCAAGTGCAAAAGGAAAGCCCCTAATACCAATGCTCATTTATTCTTGCCACACGAATCCTAGAGACAGAGTCTGGCCCACTGGAAGGCCAAACTCCCTATTTAGGAGATTCAGAGATGAGAAGGGAGAAGGTCTGAGAAGTGATGGTATGAGACAGGGTAAGGGAGATAGAGAGGAGAACAGCAGAACAAGTATTTCTCAGCTTCACTGCTTTGATCTTTTCACCTCTTAACCCTTCTTCACTAAAGCTGAGACCATTTAGGACAAGGAACTTTTTCTTTTACTTGTCTGTTTAACAATTATTGTGATTGCTTGGCTGTTTCATCTTCTTCACTGTGCTCACCTCATGGAGTGTGCAGAGTTCTTGCAAACATCTGTATTGGTTTAGCAAAAACCTGGTGTGTGGAGGCAGAGAAAAAAGTCACCCCGAAGGGTAGGAATGGCTACTGTTATCTCTGGAACTGCCTGGATCAAACTCTGCATTGCCCTGTATGGAGGCTTTTCCCTACAAAAGATGCAGGTTCTTTCCAGTAGCCAGCAGTGCTGAGTGGAGTCATGGGAGAAAGGTACCCAAAGGAAAGGAACCCTTTAACCTGAGCTGCAAAACAGCCTGTGCTCATGGTACCTCTGCCCAGGATTGTCTTAGAACAATCCTTCCCCAGCTCTTTTGCATCCTAGCCAGAAAGCAGTAGGCATGTCAAATCATTCCTTCAGCTATTTCTCCTGACAGACCAGCCCAACAGCCCTCAACTCTCCAGTCTGGACCTCAGGGGCTGGCATTGCCACCCTTGGAGCTGTTGTCATGAACAAATGATGATCCAGAAGCTGCTTTTGCTCCCAGAGGGGTTCAGTTGTCCCTGGACCCTGTTGTCACCAGGTGGCACACTGCAGTGTGGGTGGCAAGAGCTGATAGGACTGTTCATAACGATCAACACCTTCATTCCACTTCTAAACTGGAAAGTGACCCTGGGCCGTGTGGGAATCTGTTGATCCAGTACACCTGGATGCAGGGAGCTGAAAACCCTGTGTGCTGTGCCAAATGCAATATCAGCTTGATGACATCCTCTCTTTTCTGGTGATAGTGGGTGTGCATCCTCAGCTTTCGACAGTGTCAGTCAGTCCTATATGCCAGTCTTTGTTCTTGAGAAAGAAATTTTTCCTATCATATAATTTCTCAGTCTTCTGTTCATGGTTATAGTTTGGTATAGTCCTTAAATAAGTGCTTAAGTTTACTTATGTGCTGTCAGGTTGTCAGTTTGATTTTCTAAGTGTATGATAGCCTTGTGATTCTCTTCTCTCTCCCCCATCTACCAGTTGCTTTTCCTAATAAGTTTTCTAGCTATTGGCCCTTTTCAACCAAATTTTCCAGAGTCAATGATCTCAAACATAATAAAGCTATTGCAAGTTTTGTGAAGAGCAGAGACTTGGAAGGGAAAAGGCTGAAGTGCCCTGAAAGAAGGAAATGTTGCCACGTAAGCTCAATCCCGATGGAATGCCAAAGGACCCAGTTAAGAGAGAGCCTTACATGCTCTTCACTCCTGGGAGAGGCCCCAGTCAGAGCCTGTTACTGATGAGCTACATATTTCAAGGAAACCATGGTGCAGCTCTCTTTTTTTTTTTTTTTTTTGTGTGTCTAAGGTAATTCTTCATGTCTCTGATCTTCGGAATTGTACATTTCTTATAATGTACATGTGAGAGAAGCAGAAAAGGTGGACTATTTGGGGGTTTTCTGGACTTTACATTCACTAAGCTCATGTGTCCACTCACATATGTCCATGAGACAATCTGATGTAACAACCCTTAACCACCAGCTCAGACCTTTTCTTTGTTTCACACCTGCCTGTGTGTTGGATGGAGGCTCACTATTATTTGCTCACTATTATTCCTGAGGATGAAAACTGATGACCTTGTACAGAAGGGACCTAAAGACACAATGTATTGCCAGGCTGTGAAAGCAGCATGTCTCAATGTGAAACAGCAGAAAAATTGTCAGTAAAGTAACATTGAAAAACATGAGGCACTCTAGGAAAGACAATCTTATCACAGGCAGCACCCCATGCTGGGAACCTCCTGAGATAGCTGGCAGGGAATAGTGAGGGCTGGAGTATTTGCCTCTTAGATACCTCATTTCAGGTCTAAAGGACCTTCAGCACCGAAAGTTCTAATCCCTCTACTGAAATTGGATATGTAAAACCTTCCTGAGTGAACTTCTCTCAGGTTTGGCTGGAAGTAGAACCCTCTCATTGCTCCTGTGCCTACAGAGCGGCTCACTACTCTAAGACTTGCTCAAATTACAGGAGAGCTGGTTTCAGCTGCTGACTGCTTCCAGGAATACTGATCCCAGGCAGTTCATCTCACAGGTGAACAGCTCCACATCTCAGCTAAGGAGCCACTGCAGACATTTCTTTCCTTCTCCCTGTGCTAGGGAACATGCAGTGAAGTCCGGCAGCTGAATGAGCTCTGACAGAGAATTAAGAGTGACCCCCTATGGCACAACACATTTATGGCTTGAGGTGAGGGAGTTGAGCGGTCTCACAAGAAGGACAAGAAGGCTTGCCCACTCCTTTCATGAGTGCTCCCATGGCTGAGTTAGTACAGAAATTGGGAACATTAGCACCATGCTGGGCTGTGTCCTATGCAGAATAGAACATATCTTCTCTCTTGACTTCTGAGAACCTCTCTCTTTCTGATTCCCTCTTGGTGACAGAAGCAAAGAAGTGCTCAGTCTGCAGATTTCTTCTGTGCTTGGGCTGTCAAGTTCTTTGGAAATTTTGAGGTCAGAGCTATGAGTGCCAGTTGATGTGTGGCACAGTTAGCTGGTAGCTGAGCACTAGAGGACTGGAGCACTACAATTATGTAAAGTCTGCTGCAGGTCTAATCCTCTTGCCCAAGGTCACATAAGAAGTCCATTGCAGAGAGCAGTTGGAAACCAAATAAATCAC
Organism: Lanius collurio; assembly: GCA_020086605.1. Taxonomy (NCBI): domain Eukaryota; kingdom Metazoa; phylum Chordata; class Aves; order Passeriformes; family Laniidae; genus Lanius; species Lanius collurio. Next base: position 36,547,875 of record JACBWW010000006.1, read on the forward strand.
CACAACCCTAAGCTAATGTATTCAGGGCTGAATCCAATCCTGAAAATAAAAGCTTAAAGCCAGATTGTATTGCAGCTGTCGCAACCTTGATATGGGCCACTGTTAGCATGGGTAAAGGTGTCCTGGGGACTCAAACTCATGGTAGACATCAGACCATAGAATCATGGAAACATAGAATGGCCTGGCTTGGAAGGGATCTTAAGGTTAATCTAGTTCCAAGCCCCTGCCATGGACAGGTACACCTTCCACTATTCTAGCTTGCCAGTACTCCATTCAATGTGGCTTGAACATTTCCAGGGATGGGACATGTTTCTGTCAGGTTTCTATAAATATGTATTTAGTAACCGTTTGACACCTATCAAGCACAAAATAGCTTACCTATCCTAGTGAACAACAATGTGATTATACTACCAACAATACTCATTTCAGCTGGAGTTCGAGCATTACATTTTCTTTTCTTTGCCAAATGTTATTTGATCAGTCACCTGCAGAAAGTAACCATTGCCTGACAGGTGAATAAAATCTGGTTAGTTTTTGAATCTTTCTTTCTGACAGTCCTCAGGCTCGCTGAGGAGGTCAGCAGACCTTGAACTTGACAGTGCACTTTTTTGGGTCCTAGCCCTCAGCAAGCATATTTTCTTATTCACATTTCCTACACTCTCAGGGGTGCAATGCATTTTGTCTCTGGATCTGATAAATAAAGCTGAAGTGTTTCTTCTGAAATTCTCAATTCACTTTCTTTCCAAATATGTCTTTTAGTTAAAAGGGAATATTTGCAAGCCTCTAGTAGGAAACATGCACCTAACAATACAGGCTTGCAGCTGTATGATTCCCTAGATTACAGCTACACTACAAGAAAGAGTGATATGAATCTACATTTTCACTTTTACCATGATTTATTTTACTGAGGATTAATGAACCAATTGTTCATCAAAGAATCAGCAACACTCTTTTTAAAGCATGGAAGTGAATGGTTGCATTAACGAGAAGCTATAGACTGATTCCAAGCAGACAACCAAGTGTCAGAAAAACAAAAAGGGATTTAATGCTGCACCAACAGGGAGCTTTTGAGATGGGGAGCTAGGACACCCGTTTGCTGCACAGCTTGATAAGGTTTCTTGGCTGACTGCTCCTAGTGGGATAAAAAATGGGACAGAATCCAGACTACAAGTGGGATACTGGCTTTCACAGAATGAGAAAGGATCAAAAAATTTCAAGCTATGGACTCAGGTTCTGAGATTTCAGAAAGCTCAGCTGAGCTGAGTTCATGTTTCTGAGGTTCGCAAGGTTACTTGCTATTGCCTGGGTTTCTGACAGAAAATCCAGGAAAACTATTTTCCAGCAAATTGAGAAGAACACAAAAGAGGCTTTTTCCTGGGCTTTGCAGAATTCAGGCAGGGGCTAATTGAAATCCAACTAAACAAACTATTGGATGCCTAACCTCCCCTGCATGAGACCGTTTGACTCTCCTGTTTTGTGGCTCATCTCCACGACTGAGTAGCGCTGTGGTACTGACTGCGACTGGGACATGCAGCGGCACTTACCTCTAGGACCATCTCTGTCATCTGGAACTGCTTCTGGGAGACCTTGTCAGAGCTCACAGGCTCATGGAAGAGCAGGCAGAGCATGTCATACTTCTTCAGTGCCTGCTTGTAATTCTTCTCGTTCAGGTCGATCACTCGGTCTTTCCCATCATAAGTGGGGAAGTTCAGTCCCTCTTCTGCCTTGCAGCAGAAAAGCAGGTAAAAACCTGCCAGGATCCAGCAAATTGCCTTCATAGGGGCACCCTTGGACTGCACCAAAGGGTGGGTAAATGTCCCCCTCTTTCTTGATTTGAGAAGAGAGGGAGACTAAAGACTCCAGGTAAAGTTTGAACTATGTTTCTCTTATTTTCCCTAAGTTTCTCTCTGCTACTTTCCTACTGTTCAGCCCAAACACTGCAAGGCTGGTGGGGAGCAGCAAACTTTGCTGTCCTGTACTCACAACAAAGAGAAAGACAGACGGGAGAAGCTGTCAGGCCAAGCCCTGGATACCTTACATAGCTGTGTCCAGCTCCCGTGTCATTAGGAACTCCATTTTTAGGAAGCAGTTGTTTCAGGCTAAAAATAAACCCTGCAATGAATAAAAAGGACAGATATGACACTATTGAGGGACTTGCTGGCACTCTGCATCATCTGAGAGAGAGGGAGTGAGCAAGAGGGAGGGAGTGGAAGATGTCAGTCCTGGGAATATACAGGCAGAGTTTTTGAAGGGACAGGCTTCACTCGTACAGGGAACCAAGGCACAGACTGTCCTACTAGGAATTGACAAAAATAGAAGGTATTTACTGCAATTTATAATAAGGGTATCTCTCTTTACATCCCTTTGGGCATCACAGTGATTAGGCTTTTGATAACAGATCTCAGGTTAAACAGTTTCAGAACCTCATCTGCACCACTAGAGGAAAAAGTCCTGTTTCCTCAGCAGCAAAGGAGGTGAGCACTCCTGGGACTTCCTTCTCCTGCCTGGAGCACCATTTGGAGCTGCTGGCTGACATTCAAGGTGCTTTCTGAAGCACACTCTCTGCTTGTGGGGCAGCAGGAGAATTGCTGGCCCTTGGACCTGTAATCCAAAAGCAGAGGGAAGCATATGTTGCAACCTCTCATTTTCACAGCAGTTCCCAAGCCCCATACATTTCTGGCAAGTGGTTAAACCTTATCATGCTAAAGGGGCTGAAGGGTGGGAGGCACGTGCCCAAGCCAGTGTCTTGGGGCAGGAGGCAGGGCTCTCCTCAAGAGGATGGTCAGATGGCACCATCACCACCAGCCTCCCTTTCTGGGACCTGCCTGTTGGACTGGAGCAGGTTTTTCACACAACCCTCTTGCATTCCCCAGCAAGCTGTCCTGCATATTCCTCCTTCTTCATGTCCCAGCAATGGTGACCAGTTCCTCCTTCTGTGGGAGCTCAGTATCACCTGCACAGCATTGCTGGGGAAGAGCAGTTCAGAAGCAAAGTCCCTCAGCTCTTCCCCTCCTCTGACCACAGTGTCACCTCTGACCCATGACTGGCAGCAACAGGCAGGTGGAGGCAGGCCAGCTGGCCACAAGCCAGCTCCGGGGCTGGCATGGATCCACTGGAAAAGGCCTGCTGAGGGGCTGGCAGAGAAGAGCTTGACAGGGGGCATGGCTCCCTTCCTTGTGCCAAAGTGATGTGCAGACAATTGGCCTTATCAGGTCTTTCCCTTGCATGCTGCTCCACCACAGCTTTGCTCCACCCACACCAGGGAAGAGACAATGTCCCTTCTTAATGCAGTTGTTCCCATTTAATTGTATGTCTGAGATTATTTCAATATTTGGGGCAAAAGGCAAGCACTACTTAGCAATTACAGAATCATAGAATCATTTATATTGTAAAAGACTCTAAGATCATTGAGTCCAGTCATTAACCAAACACTGCAAAGTCACTAAACCATGTCCCTAAGCATCACATCTCAGTATCTTTTAAATACCCCCAGGGATGGTGACTAAAACACTTTCCTGGGCAGATTAAACACATCTCCTGGGTGATTTAGGAGCACACATCCTTTCACTTCTACAGCAGATTTCGTGTCTAACCTGAACAACCCACAACATACTGACTGAAACCTTCTGGGCAGTAGTTTCCAAATTTGTTTTATTCTCAAAGCCTTTTCAGAAGTTCAACATTTGCTGGCAAATTAAAATCCTAATGACAAAACCTGAGGAATCTGGGTAAAAGCCAAAGCAAGACAGCCTCCAAAATACACTGCTTAGAAGCAGTCTTCAGGGGCAGTAATTTTTAGAGGGAGAGGTAAGTCTGAATAAGTCTGATTGCTTTTAGTGGGAGATGCAAGACTTGTGTCACAGTGGGTAGCAATGGCTGGTTAGGTTTATGCTGAACATTTAGTATGTAAAACACAGAACCAAGCTTGTGGGTTCACTAGGCATACATTAGGTGGGTAGGTTGCCTTTGAAGGACCTTCATGGATGTGGGGTGCAGGAGCTGGCTTCCACTGGCATCACAATGTGTTCTAAAGCAGGCGCACATTAGACGGGGTGTGAAAATGAAACGTTCACAGCTACTTCAAAAATTGGCTTATGAGGCTCCTGACCTCCTTTATTCTCATGGATCTTCAGCAATTGCTCCACTTTGATATTGCTCAAGCTATTTTTGATGTGCTTTTTCTTTAGTCTGAATAGCTTTTTAATCTGCCTAAAAATAGATATAATCCAATTTTCATTTTCTCCTCTTTGTCAAAAAAAGGAACAAAAATGCTTCTTATTCACAAAAATTGTTGCTTTGTTAGCCCCACATGGATCTTGTTTATCTGCTTGTGGCATGAGTAGCAAATGTTAGTGATTGTTAGGCTTCACCTCTACATAAAAGGGAATTCCTCCAGCAGACTGACACTGGGTGTCATGGTCACCAGAGAGTCCATCTCTTTGTGTCTCTGCTCAGAACCTCGTGGGGCTGCTAGGGCTAAATCTAGTGGACATTTTCTGTGGTCTTCTAGCTCTAGCTGCATCTATATAAAATTCAACACACCTTGTTCACCAAGGCAGAAGGAAGGGTGAATTCCTCAAAGTAGGAACAACTGCCTCAATCACCTGAAATTCTTAATTCCAATAAACTTTAGTCAAAGCAGATGTTTTCCTTGCAGCCCTGCCAATACAGATACGAAGTCCTGGATTCATGTGTTTTGAGATGTTCAGAACAGCAGTTAAATACTTGAATCTGAGCACAGGTTTTGGGTTTTTTTGCCCCGGGGAATAGCAGAGCTGGGACTGAAGCAGATGCTCCCACTACCTGACAAAGGCCATAAGTACTGTGCCTTTCTCTTCATCATCTCTTTTGATGCTGACAGCAGCACTCTGAAATGTGCTTATCTCAACCTCAGAAGCAAAATTCCTTGGAATGTCAAAGCTTGTCCATCCACTCTCAGATAATATTTTAAATTTGGAATTTTGGGCCAGGCAAAAAAAGTACTGTCAAAAAAAGTACAATGTGCAGACCCCATGCATTTGGGGAACCTGAATTTTGTTGAAGGTGCATTTCTACAGGACACTGACATAAGTTTTCTCTGTGTGTCAGATCCTCTTTCATGAGGTAGGACCAGAAGCAGTTCTGCATGGGAGGGAAGCGTGAGGGGAGCAAAGAAATTTCACAGACTTCTCTGTGAAGCTTTGGATTTTGCACTCATCTGTTCACTGCAAATACTTTGTGCTATCTTCCTGCATAGTTCAGTGTCTTCCTGATCCCCTTTAACTGCCTGTGGTTTCAACACATGTGTTTCTGTGGGCAGTGTCACATGAGGGAATGATATGGTCTGAACTAAATCCTAGGACACTTGCCTTTCAGCTCAGATATCTCATTTCCTGGCAAAGCTGGCATGTGTTAGTCTCTGATACAAACTGACTGCAAGGTTCAGCTCCCAGCTCTGATTACTTAATCATTGACTCCTTCATCCATTCTATTGCTGCATCTCTTAGCCCTGCCTAAAGAAACTGGTACAATGCTTTTCCCCAGCTAACTATCCCAGAGATGTTTCCCTTAAAGCTTTCTGAGAAATGAGCTGGTAGGGCTCACTGCCTGCCTACCCTGACAGGTGCCCATGTTGTTCAAATAACCTTCAGAATTGGCCCAAAACTTAAGGCAAAGAAAGAGACAATTAAGAGGAAACTCTTGCTGTTGGTTTATTTCCTACTCTAGGCTTTCTGGGTTCACCCATCAAGCAAAATCCTAGCTCCAGGGATTTAGGTTGCAAAATCACCCCTGACATTTATTGAAGTAGGATTTTTCTTTGTTTCTTCCAATTTTGTGAGGATAGGTAGTCAGTAACAGTGCTCAAAACAGTACAGCCTCATCCCTTCAACTCAGGCTTGCAGAAATGCTGGAGGAGGGGGAACATAGGATAAAAAAAATCTCCTTCTAGTTGATTTTTTTCCTACTTGTATTATAAATTAGGGATATACACTTGCTGTTTCTCCCTCCTGGCCACTGCAGCCACACTCCATGCTGCCATTCTCACCTTCACTGTCCTTTCTATTTCACACAGTAAAAAAGGTCCCCAGCCACCGCTGATCCAAATGCTTCAGTGAGCCTTTTCCCCAGGATTTAGGGTTCTGCTTTAGCTAATCTCTTTTCAAGCTTTTAAGACCTTGTATGTTTTGCAAGATAGTAGTATTCAGAAAATATGCCTTTTGCCACCAGCTAGCCAAGCAAGGTCACTGCGGGTAATAGCTTGCAGCATACTGCCATGACCAGGGTGGGAGGCTCAGAGACACTCTGAACCTTCCTAAAGAGACCAAAGGGAACACTATTATCGTGAGAAAAGCTCAGTAGAGTAAAAAAAACCAGTTCTCTTTCCCTTCCCTTCAGTCCTGAAAGGTGACAAGTCCTTCATGGTGCCTCATACTGCCTGTATTCCAATGCAGTCATGCAAGTACAAGGCAGAGAAGCTCTATCATTGGCACTTCCTGCCTTTTTTACCTGTTACAAACTGCCAGAGATCTTTGGAGAACCTGACAATACTTTGACTGAGGTGTCTTGAGACCTGCTGCGTGATAAGAAGATGCTCCAAATCCTTCTGTTTTCTGACACATCAACACTGGTTTTGATGAGGAAAAACAAATACAGGACAGAAAAAAAATCACTTCTACAAAATTATATGGAAGTTGTAAAGGAAAGGTCAAGAAGATGATCCAGGTGCCCTAACTCATTCTCAGTCACATAGACATTTCAAAAAATCTTGTGGTTTTTAGGCATTGTGTCACCCAGACCAAAGTTGCTCTGTGCCACCTTATGGCAACCATTGCACTCTCTGCCTCTGGGACCTGGTCTGGCACCTGTGACTTGTATGTGTCAAAAAGTACTTCAGAAGGTCAAAACTGATGAGACTGTCCCAGAAGGATTGCGACAGTTACCTTATAATAAGCTAATAATCCCTACACAGAAAGGAAGGATTTAACTAAGACATCGCTGTGGCCAAATGGAAATGGGCCCATTGGCATGTATGGAAATGAGCAAGAAAGAGAAAGAAATTAATTGGAAATGAAAAGCATTAAGAGAAATTCTGGAAGGCGACAAGGCTGCAGCCAGAGATCTGACAAGGGACATCCGAGGGCAACCTGTTGTGGTGGTTGAGGGACCCATCAAGTGGACTGGAAAAGGTGGCAGTTTCCAACAGGGCACAGAGGCAGTGACGTACCTACCCCTCCCAGCTGGGCTGGGAGCTCTGCCAGCCTGTGGGAGCAGGATAGTACTTGTCCACATGCAACCCACTCTGGAAAGGGTGGAGGGGCTCGCTGCGGGGGGGCTTCCTGCAGGTAGCACTGGGATGGGAGAATTTTGTGCATGTGACAGCCATAGGCTGGTTAGTAAAATCTTTGCTTTGCTGGTAATCACAATGAGTTGGGGCCCTCCAGATGTGACTCAGAACTATTTCAATCACACTGCACAAAGCAACTGACACAGACCCCTGGCCACAGTGCTGCCTGCCCACCTTCTCTTCTGCAGGACCTGGGAGCAAGATGGGGTCTGGCACCCATCTGGTGCTGGGATTTTCAACCTTTGTTTGATGTATAAACTCCTAAAATATGCTGGTGTCAGTGTAGATCCCTGCACAATAATTTAAACCTGTCTGATGAGAGGGTCTTTTTTTTTTCCCAGATACCTCTAACACACCCTACTTCAGAAAAAACACCACATTTCACTGCCACCCTGCCTTGTTTTATGCCACTTTCTTCTGCTGAGATATCACAACTGATGAGTTAAAGCAGTTGTCCCTGAGACAGTGGCATAATCTCTCCTCGAGGGGAAAGGTGTGGGCAGGTGCTTCACCAGGGACAGGAAGTGGCTGTGGGTAGAAGATGGATGTTCAAATTTTACACAGTGGCTTTGGAAAAACCTTTCCATGCTTTAGTTCTCCATGTGAATTGTGACAACAGGGTCCAGGGATGATATGATGCTGCAAGGTGCTTAGACATCAGACTCTTAGGGATTAGTGCTTTAGGCAGGCAGGAAGCCTGGGCTAGGCCTGGGGTCCTGAAGGTTTTGGCATCATGGAGAGCTGGAGAAAGAGATGCAGCTGCTGCTGACCATGTTTTCAGGAGAACTGGCTCAGAAACCAGGCCAGGCATGTTCCTTTGGGAGGTGCTGAGATCTCTCTGAAAGCCCACAGCCAAGCCCACTTCTCACAGCCAAGCTATGAGCCAGTGTTAAAATTTGGCCCAAAGATGGTGCCCCAAGAGCTGGAGTGTGAATGCTGACCATGTTTTCAAGAAAGATGGCTCAGAAAGCAGGCCAGGCATGCTCCTGTGAGAGGTGCTGAGATCTCCCTGAAAGCCCACAGCCAAGCCCACATGTCTCACAGCCAAGCTGTGAACCAGTGTTAAAGTTTGGCCCAAAGATGGTGCTCCAAGAACTGGGGTGTGAATGGTGCAGACTGAGCTCTGGCCCAGGGACCTCAGCAATTAAAAATAATATAATAATAATAATAATATTATTAATAAAGTAAAAGAAATAAAACACAGGATCTGACACAGTGTATACCCTTCTGGAAAACCTTAGGGCACATACAGCCTGGCCATTTCCATCTGTCCCCTGCCTTTTTCTTGGAGGAGATGGGATCACTGGACTCTTGCCCAGCCTTGGCCATGATTGGTATGTCCGAGCATGTGTCCATGTGTCTGTCCGCACGCACCCATGTACACATTAACCACTGGCACTGCTTCCACCCAGCTGTGTGGGACCAGGCTCTAAAAGAAGGATCCCACACAGAACATACCCAGTTTGGGTGGACAGGTCTGGGGTGACACTTGCACCTCAGGTTTCTCCTAGGCATGACAGCATCAGCATATTTAATAACATCTTGATGATTGGAGGGGTGTTTAATTTAGTGGCGTGGCGCCTGCTACTGCTGACGGAGCTGTTCCCAGCAGATTTACACCTGTTTCAATTGAGTGGCTGCTCAGTTCCTCTTTGCTCCTGGCCTCTTGTGCTGCCCCTCAAAACCTTCCCCCTCCCCTGCCTGGACAGTGACGCCTGTTGGGGCACAGCTGACAGGCTGGGAAGCGCTGGGTGAGCTCACTGTGCCACTAGGAACCTCATTCCTTTTGAATGATGAGCCAGACAAACTTAGCGAGCTCCTTAATTTTGTAAGGACAGAGAGAGGATTTGCTGCTCTTGAATTTCTGCTCCATTTCTACTTTCTTCTTCTCCTCTAACTGGGTTTTATACTGTCTGGGATGGCCCTAAGTCTCTAAAAAGTTCATTCATCAGGCACTTGCATTTCTGGGGTGAGTAGGTTTCCAGGCAGTCCAGATGTCTTCCAGGCAGTCCATTATGCATACTAGGGGCATGCTTTTTTTCTTGGTGTCAAACAAGTTTTGCAAAATTTTCAAATTATTCTATGTGAAAAAGCTCTACTGGCAGCAAACCCAGAATGGATATTGGTATGTAGCTGGGGTACAGTTACACAATGTTCCTAAGAATTCAGAAGTAATGACTCAAGTATCCCTTACCCTTGGATCATTAAGTCAGCCTAGAAATATGGAGATCTGAAAAGTGTCTTGCTTGTGACATCTTTCTCTGGCAACTTCAGGCTGCCTGTGCTCAAGCTTTTACCTGCAGTCACAGAAGGGAGAAAAGTTTCTCTGTTAAAGCATCTCTGTTTGAAAATGGAAGTGGAAATGTTTGGGTAATAGCATGAAACCTGCCATGAAGGGCCACAGAAGAATCTGAAAATCACCAACAGTATGATGATATGGTGGAAGTTCAGCAAAAAGTTGGAGACCTCACCTCCCTCCTTAGGGATGGCTGAAAACTGCTGCTGAAGCTGATGGTGGGAAGAAGCATGTGATAGACTCACAGTCATTGGGTAGTTTGGGTTGGAAAGGACCTTAAAGATCATCTCGTTTCAGCCCCAGTGCCACGGACACGGACACCTTCCACTAGACCAGGTTCCTCAGAGCCCCATCCAGCCTGGTTTTGAGCACTTCCAGAGCTGGTGCATCTAGAACTTCTCTGGGCAAGCTGTGCCAGTGTTTTTGAGACCCTCAGCTCTTCATACTTGTCCAGCCAGCACCGGGTTTCGCCCTCCCGCGTCGCGGCCGCTCCCGTACCCGCCGTGCGTCCCCTGCCCGCGGCCGCCCCCTCACGGGGAACCGCTGCCGGCCGCCAGGTGGCGCTGCCACCCCGCGTGTGGCGCCGCGCGCCCCGCCCGCCTTGTCCCGGCAGCCGCGCGGGCGGCGTGAGGGGCGTCCCGTGGGGGGACACGGGGACAGCCCGGGCAGCCCCCGAGTGACCGGGGACAGCCCGAGTGGCCGGGGACAGCCCGGCGGGGGCAGGGACAGGCCGAGCGACTGGGGACAGCCCGCCGTGGGACAGCAGGGATGCCCGCGCCTGATGCCGCGTGTGCCTTGCCGTGGCCTGCCTCGCCCGCCCAGTGCTTCCTGACCCCTAGGCAGCCCCGTTCAGAGAGCGGGTCCGGTTCTAGAAGGACCTTGGCCGTGTTTTGCTGATGGTGCCAGCACTGTGCGCTTGTGGTCAGGAAGTCCAGTAGTATCCTGGGGTGCTTTCGGAAGGGCAATGCCAGCAGGTCGAGGGAGGTGATCCTATCCCTCTGCTCAGCCCTGGTGAGGCTGCATCTGCAGTGCTGTGTCGGGTTATGGGCTCGTCAGGACAAGAGAGACGTGGAGCTCCTCGAGCAGGTCCAGTGGAAAGTGACAAAAGTTGACTAAGGGACTGGGAGCATTCCTTGTAAAGAACGGCGGAGCGAGCTGCTCCTGTTCCGACTCAAGAAGAGAAGACAGAGAGAACCTTATCAATGCATTCAAATATCAGAAGGGAGGATTCCAAGAGGATGGAGCCAAAATTTCAGTAGTGCCCAGCAGCAGGACAAAGGGCAACAGGCAGAAACTGGAATACAGGAAGCTCCACCTGAACATGAGGAAGAACTTCTGTACTGCGCAGGTGACTGAGCACTGGGACAGATTGCCCAGAGAGAGAGATGTGGAATCTCCTTCCATGGAAATATTCAAGAACCGTCTGGACACAATTCTATCCAGTGTGCTCCCCACCCTGCTTGAGTGGGGATTTTGCACCAGATGATCTCCAGAGATCCCTTCCAGCCTTGCATATTATGAAATTCTGTGTTTTAACCAGGACCTGTACAGAATTCTGGGCTCCAGAGTGGTCCCCATGGACAGTGTTTGCGCAGCTGACTGAGTGTCTGCAATGTGAGAAGGAGTGGTGGGGAGTCACAGGACTTTGGAGGTAATTGCTAGGGTGAAATTCAGGTCTTGGCTTTCCATCTTTAAATTCTAAGGCTTCACCCCTCCCCTCCCCCCCCTTCAAGTTGCAGAGGGCAGCTTGGAGCCATGATCTATGGCAGGATTTTAAAGGGTCACAAACCAAAATGTAAAAAACCTCATCTCCTTCCCAACCAAATACACACATAAAAGTCTATTTATGTAAATTAAATCTTACTATTTAAAAATGGTAATGTAACTTTGACATCTGCTATTTTTGAACAGGTAAAGATGGGTCTGCTGCGTTTTAGAGGTCTGATAAACCCTTCTCCCAAGGTTGAATCCGGTAGCAAGGCACACCCCCACCTTCCCCACCGTGGGATGCTTTTAGTACGTTCTTCCAGCACTGATGGAAACAAGGCTGCATGGCCAGTTGGACTCAGGTTTAGCCTTGTCTACTGGGGCCCCTTTTCACACCAATTCTGACAGCCTGGCATCAGTCCCCCTCTTTGTACACTGGAGAGAGGGGCAAGTCGGGGCACACAGCACAGCGAGGAGCGGCGGGGTCTCCAGGCAGCGCTCGGCGAGCGCTGGCGGGCACAGATGGTGTTATTTCCCCCCGAGGGCCGCAGGGTGCCCGCAGCGATGCTGGTGTGCGGCTGAGCAGGGCGCTGGGATTTGCATGTGCCCTTTGCACGCCAGGCGCCGGCTATTTAAATGACAATGGGGCGAGGGGCAGGTTAGGTGGAGAGATATTTCTCTGTCTGCATGGGCTGCTGCTGGCAGCTGCAGTCCAGCAGCCGTCCTCGCCTCCCCTATCAATATCCTTTCCCCTGAGCTGGAAGGACTAAGGGATAATTTAGTCTTTATGCTAGTTTGGACTTTGTCTGATTACCAGCTGAGCCTGATTACACAGGCCTTGCTGTCCCTTCTGGGAAATAGTCCAGACAGCACAGAGGGGCCACTGCTCCTCCTGCCAGTATTGCCACTGCCAATCCCTCTGATTTTATTTTGGATTGCAGGAAGGGTGGCTTGTTCTCCCTGCTGTCCTCCCTGTGCACCCACTGTCAGGGACCAAAGGACCTAGTTTTTCTTGAGGACCATAAGTCACATCCACGCACAGGGCTTGAATACAAACATGTAGAGCCAGCTGCTGGGGAGCTGAGCTCTTGTGACTACTGATGACATGGATCTGGGTCCTGTAGCAAGTAGCAAAGTGGAGCCCATCTTCAAGTGAGCCTCCTTACCCACCCCAGTTTCCCTTTTCTTTCACGGCTTGGCACCTCAGTATGTGTCAGTGGTGCCTTGGATATATGAGTAACTAGGAGCAAGAGTGAGCTGTCTGGTAGAAACCAGTCCAAGCAGCAGAGCTGAAGATCTGTTCCAACTGAGCATCCCAGCTCCAGCTATTTCACTGAGGACAGAGCGAGTGTCAGGCCAGGCAGAGTTGAAGTACTGGGAACTTATAGCAGCCAGCAGTTGCAGTCCAGCAGCCAGCCCATCCTCCCCCACCAATTACCACTTAGGAGAACTTGGATCAGCCAGACACAAGATTCAGATCTCCATCCATATCTACAGTTCTGCAGAGTTCAGAGGAAGTGAAGTTTTGGCTTTGGACTTAAGCAATTTTCAAAGCTAATGAACAGATGGTGTTTTACTTGCTGTCTCCAGCCCCTTTGTATTAACTGTGTTCCAAGTCTAAACACCACAGATTAATTAGGATGGTCATGTTTCCACATTCACTTGGAGGGGAATTATGTGGGGAGATGGAGGGACGTAATGCAAAACAAGAGCCAGGACCAGTTTCAAAACACCTCTGCCCAGCTGGAGCAGTGTATGTTGCACAGAGGAGTTGCCACAACTTCTGAAGCTCAATGAAAACACTTGACCCTTGACTTGAACTGAGACCTCTGGTTATTGATCCCAGGGAAACTTTAGAGAGATGGCAGTTGCATTCTGCCTGCAGCAGCTCTGGCTCCTGAATGGCTCCTTCTGTTTTTAGGAACTGTCATATTGAGCTCTTCCTTCACCCTCTCTGCACTGTCTCCACATCTTGTGGGTGACTAGGACTGTATGAGAGTTTGGCTCCATCATCTTTGGGGCTCCCTTTGAAATAAGGTAGGCTGCTCTTACATTGCCTAGTAGCCTCTCTTTACCAGAGTACCAGCCCAGCTCCTAAAACCTTTTCTCACAGGTTATGTGCTCCAGGCCCCTCACTATCTCAATCAATTCTTCTAGGTTTTTTAACATCCCTTTGCAACCTGAGAGGTCCAAACAGAACAGAATATCTAGGCACAGTCTCATCAGCACTCAGGAGCAGGTTAGGATAATTTATCTCAATCTTCCTCCTGATGTAGTCTAGAATGTGGATGGCATTATTTGCAATGACTGTGCTCTCTCTCTCACTTGTAAACCTCCCTTGGTCCTTTTCAGCAGGGTATGAACAGGTAAATCTACACTGACAGATCATATAGGCCCAAGGAGTGCTCCTGGTGGCATTGGTGGGCTTCCCTACTTCTAGGTGGCATTTGGGATTTGACCCCTTGAGTCCCATTGGTGGTAGCACCCTGGCCATTTTTCCGTGTTCTATTCCATGAATCTGAAACAATATGAGAGCTTGGGGAATAGCAGTGTACATCTAGCTGCTGAGAACTGATGCAAGCAAGTGTCCGAGGATGGAGCTCAAGCAGTGGGTTGTCTGGTGGCACCAGGGGTACTGATCTCTCCTGGGGCACTGCAGGCTCAGGTAGCACAGTGCTGTCCTGTGCTCTGAGGCACAGATGGTCTGAAAGAGACTCACTGTACGTGGTGGAGCAAAACATCTTAGGCAATGCTGTGACAACTCTATTGGACCAAAGAGCTGTCTGTCAGTATCGTGTTTCCAAGCATGGCTAGCAGCAGCTGTGTAGGGAGAAGGTACCAGGAGGAGGATCACTGTCAGGCCTACCTTTGTAGCTTTGGGACATTTTGGAATCCACAGAGAGGAGTTTGATCAATCTTTCCATGACACAGCATAACTGAAGCAGGATAACTCACAGCCGAAAACGTGCTGATTTTTAAGTGGCACTCTGAGCCCCATTTCATTGTACACAGGCACTTGTGCCCTCATAGGTGATTTAAGGGTGGAGCATCTTCAAGTTACTGAAATGTTCTGTATTAATAGTTAATTTTCAAGCAGCTTTTTGCTTAGGCTTTATTTTTAAGGTGAAGCAAAATATTTTCATTGATATGAAACTCATTTCTTTGCAAAGAGTTTTTTTTTAGATGTGTAATTTCAAATTCCAGGCTGCTTTTCTGGTATGGGTTGAAAACAAGAGTTGAATTTTTAAAATTGCCTCTGCTGAAAAGACAGAGGAAAACTATGGAATCTCAATACTCCTAGACTTAGTTGACCCTTCTGTTAAGTTTGAAGGGGTGGGTTTGTTGTTGTAATAGTCTGGGTGAATGCATTGCCATTCTTTGCTAAGAGGAGTGCAAGCTGCTGAGCTGTGTCATGTTTGCTAAGCCCAAACTTCAGGTGTTTTGCTTTGAAGAGCTTGGGGGCCTGTGTTCCTTGGTTGGCTAACTAGGATTTTAGGAATAGAATCTATCGGCTATAAATGATGCCACGTAGGCATGCTAATGGGCAAAATGTCAGCCTCCAGATAACAATATTGTTCTTACAGTGTGCTGAAAATGGTGGTTTGATCTCTCCTGCTAACCATTGCTTGCCTAAAGTGCAATTAAAGTTGACGTGAAGTCCAGTCCTACCCAGGGAGCGCTGGGAGGTGCACTACAGAGATATAGGTGTCTCTTGAACGTTGCTTTGTAGCAGGTGATGTGTCCTGGCCCTGGCTCCTCTTGCCATGCTATTTGTGCTGCCGTCACTGAGGAGGGCTGTGCTACACCTGCTTGCTGCTGGTGTGGGCCCTTCCAGGTCCATTAGCTGTGCTCTGCACTGTGCTAAAGTGGCGCTGCTGCAGGACACGAGCTGTGCTTCAGCTCCTGAGAGCAGTTGTGCCCGAGTTGCTGGGCCATGGGGCTCAGCATGGGGCCTCCACCTTCATGGTGCAGCTCATGTGCAACCTGGACCCACCACCTGCAAGCCTTGCTCTGTGCCCGTCCGTGGCTGGGTAACAGGGGCCTGCATTTGGGCGCTGCCCCTGGCTGCTCTTATTTATGGAAACTGGGCAACTGTGCATGGAAAAAAGCTGGCAGAGGGTGCCTTGCCAACTGCTCATCTGGCAGTAACCTGCAGAGCACGTGTGTGTGCAGTGGTGTTCAAAGGAAGTGTGCGGCTATGGAAACCTGCCTCTGCGTGCCCAGAGAGCGTGTGAGAGCCTGCGAACAGAGGTACTAATGCTCCTCTGCCTTGGCTCCCCTGTGATCTTCTGCAAACAGCCCTGCGGGGAGAACCACTTCATTTTCTGCTCTGCATTCCCTATGCTCACAATACCTGGGGAAAAAATGACAGCTCTCTTTTCCTGAGACTACATGTCAAATGCCTGGGGCTGTAATGAAATATAGATCTACCTGATGCTGGACATAATACACGGGTGTTTCCTTCTACACTTGAGAAAAGAGCCTGCCAGCTCACTGCAGCCTACTGCAGCTGGAGGAGATCCATTCTCTACCTTCACTCACTTTGCTACCAGACACCTGAAGTATGGTGTTCTTTAGGGTATAGGGAGGCTCCTTGGGAAATACGATCAACTACAAAGATCAGTTGGGGGCTTTAACCAAAGACCCTATTTGGGGAATTGGCACCTGACTAATCATTTCACCAGTGCTTGTTTCAGAGCCACCTCGGTGTCTGTCATGCTTCTGATCTGGGAGGTCCTTCTTAAGCCTCAGCAGACATCTGGCACATCTTCCTTTCAGGCCTGATACATTTAATGCTTGGGAGGATGAGTGAAGACAAGCTGAGTCAGAGCTGACCTGGACAGGAAGGAAGAGGCAGGGAGACCCGAGTTGCCCAGAAATGCTTTCCGCACTGCAGTGTTGGTCACCACCCAGAAAGGGGTGCAGGGGAAACTCTGTATCTGGAGGATCTTGCTGTGCTCGGATAGAGACCCATTCTGCTGCTGCTCCTAGCATGGTTTTAGCCCAGTGTGTGGCTGTAGTACAGCAGATTAATGAGTTGCTACATGTCAGCCACACCGTGGTAGCCATCTGCGTGTGATGGATGTGTGGTGTGCAGTGGGGGTGCAGAGGAAGCCACTTCACCTCCCCATCTTCACTATTTCAAGTGGCTTTGAGTTTGTCGTGGGCCATGGGCGTTGATGTCTGCTCATCTGCCATGGGGTGGTGAGCCACCAGTCTGCAGAGCTTGGAGCTGCTTGCCCTTTTCCAAAGTGAGGAGTCAAGCTTTGCTGGAAGGAGATATTTCCTTACGTACTGCCCATGAAGGCATTCACTGTGACAGGAGATCACTGAGGCCAGTGACTATGCTCAATTCAAAAAAAGCATCAAATATTTGTTTAGGTGGGCCTTCCAAGTTATATTACTTCTATTAGTAAATATGCAAAAATATGCAAGAGCCATGAGGGAAATGGAAGAACCCAGCTTTGAAGTGTTACAGCCTACCCTGGCCACAGAGTTCATGCAATGTTCTCAATGGACAGATAGTCCATCATGGGTGAAAGCAGGTGTTTGAGCACCTTTTCCAGATGAGGCAGCCTCATCCCATTCCAGGAAATTGAGCTGCATGAACCTTTTCCTTAGTCTGGCAGGTTAAGCCTGAAACCTCTTCACACAGCTCACATCAGACCAAGACAAAATAAATGCTCCCAGCTCAGCTGTAAGGCTGATTTAATGACAATCTTTCTTTTAAAACAACCTCAACACCACATTGGTGAAGCAAGGTTATTTTTTAAACTGGGCAGCTGAAAAAAAAAAGAAATTACCTATGAGGACTTTCCTAAAAAAACCCAATTTTTAAATAGTTGGTGAGGAGTCATCTTTGGTAAATGCCTAGTAGCTGGCTCAACATGGGTCTTCTGTCTGCCTTTGTGTGCGGGTACATATGGTCTCAGTGGATATGTGTGGAGTGGAAGCAGTCCTGTTCTGTAGGTCCCCTGTGCTCAGGTTTGTGTTTGTGTACTGGGAGCGTTAATGAGAACAGACTGCCTTTCTTTCCCTTCGTTCCCCAATCCCATCTGTTCAAACAAAAGGCTGAAAGGGAGAGAGAGCTGAGACCCTGCTGGTCAAGAGGGGATGGATAATAACACATATCCTTGGGCTACATTTCAGCACATGCAACCCTTTCAAGCTGTGCTAAAGCTTTTATTCAGGCAAGAGAAAGAACAACCAATATAAAATAAGTATTTTTTTCTTCTTTTTAAAAAAGCTGCATCAGGTCTGAAGGATGCTACATTCCGTTCTTTCCCTCTAACGTTTTACAATGTTGGATTATCAAAAAAAAAAGAGTCTAAACCCATACTGATTATATTTTTGTGTGTGTACAGACAGAGCATGATATTGGGCTAGAGCGAGTGACATATGCAGAGGGGCCAGGGATGGCTTAGAAAGTCAATTTTCACTCTGTTTGCACATGGTAACAGTTCCAGATTCGTGTAATTAACTATACATCAAAAGGGTGTGAAGGAAGATATATTCCTCTCCACCTTGGGGATTTGATAGGTACTTTGCAATTCATGGTTAACCCCCCATTCACATATTTGTCATTATGGTCGTGCCAAATAACTCATCTGAAGATCAAAACAGCTTTCTTGGGGGCTGTTACAGTGAGAACAGCGCAAGAGATGGCACCTCAAATCCCAGAGTGGGTACCGAGTGGCAGAGAGGGATGCAGCCCTGGATGGCGGCGCTGGTGTTCAGCCCTGTGCCAGCCGTTCCAGGGACGTCATAATGGTTTACAGGAGAAAAATGATCTCAAATGCCATTAGTTTAATGCTTCATAATGTCGTTGTGTCTGTTTTAAATGCAATCACTGAGCTCAGGGGACATCCAGGACTAAAATAAAAAAAGAGGAAAAGAGCTTCCAGAAATGTAATGATGGAAAAGGAGGCAGGGAAATCTTTGGCAAGTGAAGAAATGAGATTCACTGGTTTGTTTCCACTGAGCAGGTAGCACATGAGTAATTGGTATAGGACAGCTAAAGGGATATTCATCATGAGAACTGATTGCACCCCGGTTGTAATAAATACACCAGAGTAACATAATCAGTCTGGAGGCAGAGGAGAGTTTTGCAAAACACGAGACCTGATCCTGGCCAAGATTTTCAGAAAGAGTAATTTCAAGTGAGATTTCTAGTGCTGTGTTACTGGCTCTGTCTTATTTTCGGAAGTGGTGTACAACAGATCCCACCGAATGCATCCATCATCCCCTACCCATCCAGCAAGTTTATTGATGTGTATGTGGGTGCCTAACTCCAGAGTGCACTATCTCAAAGAGAGGAAGCCAGAAAAATGAAATGTATCAAAACCAGTGAACAAGCTGAATCTGACCTGTTCACATCCATAGAAATGCAAATAAATAAATTGGAAAACCAATGAGTACAAGCAGTGATTGTGGTCATGCAAGCTTTAGAAATCTTTTTAAGTGTCTCATATCTTATTTCAATCACACAGGTGGAGCTGTTTCCTTAGGGATGAAATCCTCTGTTGGTTGGCATCTCCCACTCCAAGTGAGGCAGGTACATGCTCCTTTCAGACAGGAGCTGTTCTGTTTCAGCAGTCATCAGTTATTCTTCTCCTGGGAGGGATTAAACAAGGTGAAGGGATCATAGGACCATCCAGCACTGCTCCTTTGTGTCCTTTTCCTTTGGAATTCTAGAATTGGGAGCAATCTGCTTCTGTGCATTGATGCTGGCAGCTAATCTAATGTAGAAAATTTACATGAGCAGCACATCCCCTCCCCTCTCTACACCTCTTCTCACGGGGCATCCATCTCACACATAGGTTGCATGCTGTGGCCGCCCTTGTGTCTATCATTAGAAAGCAGACCCTTGAGCCTGGCCTAACTGTGCACCATTGATGTATTAGCAGGACAGGCCTCTGCTGAATTCATCCATCAACAACCACAAGAAGTGTTTTCTACGGATTAATGTGCTGGTGGGTGCATGCAGAGGTTGAAAGAGGAAAGGTTCAAGTTCTCTGCCTTACTGAAAAGTCAGAGAAATGAATGTGGCAGAAATAGGGTCCTTAGCATTGCAGATAGGTACAGATCAATAGGTTGTTGCTTTCAGCTCTTGTATTTGCTTTCTGCTACAGCTGTTGGTAGAAAACAAGAAAAAGGAGTTTTTGACAATTCTTTCTACAAGAGTCTGTTCCCAATATCTTACAACCCAGCTGAATCTCACTCTGGAGGCTGAGATTTGCTATTGTGGATGTCTCTGGTGGTTCGGGTTGAGGGAGCTGAGTTTAATCTTGGAAGGGGGTTAGAAAAAGAAACAGATGTATGTGTAGTTTAAAATTGACTTGCAGTGTCTTTCTTTGAGAAGATCGAAAGTTTCTGTGGAGCAGAGATTAGAAATTTGGCTTGAAAGGAGCTCCACTGCAGGGGATACTACTTCTGTCAGTTCTGAAAAACTGTCCCAGTTTGGCCAGATTGTGAGTCTCCAGAGAAAACCAGAGTTAATCTCATTGGCACTTGGCAATAGAGTTTTGTCAGAGTTCAACAGCTGAACTGCCTGTCCATCCTTGACACGTATGACCACAGTGCCTGATCTATCCCTACAGAGCACAGCCCTGAGCTGTGTTTTCCTTGGAATGCTCTTAACTATGTGGGACTGCCTTGCTGATGGGTACCACAAGTGCAGACTGTGGGAATACAGGTGAGAGTTGCACACAGAAAAGTTTCTTTTCCATTTCACCAATGGCTAGAAGTGTAGCCAGATGGACTTAGAGCATCAGGAATCATTGACTAAGGAGAAAAGTCAATGAAGTAGCTATTTGCTGTCATGGATGACATAGATAAAATTCTTCCATTAGTTCCTGATATGAAACAAATAAACTAAGGGGAATGGTTTTTACTGCAGGCCATCAGAGACATTTTTTGTTTTCCTCAAATATATTCCCTGGATGTGATGTATCAGCAGGCTTCCAGCACAAGGCTTTCGAAAAACAGAGTGTTTGTTGGCAATATGTTCAACACCTTTTCTAGGAAACATCCTTTCCCTCTACTGAAATTCAGGTCGTATTTCATTATCTTACCCTGCTTCCTAGGAAAATAACAGCAAGATTGGTGATATTAAGGTACTTGGGTCTGCAGACGTGGTTTTTGGATATGGGAAAGATCAGATGAATAGCATAATTGGTTGATTGGAGTAACTTTGGAAAAAGCTGGTGGTTCCAGATGAACTAGCAAAACTGTCCATTTCTTATAATGGAAATGATGTGCCTGAAAAAGAAGTTAACACAGCCAGGTAGGCAAGAAAAATATGTTCAAAGAGTTACATCAAAGGTATTCAGGAACTGAAAAAAATCAAAGAGAGAAGCCAAAGAACTTTCCTGCTGGCATCAGAAGGTCAGTGGCATCAAGGAAGCTGATGAAGCTTGTCAAATATGTAGGGATAAGTAACAGAAATAGTAGG
Organism: Lanius collurio; assembly: GCA_020086605.1. NCBI lineage: Eukaryota > Metazoa > Chordata > Aves > Passeriformes > Laniidae > Lanius > Lanius collurio. Next base: position 36,568,656 of record JACBWW010000006.1, read on the forward strand.
GTTACCAGGAGTGAAATAGTAAGATGACTGTAAATGAAACATGAACAAAAATACTGGTTTGCATGAAACCACAAGAAGCAAAAAATAGAGCGAGGGTTGTAAAGCTGATCTGTACTGAGCATCAAGGGTATGACTTCAGCAATCAAACTTTGGAAGATGCTGTTTATGTCAGGCCTGGGCTTCAATAGGGCCCTGGAACAGACAATTCCTCAGCAGATATCAGCTCTGATAAACCAGAGGATGACAGCAAGGTTGCAGCACATTGAATGTGTCATTGTTCTTCCCATTATCCCAAAAGGAAGGCAGGCAAATAACCATGAGATGCTCAAAATTAGAATTCAGAGGTCTTGTGTGCCAGCTGTGCCTAGGGTTTATGGAGGCTGAAGTGAACAAGACTCTGAAGCAAAAACTGCTCCCGTAGATTCTGCTGACTCTGAAAAGATATAAAGGACCCATTTCAAAACCAGGTAATTGTCAGCCAAAAAGAGGATTCTATTTACATGGAAGCCGTTTTTCCTGGATGTGATATACTCGACACCAAAATATCCGTACGGCACAATCTATTGAACAGAGTATTAAAGTACTTACTGAGGATGAACACAGACCCAGATTCACACAGATGATTAGCACTGTTACAGTCTGGAGTGGTGCCTAAACAGTGTGAGTTGTCACATGGTCAGTAGGAAACTGAAGAACAAGAAAAATTCTGACAAGAACACTGGGAATCAGAGTCCCTGGTGACTCTAAAGAAAAAGCTAAGATAAAACAAGTATTACATGATTCATAGACCCAGGAGTTGCTATAATGCATCCTTATGATAGGAGGTAAAGTTGCAAATTTGAGATTAGCCCTGCTACCATGGAAGACAGGGAGATACATCCAGTGAAGAAATAAGGAGCAACTTCTCGCAACACGAGTACAAATGAAGCTGGAATGATGCACTCTGTTCTGAAAAGGCCTCAGACAAAGACAGCAGGATCATGAGAAGACAGCTGATGTTACAACAGACTTACTGCTGCTTGCCAGCTATGCCATTGCTCTCTCAAAGGAGATATTAAGACACAGTAGACTCAGCATTGTTGAATCAGCTAATCCAGAGGCTCACTGGATATTATGCTTTTTGTAGGTATTTTTTCAGAGTTCTGTGCTGCAGGGATGTCAAGCAGGGATCCCATTATACGGTGAACTGCATCAGTAACTGGCTTTTGTGACAATCAGCTGTGGTGCAGCACGTATGGAGAGGAAGGTCATCCTGTACCATTCCCTCCAGGAGAATGATGGTAACCTCCTTGTTGCTGAGTGCTTGCTGAAGGGTGCAACCTTTTACTCACACTCCATAATTAGAGACAGTTTCTGTTCTCATAAAGCAGTGGCCAGCAATAAAGCAAGGCTAACCCACAGCTCTAGATCAAAACAGCCTGGGATGTTGATCTGTTTGAAAGCTGGCTCCTAGTTTGGTGGATGAATCTAATGCTTTAACAAACTGGCTGACTGCAGATGGGCATACACAGGCTGCTCAGCTGCCTTTTTTATCTCTTTCAGATGTCACTGCTAGGAACAGTGATTAAATCCCCATGTGACTACTCTCAAACAGTAAGAGCAGGTCTTGTTTCTCCAGAGGTTCAGCCACCTCATGGCACTGAGAGAGCACCTGTGTTAGCCAAGGGTTTGGATACTTCTCATGGTGGGATGAAGCTAGATGGGACCGGTCAGCTTCACAGACAGGGTGGGACTGGGCAGGTTGCAAATCCTCCTGCTGTGTGGGTCAGATCCTTACACTGCTGACAGAGCATTTGCAGTCTAAACACGTAAAGGGTGGAAAAGGGAAGCATATGTTGTCTCCCAGGAGGATGTGAGACACACAGAAATACCAGACTGGCTGTGAGATTCAGAGATTTAGGAAATGGCTTTGCTAGTGTCAGTCAAGCCAGAAGCTGCAACTCTTAGAGAAACTCGAGGAGCCACCATGCGAAGGAAGAAGGAGCCAATCTGGTGTGGACACTTCTCTGAGTGTAACAGTAGTATAACTTTCACATGACAGAAATTCCCTCGCTGTAGATGCTATTGTTTTGAACGCGACTATCTTTTGCAAGGTTCTTCCAACCCACCTAATCATCTTTATCTTAATGTGATTTTCCTTTCTACATTGTAACGTAAAATCCATTTCCTTTCAATTTACTTCAGATCTGTCTGCGTCCAGATTACTGTAACTTGGATGCACGGTAATTAAATGCGGTTTGTCTGACTAGACAGGCAGTGAATGCTATTACAGCTTGTTTATGCTCGTAAGCAATGCAGGTTTCTCTGTGCCATCCCACCAGCATGGCTTAACTCTACAGTAGAGACACTGTGTGCTAGGCCATGTGTGAGCTTCACCATGCATTTGGTCCTTGGTTCATCGAGTGACACTGGTGATTAATGTTCCTTGGGTTTCACATTCTGAGATTTCAAAATATTTGTCCCGATAGGATCTGTCTCAATAGTTCATTCTGTGTCAGCTCTCACCTGAACCTCTATTTCTGGTAGGAGTATTTAAGAGTCTACAGACAGTATCTGCAGGTTTAAAAAGGGATACAGGGGTTCTTACCCTTTGGCTTTACAATGCGGCCTTGTGCTAGAATCCCTGTGCAGCTGACAAGATTTGACCCTGGCCTTGGCCCCATATTACACTATGTGCTCTGTGAGCTTGTTGAATATGTACTCTGAATCCTGTTTCATGTTGTACTTTCACCTTTTGGATGCTACTGAGAAGCAAATTGTGTGGTATCAAGAGTCATGGATGTCTTGAAATGATACAGAGGAAGTGTTATGGGTGTCAGTAGTTCAAGCATGCACTGTGAATGCACCACTGAGAGCTGCTTTAAGAATGATTCGAGAAAAGGTCAAGTGAGGTAAATTCACCTTTACTGAGTAAGGTTCAAATAGGTTAAAATCTTAGATACTATTACAGGGCAATTGGAGTAGGAAAGTCTTGTGCTAATCTACTTTGCACAATGTTGGAAGATACTTCATGGGTCAAGAAATCTGGGAGGTGTCCCTTAGAAATCCTTTGGCACTGGTGAGCCTTTTGTGGGGAACACTGAACTGGGAGAGATAAGGGGGCTGCTCTGCAGTTTTTAAAGACACTTTCTTTGAAAGCAATGCTTTCTCTGATAGAGCCTGAACTAGAGAGTGTAGCCTTTGAGACAGTCATATGATTATGTACGGCAAAGTGACTTCAGCGTTTAATTTCTGAATCTCTGGATCCTTTTTGTGTTCTGTGTCCCCATCAAGAAAATGGAGTGAGTGCCCCCAAACTACTTTTGAAGACCCCATTCCTAGCTGGTCAGGAAGACCTGGCTCATACTGGAGGTGGACTCTGGCCCCAAGATTTAGGCTGGTCAATACTGGGATTTTCTGAATATTGCATAGGGTGTCTGAGACTGGTGGTTTGAGACATCTTTAATCACTCAAAAAAGCCACAGTGGGATGAGCTTAGAAGATGATCATCCATTCCTCCCATAGTTCATGTACACCACAATATTCACTCCTGCTCTCTTTGTTACCATTTTAATCTCCCCTTCCTTTTCCTTGTTTCTTTCTCTTTTTTAGTAAATGAATCTAATGTATGTCAAAATTTGCTAGATTTTGATGACTACAATGGCTGAATCTAAACTTTTCATGTCTCTCAGCAGTCCTTTCTTCTTTCAAATACTTTGCTAGATCAGTATTATTCAAGGTCTCCTGTGCTTAGGTCTTCTTGGGGCAATTCAAGCAAGATAAGAAGTTGTGACCCTGACTATTAGGACCTACCTGTTCAGAAGGCAGTCCTATCAAAGTAAAGTCTGAAAAACATGCCAGGACAAGGAGATGGGCCAAATTCAAAGCATCCTATATTTGACCATCCTACCATACCATGATTATCTTCAGGATCCTTCTTAGGATTTTTTCTCTGATGACAATCATCATTAACTCCTTTGACATCATGGAACTGCTATAAGCTTACCTTTATGCATTTGACATCAAACTCCAAACCTCTGACTTTCAGGAAAACCACATTTGTTATGCTTATTGCCCCAGGGAAGAAGTCATCCTCCCTCCCAATCTAAAAGATCATATTTGTCTTGTCACATTGTCCCACTGAGGACACACCATACAGACAGCTTTTGTGGGCAGCTTTTGTGTTCAGGTCCGAAGAGACCAAGGCTTGAAAGATGTTGGCATCTGTCAGAGATCTATTTCCTTCAGATCATGAAGATGTACGCTGAGTCAGACTGAAAATCCGTCTATCCCAGCATGCCAGTTCAAATGGGAGCCAAAGCAGATGCCTGGGGAATATCACAATAGCAGAGGTATATATGATACTTCCTGCAAGAAGTCTGCTGCCCTTCAGCCATTTGTGATTTTAGGAGAGCCTGAGTTGGGAGGAACTTCTACACATTTAAAAATCCTCAGCAGATTTCTATTTTGTGAGCTTCTGTCCTTGAACTTTATAACATTTTTGCTTTCACAACATCCCGAGGAAGGAATTCCACTGTTTTACTGCACGTGGTGTGACAAGACACCTCCTTTTGTTTGTTTTGAATCTGGAATCCAACAGTTTCATTTGATGCCTCCTGGTATCAAATTATATTGGATGAGACAGGGAACAACTGATCCCTCTCCACCATCCCCTTGTTAACTAGCATATGATGGTTTTCTGTAAAATCACTGCTGGCTCAGTCCTTTTCACTTAGTCATTTGCTGTATGGAAGCTACTTCATGCTCTGTGTTACCCTTGCCACCATTCTCAGCTGCTTTTGGACTTTTACTTTGTTCTTACTGAGACTGAACCAGAGCTGCACATGGAATTCAGGATACAGACTTACTTTGGTTTCATGCAATGGCATAATGATGCTCTCTGCCTTGCTCTCTACCTGTTCTGTTTTCTCAATGGTAATAATAATATCTTACATTTCATTTTCTTTTTCCATGACTCAGAGATCTAAGCTGATGTTATCATGAAGCAATATATCATAGCTACAAGATCTTGATTCTGTGCTTGGCTCAGGACTGATCAGTTATATGTGAAGTTAGAAATGTTGTTCCCTGCGTGCATCACGTTATCACTTTATTTAGATTGAATTTCTTGTGCTATTTTATCTGTCTTGCACAGTCCTTCTGCAATTTTTCATGGTCAGTCCTTGTCTTTATTATCTTAAATAACAAAAGTCCAATACAGCTTTATGGCTCTACCCTTTAGGGATCATTTCTGGGATAGTCTTGAAGCTTGTCTTAAATCTTGAAATTGCTTAAATGGTCAGAAGCCCCGTGGTATTGGGAATATTGAGTCTGATATGCGGGAAAGAGTTGTCTTTGAATGGTGACTGCACACAGTGGAATTCTGCTTTCTCCTGGTCTGCTGTGTTCTGCATTTCTTTTTTTTCTTTCTTTCTTTGTGTTTACCTTGTCTGTGAGCCCATGCTGAGCTCTAGCCCTGGGCTTTGCAAATCTTTCTGCCACTTCTATGCACAGAATTGTTTTGAGCAAGGAGACAGAGAATTTCTCTGGAGGATAGATGTTATATGACAAACCCCTTGTCTTTTGGTCCTTGAAAAAATGTTACTGTGCCAGTCCATCCCTCTGGCCATGACTAAAGTTGTGGTGATATCCCCTGAGTAGTTTTGAATGTCTAGTTAACAACTCCTTCCAGTTCCCTTCCTGCCTGGTGCTTGTCTGTTCCTGGACTGAACTCGCTTTTAACCCCCAAGCGATCTGCTCGTTCTGACTTACGGGAGCATCTTCTCCCCATCCACCCATACCAGCAGCTCTAGCCAGCTGCTCATACCCTAACACTTCCTGCTGCCATCTTTTCCTATTTTGCTGCCTGCCTTTTCAGATGCTTTTTGTTCCTCATTATACCCCGGTGTAGATCCCAGGTTCATATGTACACCTCACCACCCTCATGGAAAATCCTTCATGTTATGCCCAGTCGCTGACTGATGAGGCCCCTCCACCTATGTGACCGGGCTTCTTCTGCCTTTCTTTCACTCCATGCTGCTTTTGCTTTGATTTAAGCACTCCTAATGGCACTTTTTTTCATGCCTTCTTCCAAATATCCTCTGAATTCTCCAGAGAACAGCTTTTTCTTCTCTGATCATCTTCTTGTTTCAGTGAGGAACAGCAGAACAACTGTCACCTGTTGCTTTCCAAGTGACTCTGTGCCCAGCCACTCCGAGAGCAATCATTGCATACATCAATGTGTGTGTGTGTGTGTGTGTGTGTGTGTGTGTACTCATGTCTAGGAAAGTTTGGGAGAAAAAAACCAGTAAAAACAAGGTGGAGGGTGGCATGGGGGGGGTGGTGGATGGGGGTCGTATTAATTTGATAAGAATTCCTTAAACAAATAGGTGAGTTTGAGAAGTGTAAGTTCTGTAACATCACCTCTCTCAGATCAGTTGAGAAGTCTGCAAGGATGAGAAGTGAGACACCAGCCCTGAGCTGGAGCACCAAGCAGCTCCCTGTGGGAGCAAGGACTGGCTGTACTGCAGGGCATGGGCTGGTGGGGTAACAGAGGAGCAGAACTATCTCTGCACAGTTGTACCACTCTCAGGGACCTTGAAGGGCAGGGTGGCTGTGGGAAGGCCAGAAGGAGCAGCTGGAGGGAGGGGCACAGGAGCTGCTGTCAGAGCTGGGCTCTGAGGACTTGGTGGAGAGCAGTAGTGAGCAGAGGAGCCTGCTCTGAAAGGACAGAGGAGGTGACATCAAAGAGCACAGCCGTAAGCCGAGAAAAACAGCAACTTTGTGCCTGTGCTTGTGCCTGAAAGTGGACAGGGTCTGAGCTCTCTTTCATTTTAAGCTTGAGTTATTCCAGCCCAGTGACTCAATTTATTTCTGTCTCTGCTCCTGACATTTCTCTTTCAGGTGGCTGCTGCATGGTTTTGGGTGGGGCTGTGGGCTGGGGCGACTAATGTTTTCAAGCTCTTATCGGCATCAGTATGATGTTCTGCTTTTCTTTTCTGTCATACGGCATCCCGCTCCCCTCCCCTTCCTCCCCTCCCTCTGCCGGCTCCCAGAGGAGGCGACAGACGGTCCTGTAATTTGGTTCCATTCGCTCGACTGGAGCAACACCTGCCCCCCTCTCTGGGGACAGGAGGGTCTCATCCCAAACCGTGCAAGGAGCCAAAGATGAATCTGAAGCTCACATGCAAATAGAGCCCAGGATAAAACAACACGGCCATTCTGGGCAGGAAAGGCAAAATCCGTCACCAGGGGAAGAGGCAGGAAAAACGAAATCGGCTCTGAAGAAATAAATAAGAAGCACCAGGAGATTGCCTTTTCCTTTTGGGTCGGTTGCTATTGTGGTTATTGATCTGTCCCACCCTGGAGAATAAATTGAGAGTACTGAAAAATAATGGCTGATATTAGAACACATTTATTCACCCTAAAAGAACTGGGTTAATTGGGTTACAGGATGGCTAGATGGATAGATATGTGAAGAGATAGATAGAATGTCTCTGCTATTTCTTCACAGCTATATAATGGAAAAGATCCATTTCTTTGTTGAGTTTCATATACAGCATCCTCTTCAGCTCCCCAGCCCCCATCTCCCTCTCAAATACACACACGCTCCCTTTGCTAGAAATACTGCAAAGATATCAAATCACATCCAAGACCCTCAGAATTTATCTGCTGTGAGTATCAGTGGCCACATCCTACCTGACTCAAACACTTTTTAACACAAGCAATGAGACTTGACTTTGTGGCTGGGGAGCTGTATGATCCCGAATGCACAGTATCATGCACTTTGCTAGACAGTGATAATCTATGCCTGGAAATTCTTCTTTTTATACATGCATATGTAACAGCAGCATAAATTCAAGTCTATATTTTGGAATATTTTGTGCTCTAGATCTTTTAATTTCTTAGAAAACTATATGATACTCAGATACAGCTCCCCCTTAGCTGTACAGTCCTGTCAAAACCATTATGTTTATTTGGAGGAGTTACTTTTGGCTTGCTGTCTGTCCTCGTTTGCTGTATCAGGGTCAGGATCTGTGTCCAGGGTTCAGATGAATACATTAGCTTCCCTGCTTCCTAATGATACCCTATGAGTGTGTATTGCACCGTGTCCCTGTGAGTCCATATAGGCCTGAAAATGTGTCTTAATAGGTGTTATCACCTGATGTTAGCATGCACTGGATATCCCTTGTACTGGGATATTCTAGGTTTATCCATTAGAAGTACTTGCTCTCGCTGAATGCTGGAGGTTTCCATTCAATGTTTTATATCTTTTTTTAATGTTTTAAACGTTTTATGTATTGTATTGAGTCAGGCCTAAGTCTTTCTTTTAGAGTCAGCTGAAGGTCCAGACGTAGTGCTCTGCCTTCTCTGTCTTTGAGTGCACTTTCTTTCGTGGTTTGTAGAATGAGCTCCTCCTCTCTTGTGAAAGAAGGGTATCTGAATGTAGCTAAAATACCAGGAAATACTAACTGTGTCTCTTCCCTGCCAATTGCTGTAATGGCTGAGTGTGATATAAGCTTCCATTCTGCAGTTCCAGCCCTTTCCTCATATAGTATTGTCATTCAAGGTCCTTCTTTCTTTTATTGCTGAGGGAACACAGACATAGGCAAAGTAACTTTGATTATGTAATTAAACTTTATTGGTATCTAACCCAAACTTGCAATGAGATAGAGTTAAATTTGTTTACCCATTCTTCATAAATCCAGACTTTTGAGCACATAGCCATGCAGCCTTTTTTTCGCATTGGCCTTGTAGCTTGTGCATACTACTCAGCTCCTTAAGAATAAATAAAAGGTATGGAATGTGGGGGTAAAACCTACACTCTATTTGCAATATTCATGAAGTGGTAGATGAGAATGAGTTTCTTTCTTGGTGCCAACATTAAAAATAGAAGTAGTTGGGGTGATGTTATGGTGGGGACAGGATTTCAACAAGGTGGTGAGACAGGACTTGTAGGAAAAAGCAATTTGTTCCATCAGATAAAACTTGGGAAGAAAAGGGTATCTCTTCAGGTCAAGTGCCCTCGCCCTTCTGCAGGTTAAACTTGATATTTGGCCCTGTGGATACCACCAAAAGCAAAGCCCTTGCTGTCCTGTGTCTGAGTGCAAGCAGGCTCTCTCTTGTCTCAGGGAGGGTGGGAATGGAATAGCCCACAAGATTTTCTGACTTCCAAACCTGAGCCTGTTCCCACACATCTCCACGCTGTGCTTTTCACTGGCTTATTACTTGGGAACAGGATCACATGGCTGGGAACCTGAGACTCAAGCATTATATCAACCTGTGCTTCTGACACGTGTGACACCCCTAGAAGGGGAAGTGAGGCCAGGGGGATGTGGGGTTCACTCCTACTTGTCCCACAACCTGTGTGCTTGAATAAACTGCCATTGACCACAGCCACTATACTTTACAGTCAGGTGTTGCAGAGCACTGTCTTCCCTAAAACATGTGTTCCCAGCAGTTGACAAGGAAATATTACGTTTATTTTTTTATTAACTGAGTCGTCCCAAATGCTGGTAGCATGAAGGCTTGCTGGATGGCAGGATTTATAATATCACTCTGGCAATCACCATCAAACTCAACTCAGCACCCTGATATTGAACCTAAGAAACAAACCTGTCCCAAAGGAAGCCAACTCCAAAGTTGGTAGAGTTATTTCAGCCCTGAAAGATGCAGGATTTGAAACTTGTGCATTGAACTACTAAACCAGTGTGTGCTCCTTTGGAATATGGCAAGCATGTATTTGTAGAAAGTGGAATTAACAGTCTCTATGACAGGTTTTCTGCATGGAGCTTTTCAGCTGGTCAAGACCACACTTAATTAAATCACTGTGCAAAGTGTCAGCCATAAAAATGGGGTGGAGGGGAGGGTTTTATCTTTCCAGCAAGTAAGAATGAATGACACAGCCACCAGAGTCAATGGCACTATTCAAATTATAGGTAAAATTAACCCTTTGTGGTAAATGAGAAAAGGGTTTAATAAATTAGATAGTCTCACATTATTTGGGTAACGTGAGATACCAGTCTGCCATTGAGTCTGTATCTGTTCCATGTTTCAAATTACAAGATTTGGCAATGAAGCCTTATATAAAAGATTATGGTTGAAGTTTTCTAAAGTAGGGAAAGGGCACCAGGTTTTTCCTTGGTTTCAGTAGAAGTAGACCAGGCCAGAGAGGGATCAAAGCTGGATTTACACAAGAGAAAGAAAATCTAGTGCACTCAGGCAGGACAAAACACATACATTTGTGTGGCAAAGCCCGACATATCAAAGAGTGAGGTGGCAAAACAGGTTGCATGCAAGCATCAGATTGGATTGTACAGCTTGGACTTTGAAACATGTGACCAGATGCCAGTCATGATGAGACTGGGAGAGAGGGACAGCGAGGGTTCTGTGTCTCCTTTGCATTTGGGCAGGGCAGCTGACAGTAGCTGGAGCAGGGGAACTGTGGTGGAGGGACTGCAGACCGAGTCTCCCAAGGAAGAGGCAGGTAACCTGTTGAAGCTTCCCACACACTATTTGGGAAGCCTTTGCAATCCTTATTCATAAGGACATCGCATGTCTGTCTTACAGAAGGACCAACAGGGAAAAATAATTAGGAAAAAACAGCTTTTATTTGATACTTTTATTTATATGCAAAACAGCTCACCATTCATGAGAGATATGAAAAACGCATCAGATAGAAACCAGATTTATCTATTTTCACTACAAAATATTGCATTATATAAAGCAACATAGACACACAAAAAAACCCTGAAAAAGACTAAAATCTTTGGATAGCAGATGTGTTTTTTTTCTTTTTCTCTTTTATCTCTAAAATGCGCTTCTTGTTTTAAGAGATTCACAGCAAAGAACATGAAACATTTTCAGGTTATAGAATTTTTTTGGTTGTCACAAAGGAAAGCAGTCCTGGATTTACTTTTCTTTCTTTTTTTTTTCTTTTTTTTTAGGAAAAAATGTCCTTTCCTAAAAATATACCACACACATACACACCCACGCTCACTCCCACACACATGCATGTATATGCACACGCACATATACACCCACAAAGAAACTACTTCCCTTATAAACGATTTGCAAAGTACTTTTCAGACGTAACTATTGATCAGAAGAACAACAAGTTTTAAAAAAAAACCTCTCCTAGTTAAGTGCTAGTGGTTGTTGATCCCACACAAGGAAAGAAAGAAAAAAGGTCAAGAACAAATGCCTTGATATATATAAAATATACTTATAAACAGGAACGGAGGGGAGGTTTGTGGTACACAAGTGCAATATAATTGGAGGGAAAAAATAAATTAAAAAGAAAAGAAAATGAACACTGTATTGATCCCAACAAACACTCATAAAGTCAAACATAATATTCCACAGGAGAAAGTGTAAACACCCGACTATAGAAACCAATTGGCACGAAGTATCCAAAGTAAAATTGCCACCACTCTGAAAAATAAATAAATCTTGAAAAAAATAAATTGTCAACTCCTTCTACCATAAATAAAAAATAGTTATTTTTAACTGCACCCATGGGTCACACGTTTAAGGTCACAAGTAGATGTTTTTTGGATATATATAAAGGGGCACTTGACAGCCTGAAGAGACAATCCGGTTTTACAGTTCTCTTGGAAAAGCGGGCTCTCGACCGGGCGAGAGCCCTCCGGGGGTGGGGAGCGCAGGCAGCGGGGACCCCCCGCCCCGCCGCCCGCCCCTGGGAAGGCGCTGCCCGCCGCGGCCGGACCTGGGCCGGCGGGACTGGGGATCCCGGGGCTCCGGGCGTCCGTCGGGCGCTACACGTCCAGCACGTGGTTGAGATAGGAGATGTAGCAGATGGCGAGGCGCAGGATCTCGATCTTGGAGAGCTTCTTGTCGGGGGGCAGGGTGGGCAGCAGCTTGCGCAGCTCGGCGAAGGCCAGGTTGAAGGCCTCCACGCGGATCCGCTCACGCGTGGCGTGGGCCGAGCGGTACTTGGCCGTGGCGCGGCGCCGCCGGCGCTTCTCCTCCCGGCTCAGCGGCGGCGGGTGCAGCCCCGGCCGGCCCCCGCCGCGGCCATCCCCGCCGCCG